>OY754987.1:10418755-10941255 GCA_963576475.1 Molanna angustata | reverse complement strand
CAAACACATTCTTATAAATCGGATATTAATGGCACATTTATATAATTTGAAAACTTGTCCGAATACAAAAATTAATGACGAATGGCGACCTGGCTTTGATGGATATGATGATGCGGAGAGTTACTGGGGTGGGGTGTTAAGTGTAAATATTATTGTTTTTTATGAATCCTTGTATTTTTCTTAAGTAAATCGGTTTAGGAAATCGGGACTATGTACTTCCGCAATTTGGGGAATTTGATCTAGATGTTTGGCAAATTTGAAAAATTGGCATTGGCAACGCTGCTCAGGAGTCAGATTGATATCGAACCAACTGACACACGAAGGCCGACCGCGATCGGTCTTTGAGACTTTTGGGTATCGAAGCCGGGACCGCAAGACGCGCACGCGACACTCTTGACCGTCGTTGACCCTCGTTGTGAGGTCGCGTCAGAGCGTTCGACCTCCAACCTTGGAGTTGTGGTCAACACTCATATTATTTATCAAATTGCTTGATTTACATTGTCACGGAATGACACATGGTCGGCCTTCGTATTTTTTGCGCCGCTGTTTACCCGAATAAGCGAATTCTATTGTCAAGGGCACATATTTTTAACAGTAATATCGGATTTGGTGCAATAAATTGAGCCTATGGATCAAATTCCACAAGTATATTATAATCATCATAAGCTGGCCTTGGCTGTTTCCATCACACGACATAGTTTATTTTTATTTATTTTATATTGCTTCTCAGGCAACTAACTTTTTCTTCTTCTTCGATGGCGCTACAGCCCAATTCGATCCTTGCTCTCCGTTAACTTTCGCCTCCATCCCATCCTGTCCTCTGTTGCCACTTTCCAGCTCCTCTCCTGGAGAAGTTGAGCCGCATCCTTTCTGACCTCTTCATCCCACCGCAGCCTAGGTCTTCCTACCCTTCTCCTCCCACCAGGGTCATGATTCGTTTCTGCATCCGTGAGGTTGGCATTCGTTGTACATGTCCAGCCATTCTCGGTATATGTTGTACAACAGGCAACTAACAGGTAGTGTCAAATATTTATTAAACATGGACCCAATAACAAGTTGCTCACAGATTCAGACTGAAAGCATGACTAAAAACTGTGTCTCCACCGGGAATCGAACCCGGGACCCTATCTCAACAGTCAGATATCGAACCAACTGAGCCACGAAGGCCGACAAAGGAATTCAATATGATGTAGGAAGATTAAAATCCTATTTTAGGCGCTGGACAAGTGACATTCTACGTCCAATTCTTTAACTATTTGAACTAAAATAGGAGCGGTCTAAAATTTAAAAATCAACGTCTTATGAATTAAATTAATTCCGTATTCTGTAACTGGCGTTGTTCCATCTACAAAATTAATGCATCGTATATAATAATAATAATAATAATAATATGAACTCAAATTGTCTATGGCGCATACCACGCATGCACATTTTTCGGCAATGTTTATTTATGTTATGTGTTACCTTGCATAATATTTAAATTGATCAGCACTAATATTCGCTGGTTTTTATTTTTAACGTAACGCAACACGTGTAAATAATCCATTTTTAGTTTTTTTCTGTACACAACCGGTGATTTCTGTACACAACCGGTGATTTCTGTACACAACCGGTGATTTCGAACTTAACGGGGGGGGGGACTGCTGCCAACGTACGTATTTTTCAATTAGATATACCATCATTATTTATAATCAAATCGTTTTTAAAAAAATAATTTAGATAGTTTGGCTATTAATAAAGAAAAATATATCTTTACTTTTTGATAATGTTCTGTATATATTATTGTACAAAAATAATGGCATAGGTACCCTGATTTTCAAAGTTTATCTTATATTTTTAATAAAATATAAAGCGTAGTTCAACAAATTTTTATTTAAATTAAAGAAGATAAAAATATCTAGAAAAATATGATGTGACGTTGCATTAATGAGGTTTAATTCAGGTTTAGTAAATAAACCTAAATAACATTTATTTTCCATTCAGCGCCATTGCTAAATAAAAGTTTTTTTGGTTTATTAACTTAACCTGATGCGTTACATCGTATTTTTCCAGATATTTTGGTCTTCTTTAATTTATAAAAAAAAATACAATGCTCTATACCTAGTTTTTTAGAAATTGTCAAAAATCGGGGTATGCTTATTATTTTCCCACAAGAATATACCTATACAGAACATAATTAAAAAGTTAAGGTTTATTTTTCTTTATTAATATCCAAACTAACTAGGTTTTTTTTTTTTCAAAATGATTCGTTTTGTAGTAATTATGCAAATTCAAATTGAAAAAATAGGTACGTTGGCAGCAGTCACCCTCGTAATTAAAATATCCCGGACTGCTGTCAAAATAACTAGTACGCATGCAATTAGGTCTGAACTAAAATTAGGAACGTTTTGAGTTTTGATAGTTGACTATGGTTATAGAATACGGAATTGAAATAATTCGTGACTTACTTCAAGTATGTCCCTTAATAGGAACATTCCTATTTCAGTGTTATAGAACATCAATTTGGACCAAGCAACACTTATTTTAGCCGGAAGGTTCTTAAAAAGTTATTATTTTTAAAATGATGGGTTTAATTTTTATAAGTAAGTCAGGGTTCGCAAAAATCCGATATTTATATTAAATATCAAATATCTGATATTTGATATATATCTGATATATCATATCAACGATATAAGAAAAGGTAATTTAAACTGTCAATATTGTCAGGTGAAATAATAATAAGTATATTATCTTAATTATTTGATGTTTATTTATATCCTACAACTTCCAATAGTATTGCCATTTCGGGACAATAGTCTTTCTTAATTTTGATTTTTTTTTTGTTGAGAAGTGTCGTCAATAAACACCAGTCTGCTAAATTTCTAGTTCAGAAGACAGTAAAATAATATCAATAATTGATATCCAGGGTTTCCCAAAACGTACAGTCAAACGGAAGTCTAGAGGTAGAGCACCCTGGGGATACTCGAATACCCCTATTATGTTCCGCGATTGTATGTAGATTTCGAGTCATGATTTTTTTCGTATTTTTTGTCAAACCTTGTCTAAAAATACACTATTGCTCAAAGAGACATGAATTATCGGGATACATGCTAGATTTTTTATTCATAACAGTGAATAGTAGGTATACCTTGCAGACGCAAATATAATTGTGGGCCGATCTAATAAAAAATAATTGACATTTATATATCTTAAATTCAAATAGGCATGTAAATTTGTGAAATTTTCTCCTCATACTTTTTGTATGGAGTTTGATCAAAATTTCTCTACGTAATTTATCGCTCTTTTGTATTTAGGAACGATATTTAAAAATGACGCCGTAGAGATACCTCAATGAAACATACATGATAAATAGTTGATGGATTTGGCGAGTTTTTGGAAAAAAATTGGACGATTTTCTTTAAGTAGGTACCTAACTACTTAAATATTTTCTGTAAATCGTCCTGAAAATCGTAATTGTTATTAATTTTGATTGGACATTTTTTCATAGCGCGATAATATCAGATCGGCCCACAACTATATTTGTGTCTGCAAGTTATACTATTTACCTATTTTATTTTTAAATCTAGCATGTGTTTCGATAATTCATGTCTCTGTGACGATAATGTTTTTTGTTACCAAACAATACAAAAAAAAATCATAACTCACAATCTACGAAAAATCTCGAAACATAATTGGGGTATTCTGGTACCCCAGAGGTTCTCTTTCTCTAGACTTCGGCATGACAGCACTTTCTGGGACACCCTGTATATCCGCATAAACATCAAATGATATGTATCACGATATATTATATCCGCAGATGTATATCATCTAACCCTGGTTAGAGTACATTTATTTAACAGTTGTTTGTACCTACAGCAAAGTGCACAAAGGTGAAAGTCATTACCGTTTGTAATTTAAATGTATACTAAATTATCATACGCAAAATCAGCTGCTAGAACTACTACCGCTTCAAAAAAGAAAATGAGTAGGTTGTGGCCAACCTTAAACTCCTCACTAACAAGTCATTCTATAAAGTACTTATTCAAATTCTGTATGGAAAATATTCAGCTCTTTCATGAAATGAGTTTGTTAATTTTTTTTTATTTAAATATTTTATTATGAAAATTTGATTACTTTTCAATGCCATTTTATGTAAGTTGTGTGCCTTATTACCAATTTGAATATAAAAATTTCAAATTTTAAGTTTCCTAAGCTTGGGGTCACTTTGAAATATTTGATAGTTAAAAAAATTGAGAAAGACTATTCAGATATCCTTCAAAATCTAATGAGGTCTAAGTGAGTATCAAATATACAAATTTGCAAAATTTGAAAATAATCGAATGTGTACTTTAGTTTACAATCGATAAAGTAAAATAAACACGCCGTAAATAGCACATATAGCACACACACAGATACATTGTGATGAAACTTTCAGAATACAATCTCAGCATGATAATATGTAGTTGATAATCCGCAATAAAAAAATAGCCTTAAAAATTGCGAAATCTTTACTCCCCACTATAAGTAAAAATTATTTTGTGATATCGAGTTGTTTGTATTTCTATATATTTTTATTTTTGATATGTAAGTTACTAAGTATGTCTCAATAATGCTTAGTGCAAAAGTAGACAGAAATGTTGTGTTACACATGGAGTTTGGAAGAGGTCTTCAGTGGAAAGATGGCCGAGGAAAAGAGAAAGATTACTATTTTATTCAATAAATTATTTAAATACACACTGAAGGTACATAACGATTTTGGTCTTGTATCATTTCAAGATGAGTACCTACGGTAGTTCTCCTATTCTGCTATAAACAGCCACGGAAACGTGACTATGCAAAAATATTAATTTCTACCTATTATCTATCTATGTATCTACACATATCTAATATCAATAGCAAACTTGTTTATGGCGGTCAATAATCAAATAGTTAGGTATTATTATTTTACATCGTTGATTTCAACTCAACTGTTGAAAGGGTATGTCGATTTAAACTTATCTGCATGTCAAAACGATAGGTTTATCAATGAGGAATTTGAAGATCAATTTTAAATAGTCTGTGTCTGTTCTGGACGCCGTTTGATGCTTATAAACTCCAACAATGCTCGCTATTTAAAACCCCTTCTATTTTAAGCGGGTTTAAAATTCCTTGAATCACGGTTCAATTGAGCCCGGTTCAAAGTCTTATTCCACCTTCAAATTAAACCTCATTTATAAAAATATTCGAATCGCAGTTCAATTGAACTCGATTTTGAGCTCTATTTCATACGACAGCACCGAATTTAGTTTTGTTAAGTTGGTTGTCACAGAACAGTATGCGCGGCGCGAATCACGTGCGCGCCACGTGATAGTTCTGTCAAACTCTAGCTATTGCACTTTTTGACATTTTTTTTTTATTTGAACTTAAATCGTTGTTTTAAAAAAGTCTATCGAGTGTATTTAAACGGATCATAACTACTTCAAAAATGTATAATGTAAAGTTGAACAGTGTTGAACTGCCCCCGTTGCCGGTTCAATTTGACATTTGAGTTGAATCATGGTTCAACTCTTGATTCATGTTATTAATAAGAAAACTAAACGAATAGGGGTCCGACCGTACTTCAATATTTGAAAAAGGCTTAGAAACAATACTGCAAAGGCCAAACGAAATCCCACCAGGGTATCGCCTCCACGGAAGAACACCGAAGAGGTGGAGGGATAGCTGGACCTCAGATTCACAGGAATAGCTTTCTCGAAAAAACAGGGGGGCAAGTCTGGTTCAATCGGCGAAATCAAAACCCTCGTGATTACCCATATCATGGATATAATTATTATATGGAGTTCTACAATATCTTTAGATGTCATAGAACTCCATACGATAATTATATCCATGATATGGGTAATCACTGGGGTTTTGATTTCGCCGGTCGAATCAGACTTGCCCCCAGATCTACGATCTAAAATAATAAGAAGAAGAAGCTAAATCTATATGTGCTATAGGTGAACGAAATCGTTCGATCAGTATTATAATATGCCAGTGTTTATAGAAATTCTGGCTTTTGTTGTTTATTCGTTTGACTTGAAACTTCTTTAAAGTGAACGGGAATTGAAATGGTGGTACGTTTATCAAATCCAAGAAACGGGTCGCAAAATCTCAAGGCACTGGGACCAAATGTTATTGTTATTCTTTAGATAATAACACTAATCGTTTGCCGGGATTTCCACAGATGGCACTGTGTCCATATTGATTTAATGATACAACTTATTATTATCATCATACAACATCCAGTATGCAAATTATACCCATTTATGTGTTGTGGCGTAGGTACCTACCAAGTTTTTCACGTTGTAATAATACAATTAATATCGATCCGAGATGTATTATTTCATTTCATTTCCTGGACATATGTGTACTGATAGAAATTATTACATACTTATTTATTATTTAAAGAAAATAAACACGCTTTATACCTTATAATTCAAATGACTAAAAAATATCGAATCATTTTTTGTCTATTACTATAGTCGGTATATGCTGTAAAAATATTTTTCATTTTTATTACTACTATAGTAAATGGAGTCATGTTTTGATTTCTTGTTACTTCTCATGACAAGTACATATGTCAAGTATTAATTGAACACTCACCCAATAACAAGTTGCCACATTCCGGAGACTTACGACGTTTAACATATCTCAGTTCCAGACTGAAAACACAATTTAAAACTGTCTCCACCGGGAATCGAACCCTGGACCCTTGGCTTAGGAGTTTGATATTTAACCAACTGTGCCACGAATGCCGACTATTATAAGCATTTCTCAGCGGGTAACATGTAAAACATTTAGCTTACTATATTACACAATTGTCAATTGGAATATGGCCACAATATGGAATCCACAATATAAGAACGAATTCAACGCATATTTTTGAGACAGATGATGTACAAATTTGGTAAAAACTATAAACATGAATTGGAGACTTTACACATAACGAAGGACCTCAGACTTGATGTACCTTTATGACATAATAAACTACAATATTGACCGACGAACAAGGCTCACACCAACGTTATTTTTGGTCAAAAAAAAAATTGTTAAAATCGATAAATGGATATATAGTCTCTTGAACTACACGTCATAAGTATGAATGCTTTGTATAGTGGCATGTTTGTGGACGCACGTTGTGCGGGCCGATTTACTACATATATACGTCCCCCCCTTCCCCTCCCCGCAGTGTGTCCCATCTCGTCGTATCCATCTCCATGGGCAGTCTAGCAGTGAAGATTATATTATGTTATGTTACACTTTGTTGTATTGTATTGTGTTGCATTGTGTTGTATTGTGTTATGTTATATTATATTACTAGCTTTTATGTCCCGCCGTTGGCCAAGAATGTAAATTAGTGAAGGAATAAGCAATCGTTTATATAATATTGTCACAAAAAATATTTGCTAATTCGTAGTATGAAAAGTAGTTTGAAATTTAATTGAGTTTAAGCGATGTAAAATGTTCAAGTGATGTTCACAACCCATTTGTTTTTATATATAAGTACATAGGTACATACAATTTCTGCACGCATGGACTATGGTAAATGGTTTTAAATATGACTGATTATAAAGAGACAACGTTGTAAAGAGTTTGGATTTGGCCACAACCCCTATTTTTATATATTGTCATCGAACGCAAATGTGTTTTAAATATTTAGTAATTTTGGATGATGGGAAATGGCTTAAAAATTAAATAAACAAAAGTACTGAAAAGATTCTAGTGTTGGTCACATCCCATTCGTTTTTATATTTTTCGTCAAGTGTGCATACCTATAGATTATTATATTTTTGCACAATAAAACTGATCTACATTACAGAAGAAGACTTAAATAGTTTTTAATTTGAATATAAACGTTGTGAAGAGTCCAGTAATGGCCACAACCCCGATTTTTTATTATATTGTAATCAAAATCGAATGTGTAGTTATTGAAAATTAAGCAATATATGATGATATAATAAATGGTGTAAATTTCGATTGAAAAAAAGTATTGAGAAGATTCTAGTGATGGTCACATCCCATTCGTTTTATGTATTTTCGTCAAGTGTGCATGTTGTTTATAATATTTCTATACAATAGACTATAAGACTTAAAACTAACCCAAAAGACTAAATGAAAAAAAAATAAGTATAAGACTATAACAAATAGTTTGTAATAAAAACTGACCCAATGGTCTACATAAAAGATGCAATAGAACAATTACACAATAGTAAATGTATTATATAAAAAACTGACCAAATGGTCTTCATAAAAGAAGAAGAAGATGAATTGAAATATAGGAAATATTTTATATAAAATTCACCCAACGTCTACATTAAATAAGAAAACAAAGAATTAGACTAAAGGAAATAGTTTGCATAAAAAATAACCAAAAGATCTACAAAAAATAAGAAAAAGAAGAATTAGACTATAGAAAGTAGTTACTATAAAAACTGACCCAAAGGTCTACATATTAGAAGAATAATTATGCGTCAGGAAATAGATTGTATAAAAACTAACGCAAAGATCAACATAAAAGAAGACGAAGAAGAATTAGACTAAAGGAAAAGTTTGTATGAAAACTCTCCCTTGGTCTACATAAAAGAGGAAAATATTAGACTATAGGAAGTTAGTTTATACAAAATTCAACAAAGGTCTACATAAAATTAGAAAAAGAAGAATTACGTTAAAAGAAATAGTTGGTATCAAAACTGGCCCAGAGGTCTACATAAAATAAGAAGAAAAAGAATCAGATAATAGGAATAAGTTTAAAAACTCACCCAAAGGGCTACATAAAAGAAGAGGAAGAAGATGAATTAGACTATAGGAAATAGTTTATTTATGAACTGTCCCAAATGACTTCACAAAAGAAGAGGAAGAAGAATTAAACTCCAAGAAATAGTTTGTATAAAAAATTACCCAAAGGTCTACTTAAATAAAAGAAGAATTTCACTATAGGAAATAGTTTGTAGATTGAATGACATGTGTATTGTAGTTAACCTAAGATAGTTTAATAATTTTCCTATACGAAATTAGTATATTGTTGGTTTTGTAGTATTAGGTATGTAGGTACCTACCTACAATGATGTTCTAAATTAATTCGAATTCGATTTATAACAAATTTTATTTGAATATCAGAATGTGTCCGTAACCATAGTAACCATAGAACATGTAAAAAATATCAAATGGTTTGTAGACTTTTTTTGAATAATATGTAGGTACCTACATTGGTTTGTTCGATGCCATAAAAATGAAAATTGTCCGAAATATCAAATATTATATACAAATTATGCAATTTTATTATGCCTATATCTTTACTAATAATTAACAGACTTTTACAATATACGTCTTAAAACTTGCTGTAATGTCTTGTGTTTCATTTTATTATTTCATAATTACATTTATTTCAAAGGTTTATTATTTTCAAGAACATATTCATTCGATAGGAAAATGAAATATTGTATGAAAAGATATTAAAATGGCGGCATTTATGTACAAAACGCTTACTTTAAAAATAAGTTTAACATTATAATTATACAAAATATTCACCATGTTTTTCACTTATTGAAAATATATTTTTATCGTGTAAATACGTACTTCTAACTTTTAAACTAACAGATATTTGCGTGCAAAATGTACACTTTTTTGACAGATATGACTTGGAAAATTTTGTATGAGAAAAATAATTATTGAAATATTTTTAAAATTCAGCATTTTTATCGCATTATTTTTAGCGTGACACTGCATCAGGTATACTGGTACATGTTCGCACATAAATTAGATTTTTAGATGCTCTTGGTTTTTCAGAAGGCGTGAGACAAACACACACACACATACACACACATACACACACACATACACTAACATTTTGATTTCTTTATTACTTTAGATATTATATTGTAACACCCACTAGGAAATACTGTAATTGGCGTTATCAACAAGAATTTTATCTTACTGTATTATCATATTATTGTATAAGCTGTTGTATTTCTGAATAAAATAAAATAAAAAATAAAAATAAAAAATTTTTAATTTTTACATTTTTAAATTTCTATTTTTGTTTAAATATACAAATAAAAAAAGAGTCATGATTATCTAAATTTCAAAAATTCCCAAAAAATTTTCGACTGTTATTGAAAATGTCACAAAATGGCTACATGGCAACCTCTTCTAACCAACCCATGCATCGCGAAACCCCAAGTAAAATCTTTTGTATAGTTTCAACGAATGTGATTTCTACCGCCTGAGTAGGTAATACACGAAACTGAAGAGTGATCTCATTTCGTTAACCCTAAAATTATCAACACATATATTATTGTTATAGATGAATTGGTTTATATAGCTATTAACTTTATTGTGTGACGCGTCACTTCCGGGAATTCCCCGGACTGTCGATTTATCTGACGCAGATTTAATAGAATAAATTAAATGCTCATTGCAGTCGGGCTTGCGTAACGACTATTTCCCTGCGCATGCGTCTATCGCATCTTGATCGTGCTTACTCCATATTTGTAATTTCAAGTGCAATGTCGTTGATTATTGAGCGCTGATGTACTACCACATTATATCATAATTAAATATGCCAGCGAATTGGTCGTCCGATAAGTAGAATCGTTCGCTATTTTCCTTGTGTACAGATTCTTAAACTATTCTGGATTATTCTAGACTTAATTCATCACAATACACTTCAGCTTCAATAGCCGATTTCCTCGTTGCTTTTATATTGTCCCATCTTACTCGTGTCATTTTTATTTATAACTCATCTAGTGGGATTCCTGCTTCCTAATTGCGCCTTGGGTTATCATCGGTAGCTCTTAGTTGCTGTCCTCGAAGTTTAGCATTTTTTTAATCACATCCAATACTTACTTCTTACTTCCGATGGCCATACTACTCCGGTAGATCTTTAGCCTCCTGAACAATAGCTTTCCAAGCCTTCCTGTCAGCTGCAGTGGACTCACAGTCATCACAAGCATTCAGCACGTTCAGATCTCGGGTAATATTGTCCATCGATCTTTGCCTTGGTCTTCCCAGGGGTCTCTTGCCCACAGGGTTATTTTGCAGGATACGTTTTGTGGCTCTTTCTTCCCCTGATCTGACAACATGTCCAATCCAAGCTAATCTTCTGGACCTGATTTCGCTGGTGATTAAAGGTTGTCCTTTCAATGCACGAATTTCCTCATTGCTTCGTGGTCTCCAGGTACCTGCTGCAATTCCTGGTCTTGGGCCTAATATTTTACGTAATATCCTGTTTTCAAACGTTATCAGTCTTTGTTGGTCCTTGAGTGTCATGTACCAGGACTCAGCACCATACAGGATTACTGGTTTAATCAGGCTATTATAGACTTGGAGTTTCACTCTTCGCGATATGGACTTACTTTGGAGACAGGAATGCTCCCAGTGCCGCTGCTGCTCTTGTGCACCTTTGAATTCACATCCAATGAAATATAAAAATAATATATACGTTAATAGTCTTTAAGGAAAACAAAAAGTAAGGCGCATACCTCACATAATTCTTACCGCACTTTAGTTACACGCAAGATGTTGTAGTGTTCGGACGTATTGTCGTAGTCAAAATGTCATCTTGTGTGATGAAAACGTGTAAAAATTACACTAGAACTTACAAGGAACGACCAAGTAAATCATTTCTTGCTGCATATTTATTCAATAACTAATATATTTATATGGATTTGTCGAAAGTTATTTTTATTTTGAGTAAACATGAGAGTAATTAAGTCATATTCGCTTATAGGTATGCAGAGGTATTCTGTTGTATTCGCTTTTTTACACATCTATAATTTAATATAAGTTTTGTGTCATAACCTAAATAGTTTTGTGTCATAACCAGCGAAAATAAATAAACTAGATTCCAACAAATCGGGAGGACCGGATAATATTCCTCCGGTATTTTTAAAGTCCTGTTCACTCGAAATGGCGGCACCCATATGCACACTTTTCAATCTCTTTTCGAAGGAAGCTTCCCTTCACAATGGAAAATTAGTCACTTAACACCCATTTTCAAAAAAGGTGACAAAATGGACATATCGAATTACCGTCCTATCTGTATACAGTCGACTTTACCAAAAATGTTGGAAAGTCTAGTCCTGGATAAAATTATGTTTTTTGTAAAACCGATTATAACTCCAAATCAACACGGTTTTTTCTCTGGTAGATCAACTTTAACCAACTTAACTGAATATGAAAATTACCTTTCGAACTGTCTTGCTAACAAATTTCAAGTAGACTCCGTCTACACAGACTTTAGCAAGGCTTTTGACAAGGTATCTCACCAAATTTTAATATTCAAAATGAAACAGATGGGAATTAATGGCAAATTACTTAATTGGTTCTCATCTTACCTTTGCAATAGATTGTTGTATGTTAAAATTTGCTCTGTTGAATCGTATCAGTTTAAAGCTACCAGCGGGGTACCTCAGGGATCCCACATAGGTCCCCTATTGTTTATTCTATTTATAAACGATATCATAAATATTTTCGACGATGTAAAGGTTCTTCTTTTTGCTGACGATTTAAAACTTTTCCGGAAGATCAAAGATTTGAATGACTGTTTGATATTACAGCGAAATCTGGATACTTTGTATGATTGGTGCCTTTCTAATAAGTTGAATCTGAATATTAACAAATGTCAAGTTATTTCATTTTATAAAATTAAATCACCGATTCTTAATAAATATACATTGAACAACAATGTTCTACTTAGAACAGCTGAAGTGAAAGATCTTGGGGTGACATTTGATACAAAACTCTCGTTTATAAAACACATCAACAACATTCATGACAGAGCTCTACAGATGCTTGGATTTGTATTGCGAGTATCAAATGCTTTCACTAATATTTTTACTTTGTCTTTATTATATAAAACTCTTGTTAGAAGCCACCTTGAATATAATTCCACTGTTTGGTCTCCTTGTTATTCTATTCATATTAATACTTTGGAAAAAGTTCAGAGAAAATTTCTTAGGTTTATTAATTTTAAACTTGGAATACCGATTGATTATATAAATTATAACAGTCTTATGAAGCTAACCAATTTATTGCCACTGTCACAGAGAAGAATTTTAGCAGATCTGTTATTTTTATTTAAAATATTAAACTCGCATACTGACACCCCTTACTTGCTCAGTGCTATAAATTTGCGGGTGCCGTCCCTGGTCACACGCAGTACCGCGCCATTTTATTGTCATACTAACACTAGCGTATACCGGGCTAATTCAACCTTGCAAAGACTGCATAGTTTGGGGAACCAGTATGCACAATACACAGATATATTTAATGACTCGATCGGCATCTATAGAAGTTGCCTATACACTGCACTTGTTAATGAGACCAAACATTAGATTATTTTGTCGGTTTTTAAACTACTTTTCTCATTTCTTTTTTCCTGTATTAATTTTTGCATGTATGTTTACTTTTTTTTTTTTCATATTTTTAACATGTTCTTCATTGTTTATTTACATATTTTTGCATGCTTTTTGTTTATTTTTTACATATTTTTTACATATTTGTTACATGATTTTCATTATTTTTTACATGTATTTTGTTTATTTTTTTTACATATTTTTACATGTTTTTTGTTTATTTTTTTACATATTTTTGAATGTTTCTCGCATGTTTTTTTTTTTACATATTTTTTTTTTTTTTTAAATGTTTTTCATTATTTTTTACATATTTTTTTTTTTTTTTAAATGTTTTTCATTATTTTTTACATATTTTTACATGTTTTCACCTTTTTTATATTGTTATTCATTTTTTATTTTCGTTTTGTATATTTGTTTGTTTTTATTTGTTTTTTTTTTTTTTTAAATTCTGTTGTTTTTAATATATTATGTATACTTGTATGTGTAAAAGGTTATCAAACCGTAAATTGAAATTAAATAAAATAACCTGGAGCAACTTGTTCAAGAGCCAACTCGCATCCCTGATGTCTCTGGGCATCGTTCCAATCTGCTTGATCTTTTCCTGACTACCTCGCCAACGGGATACACACTGAAAGTCACAGCCCCACTAGGCTCTTCAGACCATTGCCTTGTGCAAACGGCCATCCACTTCATCCCGGACCTTCCACCGGAAAAACCTAAAAGGAAAATTTGGCAATACAAGTCAGCAGATTGGAATGCACTGCGAATACACTTTCGCGACTTTCCTTGGAATGAAGTCTGTTTTAGAACCAAAGACCCATCTATCTGTCCTCGTGAGGTAGGGGATGTCATCACTTCTGCTATGGATGGCTACATTCCCTCCTCCCTCAAAACCTGCGGACCAGGCACAAAACCTTGGTTTGATTCCAAATGCCGAGAAGCAGTCAAGCGCAAAAATCTGGCTTTCAAAACATTTCAAAAACTTCAAACCCCATCAAACATGAAAGCATACAACAAGATGACAAAGGATTGTAAAAAAAACATTAATCAGGCTAAAAAAACTCCATAACCAACATATAAGTTTAAAACTCTCCTCATGCCCTAACGGTAGCCGAAGATTCTGGTCATTGTCAACCTCCATAGGTCAGAACTTTTGCACATCTTCATTTCCACCTTTAACGAACCATGACGGATCCATTGCTAACTCTGCCACCGACAAAGCTAATCTTTTCGGTAAATTATTTGCAGATAACTCAACCCTTGACGACGGAGGAAAAACTCCTCAACCAGTTCCACATTGTGGTTATGAAATGAAAGAAGTAACGATTAACTTCTCTGAGGTTTTACTCGCCATCCGAGGGTTGGATGTTAACAAAGCTAATGGACCAGATGGAATTCCCGTTCTTGTTTTAAAAAAAATGCTCGGCCGAACTAGCCCCAGTTCTCACTAAACTCTTCAAACTCTCGTTAAAAACTGGTATTGTCCCATGCGACTGGAAAAAAGCGGTCATCCACCCAATTCCTAAAAAAGGTGATCGCTCCAACCCATCTAACTACCGACCCATCGCTATTACTTCTGTACTCTCCAAAATAATGGAAAGGGTACTAAACACCAAGTTGACCACATACCTCGAAGCAAACAAAATTTTAAGCGACCGCCAATATGGATTTCGTGGAAATCGATCTTGTAGCGACCTACTCGCGTATGTGACATCCGTATGGGGTCGAGTTATGGAACGCTTTGGAGAAGCTCAAACTTTCGCCCTTGACATCTCTAAAGCTTTCGATCGGGTTTGGCACCGAGGTCTCTTAATGAAACTCCCTTCTTATGGACTACCCCAGTCTCTGTGTACTTGGATTGAGAATTTTTTAAAAGATCGTGAAGTCATTACTGTAGTGGACGGTTGCTCTTCTTCTCCCCATTCCATCAATGCGGGAGTCCCTCAAGGGTCCATTCTATCTCCAACCCTATTCCTCCTACATATTAATGACTTGCTGATGACAGCACAGTCCATGACAATTACTCTTTTGACAAACCTCCTAAACATAGTGAAATATCAGATGCTCGGAAAGATCTTCATCTAAAAATAAATAGCTACCTCCACTCAATCAACACCTGGGGTGAAAGTAATCTTGTTTCATTTAACGTCTCAAAAACCCAAGCCTGTCTAATTTCTGCGAAGAGAAACCCCAATGAATTGCAAGTGTCTTTCAACGGAAGCACCCTACCTAACAGCAGCTCTATCGACCTGCTTGGAGTATCTATAACGAATCAATTACACTACAGGGGTTCCATCGAAGCTAAGGTGAAACTCGCCTCCAAAAAATTGAGCGTACTATATAGAGCGCGTAGATATTTTACTAAGTCCCAGATGTGTATACTCTACAAAGCGCAAATACGTCCAATTATTGAATATGGTAGTCACCTCTGGAGTGGCGCCCCCCAATACCTACTGAATACCCTCGACGCTGTCCAAAGACGTGCTATACGTCTGATTGATGATCCATCACTGACTGATGGATTGCAATCACTAGAACACAGACGTTAAGTCGGTATTTTAAGTTTATTTTATAGATACTACCACGGGAATTGCTCAGAAGAACTTGCATCTTTGGTCCCTCCTCCACCCACTCGCAACAGAGTCACTCGCTTTACTCAATTGCAGCACCCATTCACAGTGGACCTTCAACATATACGAACATGTCGCTTCTCTAACTCCTTTATTAATACAGAAGCCCGACTGTGGAACGATCTTCCGAATTCTGTGTTTCCACCTTCGTACAACCCGGGTCTTTTTAAAATCCGAATCAATAAACTCTTTTCTAGACTGCAAACCCCTCCCAACGCTACGTAGTGCGCTTCTTCGGAAGAGCAAAATGGTCCCAAATCCTAATAGCTGGTGTCCCCTAATACGTAGAACTGTACAATTTTTGTAAAGCGTTTTGTTCTCATATAACGTGTCTATATATAAAATGTCATTGATTGCACATACTTATTCAATTTCGCAAAGTATTAGAATTTGTCAGGAGTCACAATAGTACAAAGAACAGTAAAGTACCTATTGATGATACTGATGATGCTGAATTGAATGTTATACGGCTATTTAAGAAATCTTTGGCTTTTCTCCGAGTATCTGAAATACTGTTGGAAAAATGGAGTATTTGAAAAAATTTCAAAGACCATCGCGATTTTGGTCACGCATTTTTGCATATCACTACTTCGGATTGCCCAGATTTTTGTGAACCTGAACCCCTTGAATCTGCCTAATTGTAATTTTTATGTGTATATTCACCCTTTTTAATGTTTTTTTTTATTTCTTGTCATGTATCATATTCATCTATCAATATAGTTTACTTTTTTTCTGATATTTGGTCGCGGACCGTACTGAAACTCGCGACTGGCTAGAATATATATTAGTCTGTTGACTATGAATCTGATTAATTTCTCATGCACATTATGTAAGCTTTTTTGTAGGAGTTAAAAAAAATATATAATTCAAGAAAAACAAAACATTCGTTTTTGCATAAAAATATACCTAATACAATAATCACTATCGACCGTGAACATTGACATGAATTGATTGTTTTCAATACAAATCGATGTTCATAAAATGACATTCTGTCATTAGTTGGGTGTAAACACAGTTACAATCTGCATATAACTAGTTACATGTAACACATGAGATCCAACTGTCGATAGCGATAGTATGTATAGTTGAAGAATAAGAATCAAGCTATATAACCATAAATCCAAATTATTGAAAATTTTAACACATGTTGGTATGTATATCAAGATAGGACAGTATGGAGGTCAGTCCTCTTTTCCTACCCGGAATATGAAAACAGCATGATGGTTCTGTATGTATGTTTGGAGATTAAGTATCAAACTATTAAGTCTTCTTACATATTGTGTATAGCGACTGCCATACAAATTGTATGAAGTAATGTCATCACTAAATTCAATTTTTATAAAAATTGTTAAAAAAAATTGAGAAATTCTTCTACAATATTTATATTTTTTATAGAAAATTAAATTATCTAGTTGGGGTATTTCGGCTTTTTTCGATATTTTTAAAAGATTTGGAAATATAGGCAGTTAAACTCATAAATTTATCATAAAATAAATATATTTCTTAATAAAAAATGTTTGAGACACCCTGGAATTTTTTCGAAAAAACCAATTTGAGATTTTGTATTTTTCTATGTTTTTACCAATTTTCAGCGTTCTAGCTTTTATGGTTTCTGAGATATATGGAAAAATAAACCAAACATTCGTGTATGAAGAAATATTTTGTATGGCGTAGTGGACTTTTTTCACGGCTATTCCAACTTTGAAGTCAAAAAACACCAATTTAGAGGCTTCGTAGCATATATGTTCCATATACGGATTTACTCAAAATTCGGAGTAGAACATTTCGTGTGTCTGTGTGTGTGTGTCCGTCCCCCTTTATAACTTTTGATCCGTTCAATTTACAGAGCCTAAAATTTCAGAATATATAAACAGTAATAGGCCTACAAAAACTTTTATATTCAGAATTTTGAATTTTTGCTTCAGTCAGGGGTTATTAACTTTTGAATGTTTGGTTTATTTTTCCATATATCTCAGAAACCATAAAAGCTAGAACGCTGAAAATTGGTAAAAAACATAGACAAATACAAAACCTCAAATTTGTTTTTTCAAAAAAATTCCAGGCTTTCTCAAACATTTTTTTTTAAGAAAAATATTTTTTTATGATAAACTTATGAGTTTAACTGCCTATATTTCTATTTTTTTTAAATATCAAAAAAGCCGAAACACCCCAACTAGATAATTTAATTTTCTATATAAAAAAAATTAACATTGTATTAGCACATCAACAGTTTTATTAAGAAAAATATTTTTTTATGATAAAGTTTTGATTTTCCAAAGTTTATAAAAATATCGAAAATAGCCGAATCACCTCAACTAGATAATTTAATTTTCTATAAAAAAATATGAACATTGTAGAAGTACATAGGTACCTACATCTCAAACTTGTCTTAACAATTTTTATAAAAATTGAATTTAGTGACGACATCGTTTCATACAATTTTTAAGGCAGTATAGACAGTTGGAATATCGAAATAAGCCGAAACACCCCTACTAAATAATTTATTTTTTTATAAAAAATATTTGCATTTTTGTAGTACCTACATCTCAACTTTTTTTAACAAACTTTATAAAAATTGAATTTAGTGACGATATTGTTTCATACAATTTGTATGACAGTATACACTACACGATATCTATGGGGACTCAATAGTTTGATACTCAATCTCCAACATACATACATACCATCATGCTGTTTTCATATTCAGGGTAGGAAAAACTGACTGGCCTCCATACTATCCTACCTGACATTCATACCTACATGTTTTATTTAGAAAACTAAATATCTTAAAAATATTTATTAATTTGTGTTTAATTGTTTATAGTTTGGTACGTATTCTTTAATTATACATTATACTATCGCCATCGACAGTTGGATCTTATGTGTTACATGCAACTAGTATTAATATCTTCTTCTTTTTTCGTTTAGATCCGTGGGATCTGTTCCTGCCGCTGAGTCGTCTCTTGTGACGTGGATTGCCAACTATCGCGCCATCTTTTCTGAGGTTTTCGGTGTTGGTTTCTCAGTAGAGTTCTTTTGAAGGACGATACTTGGATGTCTGTTGTCTTGCATCCTGTTACTATGTATCGTCTTCGTTGTCTTCCCCGTCGGACGATATCTTCCCTACTACACATTCGTCTTATTTCAATGTTTCTTACCTGTATCTTTTTTTCCGGTTACGCATCGTAGGGATTTCATCTCAGAAGTTCTCAGTACTTAATGATTTAGTTCTCACATAACCAAATTTCTACACCAGAAGGTTTTATTGATATGATAATTGATAGTAACAATTATGTTGATTTTGTGATAATTTATAGCACGAGCGATTTTCTTACTAATCTATTTTATCTAATAATTCATTATTGACTAAAAAATAATCATTATAATTACGTATTATCTTGGTATATTTATCAATTTACTATTTGTACCTTTTAATTGATAAGTAAATTATAGAAACTTTAGAAAATTTCATAGGGCGTGGTTCTGTTAAATGTGATTTAATGTATTGGTTTTTATCGTTTTTTCTTATATTTTATTATTGTACATTATCGTAACATAAACAATAAAATGAGAAATAAATACAACTCAAAAAATATAAATATATGACATTTTTTTAAATTTGCTATAGATTACGTAACTAGGCTAAGATTACACATTTAAGTCAAAAACGCCAAATTAGAGGTTTTGCAACATAATGTTGTACATCGATTAATTCGAAGTAGGTAGAATAGGGTAGACTGGGTACGGTTGAAACAATTTAGCTTATATCGTCCATTGCATTGTCATTAATGAGCCGACAGATGATGGATATATGCTAAATACAAGAGTGTATATCTGTCCTCTATTAGGCAGTTCCATTTTAGTACCTGATGTATTATTTTTAATATAAAATCATATTTAAAAAAAAAAAAGAATTTGTTTCAACCGTCCCCATACCAGGGGCGGTTGAAACAGTGATTGGGGTTAGTTGAAACACATACAAATAATACAAAATAATATTATAACATGTTATATTTATTATTTATTTCAATTCTAATACTAATTATGGCACCATTTAACAATATGAATCAGTTATGAATGTTTAGACTTAATATGTACCTACTAACAACTTAACAATATTTTTAATCAGCCTTCAATATTTTTGGTACACAACATAAAACAGATACGTCTATGAAAATACGACTACTTAACAATTATACACTATTTACGTACTTATTAAAAGAATAAAAATCAACAGAATTATTTTTAAATAAAACAAATAAAATTTAGTAAAAAAAGATCTGAAAAAATTTAAATTAAATTTTTCTGAAAACAATTGAATAGGCATTAGTCAATTGAAAACAATTGAATTGGCATTGGCATTAGCAAATGAATGAAAACAATTGAATTTTCATTGGCATTAGCAAAAATATTTACATAGATAGTTATAAATTTTAGTTTTGGAATCATTCAGACTCACAATTATTGTGACAAACATAGCTAAGGCCACCGTCGCTTTTCGCAAAGAATCTCCTACTTTTACCTCCTCATAGGGGTTTTTGTACCTCGATAAATCGTCTTTTCCCCTTGAAGTCTTGCGCGTAGCCTAGGCATCTAGAAAGTATGAATATCAAATAAATATATTGTTTCAACCGTACCCACAAAAAATATTTCAACCGTCTCCAACCTCCCATTACGTACAAATCTATTTATTATAAACTATGACAATCATGTTAGATTAAAACTAATTAAGCTACCATATTCTACAAACTTTACTTCAAACACAAAAAAATATTCAATACTTTCACTTTAATATAAACCACAATAATTGCAAAAATCTTGGAACAAAAATACTTACTTTTGCTTATCATTACACAATAGGGTCTCCTATAAAGAACTGCAGCGCGCGGGGATCTAATCAACACTGAGATTCATGTTCGAACTTGTTGTCCGCTTCGTACGTCCCTTGACCCCCTCACCTTACCACGCACGGTTCGAGAGATATTAACTCTGTTTCAACCGTCCTTTGTTTCAACCGTACCCAGTCTACCCTACTTATTATTGTGTCTGTGTTTCCTCCCCTTTTTACTTTTGATCCGCTTGATGCACAGTGCTCAAAATTTATGAAAATACAGAAAATTCCACAGAGTAATATTACACTGTGGAAAATTCCCACAAAACATTTATATTCAGAATTTAGACGCCAAAATACCCCAACTAAATCGTTTATTTTTCCATCTGTCGATTCGTTCAAGAGAATTTTATTCTCTTAACATAATATCAACAAAGTATCAAGCCAGGATATGCGTGATTTGTATGCAGGGTCTATATTTTTCACGGTTTTTCCATGCCATGCTTTGATGGCGTTTTTTTCCAGTGTGAGCAATGTTTCTAGATACACCATCTTAGAGTGTGTGTGTCCGTATAACTTTTGATCCGCTCAATTCACAGAGCCCAAAATTTCATAATATATAGATAATTATAGGCCTACAAAACATTCTTACTCAGAATTTTGAATTTTTGTTTCAGTCAGGGGTTATCAACTTTTGAATAGAAACTAGAACGCTGAAAATTGGTATAAATATAGACAAATAAAAAATCTCAAATTTGTTTTTTTTTCAAAAAAAATCCAGAGTTTCTATCTAAACTATTCTAGTTCTATGGAATAGTGGAGAGTCATGATTTCACAATTTTTAAGAGTATTTTTTTTACATCAATTTCTTAACGGGTATCATGTAGAGAGTGCACACTGTGAGTTTCGTCGTGATGTGTTTGTATGTATGGCGTACGGAATTATCATTTTTTGTCCTCTCTACTGCCCAAACTATCAAGTCCGATCGACTTCATATTAACATCATATGTGTAAAGTGCATTGACCTAGAGTTTATTAGTTTTCCATAGATATCCGTTAAATTCTTCTCTATGATTTCATCTGTTCAAATTTTCAAAATGCTCTCACGCTCTGGAAAATTGAGTTTTTTATATTGTTTGAAATTTCGATACAACAAAAATACACTCATCAAAAATGCATTCAAGGATTGTCAAAATTTAAAGAAAAAAATCTTTGGTTTGCCATATCAATGTGAAATAAATTTCATATTTGTGTGAAAAGTGTATTTAACAGAAGTAAAATAGCTTCTGTAAGGGAAAATTGAGTGATCAACTTCATATTGATATTGTATGTGTCTCTATAGACAAGTGTATTTTTAATTTCCACTTCTATCTTCTTTAAGGGGTAGGCAGTGAGAACCGAACACCGCATTCTTCTATCTTGACACGTCGCCTCATCAACATTGAGACACTGTCTCATGCATGCTCATCTTGCTAGTAATGCAATTTTACTTAAAATTTCTCAACAGGTATCATGCAGAAAAAATGTACTATGAGTTTCGTGACAATGTTTTTGTGTGTATGGTGTATTGTGAAAACTTTTGTCCTCTGGGAATCTTATATTTGTTTAAGAATCTAATAGAAATGTACTTCATAAAAATACATTTAGAAATTGTCAAGATCAATAAGAAGAAAAAAATGAACGCTTCCTGTAGTGTGGAGAGTTTAGTGTTGGTCACAACCCACTCGTTTTTAACAATTTTTGTTAATATTGAATTTGGTGACGAAATTATTATTTGATACAATTTGTATGGTAGAATATACAATATCTACGGGGACTCGATAGTTTGATACTTTCTCCCTACATAACATCAAGCCGTATACCTATTCGGGGTAGGAATACAGGACTGAACTCCGCACTATGCTTTCCTAACCTACATGCGTTGTTTATGAAAACAAAATATCTTATGGCCAGTTTCATAAAAAATAAAGGAGACTTAATGTCGACTTTAAAATAAATTGCGTATCATAACAACAAAATGTCACTTAAAGTTCACTTTAATTTAAAGTCCAGTGTCTTCGTACTTTAGTCACTAAAGTCTTCTTTAAGAGCAGTTCATTTTTTTGCCACCAGAGTGTGCTGCAATATGACATAATGTTCAAGTCAGTTCTTGATGTAAGTTTACTTCTATATTATCTGTGGTTGATGTCAATATTGTCAATTGAATGTTGACGATCATGTGCATATTACTTACTAATATTCAATAGTTTTGTTATTATTTAAACATTTTTTTATGAATAATATAACAAAATGATATTTTCGAAATGAGATGATTAGAAGATGCGTACTGATACGGCAGTAAAAAGCATATAGGAAAAGAATCGACCACATGGAAAAGTAGAATTTCTTGATAGGTTTTGTTCCATAAACATGTCCTATACACCAATGATCAATTTAATGACAGAAATAACATATTGGTAGTAAACAGAAAGATTTACTTATGCTATGAGCTATGTTTCCATAGATTTTGATAGCAATATTGCCAACTTTCAGGTATTTTGGTGACATTTCTGCCTTTTACTAAAGTACGCGGCATAATTATTTATGAAACGCAACGACTTAAAGGCGACTTTAAATTTTTAAAGAACCTTTAACTAAAGGGTCCTTTTGCTGCTTTTTATGAAACTGGCTGTTAATATACTAATTCAATCCTACTTATATGGATTTAAGGTTTAATTTTTGTTACATATTCTACAACTGTACCATACTATCGCCATTGACACGACTGTTAAATCTCATGTGATACATGCAACTAGTGTATTTATTTAGAGAATTTAAGGACGCAAAAGGAGTATCGTTCAAGAATTATTTAATATATACCCATGTTTTTTTTCATAAATATTTGTATGGATTTAGACGACGCACGACGTATGTCAATCTTGTAATCAGTGTGTAAATTCAAACTAAGAACTCTTGTAAATTGTATTTTGTTGTTTTCCCGCCATTCTCGAGTGTGACGATGCACAAAGTGACACAAACAATTTAATTAAAATGGGGTAGGTACCTACCTGCCTAAATATTTTTAATTTTTGTCGGCCCTGAACTCACTAACGCAGATACATAAAAATACAAAATGGTGCTTACAAAATACAAAAATTCCAATAGATAGATATACATATAGGTAAATATATCACAAATAAAATTATTATATTGCTGTGAGGCACCGACTTAGAATAGTGCTTCCAATCTTTTCTATTATTTATTTGGTTTATTTGGGACAATAACAGCATTATTAATTAATATGAACATAAAACAATGAGTAATAAATCAAGGCCAAAAAATTGTCCACAAAGTAAGTACGTATTTACAGTTGATTCTGAAAAAAGATAAATATTGTATACTAAAAACTAAAAAAAATATATGAGTTAAAAAATAATATATGACAAAAGCAACAAGGATAATGACTGAGATGGGGGAGGAACTGTAGGAATATTATCGTTCATATAAAAGCCGGTTTATCAAAATACCTAGACACAACGGCAAAATAACATCTCACATAATTCGACAATGAGGTTCGCCACCTGTGAAATATAAATAAATAAGATTATGTCATAATAATTAATAATTGAATTACGTATGTATCCTAGTAACCAAAGCCTCCATCTTGCACCTAATCGAAGTATGAATTCAAAATAAGAACGCTGTGATGATTTCTCGCCATTCGAGTGTGGCCAGGCGATGCGATGTCTCGATTACGTAACGATTTGATTAAGACGGATAGGTACCTACCCAAATTATTATTATTTATTTTTGCCGGCCCTGAACTCGCTAGCGCCGCCGATACAAAGATGTTTCCTTATAATATGACATGTATTACATAATATCACAATTACATTATACACCATAACAAATAATGATGATATGCAATATTTGCATTTTGTATCGGCGAATAGAGGGATCGATCCCTCGCGCGTTTCAATGCCACCGGTGCAAGTTCAAGGTCGCGACTTCCGTGTCAGTTGGTAGCGAGACCAACCAACGAATAACATCATTAGATATAGGTATTGTAGGTACCTACATATTTTATTGTGAGTAAAGGAACTTGATTGTTGTCATTTTGCCAATTTAGATTTTTATACTTCGGCCTTTAAATTAGCACCGCGTATATCAATCGCACAGTAAATTGGGGAACCCCAATAAATACATACATACGTACGTACCATCACGATATTTTTCTATCTTGACACACTTTCTTCTTCTTTTTAGTTTACGTGGAATTCCACACAATCATTAGGATGATTTCTGCCAGTAAAAAAATATTATTTGAGGTTTTGTTTTCTTCTTCTTCGTTTAGTGGACCTGTTGGTCTGTAATTCAAAAACTATGCCTCTTGAGACGACGAAGTCCAACTATCCTTCCATCTGTTGTGTAGTATTCCTTGTAGACAGTAACCAGGAGGGCAAGTCTGGTTCGACCGGCAAAATCAAAACCTCAGTGATTACCCATATATCATGGATATAATTATCGTATGGAGTTCTATGACATCTAAATATATTGTAAATATATATAAATATATAAAAATATATATACGCAAGTCTGTCGCTGTCCATTCTGGCTACGTGGTCCCTCCAATGTCTTCTTCTAGATCTACTCCACCGACCGATGTCCTCTATTCCACATTTTTCTTTTCTTATTTCTACATCGCGAAAACGATCTCTTAGAGTTTCAGTGATTGACCCTAGAACTTTAATTTCCATTGTCCTTAGTGTGGAATGTTGAAGTTTTTTATGTCAAGATGTAATTTTATGTTGTTTTTACTAATGCTTTATTTATTTTTGCAGGCCTGTCCGAGGTATGTCTGCAGTGGTAATGGGTGCTGGACCGGCTCACGCCCTATACTTCAGCACTTACGAGTTTGCCAAAGAATCATTATCACAAGTCACCAGTCCGAGACATAAACATTTTGTATATGGTAAGTGAAACCCATACACTGATAATTTTTTTTTGCTAATAGTAAAAAAATTTCATGTTTAATGTAGCCAAATTATAGTGGCTACTTCTACTAACAAAAAAATAACAAAAATGAAATACTAGACGCAAGGCCATGGGAGATGCTCAAAAGAACTTGAATTTCTTGTCCCTCTTCCACCCATTCACAATATTCACCCGTTTTACTCAATATCAATTTAGATGGATCGGTGGGAGAGCGGTTAGCACACTGGGTTAGTAATCCAGTGGTTGCGAGTTCGATTCCTGCCTCGACTGATTTCGTTCACCTATAGCACCAGCATTTATGTTTAATTTAGGGAATGTAGGAAGATGTATATGTACTTGTTAAAACAAGAACATATTATTAAAAAAAAAAAAAAATCAACGACCGTTCACAGTATACCTTCACTTCTCGAACTCCTTTAGTAACACAGCAGCCTGGGTGTGGAACGACCTTCCGATTTCTGTGTTTACCTCTACTTACAACCTGGGTCTTTTTAAAACCCGAATTAATATATAGTAGATTGCAAATCCTCCCCAACGCAACGTAGTGCGCTTCTTTGGAAGAGTATAATGGACCTAAATCCTAATAGCTGATGTCCCCTACGTAGCCACGTTAAAAAATAAATAAATCTCCCTTCAGAACTTAACCCTGAGGGTCACCAGATTCAAATCGAGAAAGCCCTTTGGGACCAGCTCCAGAGCTTAGAAGTGGGCAAATCAAAGAAGTTCAGCTGAGAGTCACAAATGGTGCTACATCAATGATGTAGCACTGATGCTACATCAATGATGTAGCACTGATGCTACATCATCATCAGTGTGGTGGTCTAGCCGAAAATATAGACCACATTGTAACTACATATGTGCCTATCCCACTGATTCAATGGAGTGATGGAGGATCTAAAAAACCTGACGGCCGAAGCCAGAATATGGTTTAGGGAAATATTTGAGAGCGCCTGACACACCATATTTGAATAATATATAATTACTACTAAACATTTGGTTACTTTAACTATGTTTTGGCTCACAGCCAAACTGTAGGTACAGTTACACAATAACTTGAGCTACTGATAACAAAAGTTTAGTTAAAATATCGGTTACCAAACATTTTAACTATCATAATTTTTGAAGTGTAGACCCTTTGGGAGTATATTGTGTTTATTGATTATTTAAAAGAAATACTTAATTATCAGAAGGTTACGTTTATATTTTTTATGCGTGTTCAAAAGATTTACTACTTAAACATCTACCTTCAAATATGGTATTGCAAAAGTCAATCAGTTCAAAATTAGATATTCAATTATTAATAATTAGATGGGTCGGTGGCAGAGCGGTTAGCGCGTTGGGTTAGGAATCCAGTTATCGCGAGTTCGAATCCTGCCTTGACCGATTTCGTTCACCTATAGCACAAGCATTTATTTGCTTATTTTAGGGAACGTTGGAAGATGTATATGTTCTTGTCTAACAAGGATTCATTTTTGTTAAAAAAAAATTCATAGTAACGAAGGGTTTCAAACAAAAGAGGGGATGGCAAAAATGCTACTTGCTCCGATTGAAAGAAATGCTACTTGCTCCGATTGAAAGAAATGCTACTTGCTCCGATTGAAAGAAATGCTACTTGCTCCGATTGAAAGAAATGCTACTTGCTCCGATTGAAAGAAATGCTACTTGCTCCGATTGAAAGAAATGCTACTTGCTCCGATTGAAAGAAATGCTACTTGCTCCGATTGAAAGAAATGCTACTTGCTCCGATTGAAAGAAATGCTACTTGCTCCGATTGAAAGAACACAAAAACAATAATAAAGGTAATGCACAGAACAAATATATATAGACAGTGGATTTTTGGATGCTAGATGCTGATACTGTCTCATTTATATAAGAACACTGCTGGGTTCCAACCGGACTATATACTGACACATGGCACTAGAAACATACATCAGCTGAGACCGCCACAACCAAGAACGACACATGCGCAGCGTCAATACAGTTTTTTGGCACCAAGGCTTTATAATAAAATAACAACAAAACATATCGCATGATGGGAAAAATTTCAAAGACCTCGTTACTCGTTGGCTGAAGCAGATTGGAAGAGAATGATCTGCCTCGGTACTCTTAGATTTTTTTAGATAGAGGTTTTAGAGTTATTCATCCTGGTTGTCGATGTTCTAAGTGAATGCAATATGTGAAGAAAAAAAAATTAAACAAATCATATGATATCCCAAAGTAGCCAAAGCAATTCTAAACTAGTACTGCCTCAGAACAGACTATGTCTAGCGAGGCAATAAAATTTCCACATGTGTGGAAAAAAATATAGTAAAATTGTAATTAAGTATAAATCAAATTGTATTTCGTTCCTTTGTAATATTTATATTGTTGGAAATATATTATTCATTCCTTTATTCACTTACATGCTCAACATTTGTATAGTATTTTTACATGCTCAACATTTGTATAGTATTTTTACATGCTCAACATTTGTATAGTATTTTTACATGCTCAACATTTGTATAGTATTTTTACATGCTCAACATTTGTATAGTATTTTTACATGCTCAACATTTGTATAGTATTTTTACATGCTCAACATTTGTATAGTATTTTTACAATGAAACTCCAAATACTTATTCAGATGCTCGCGATGATAAGGGTCGGTAACAAATTTAATAAAACTACAATTATCGTGACATTTTCTTCGACTAGACGATCGACGCACAAATAGTTTTCTCATTTCATTTGCAAGCAGGACAGCGTTCATTGTTTGTTGATCTTCGGTTATCTTAAACCTGGACCATCGTGGCAAGTCTACCAAAAAGTTAACATCAAATCAATCAATGATATGGAAACTTGATTCAACAAATTTTACTTTATTTTATAAATATTGACATTTATTTTTTTTTTTAATTTCCAGGTGCTTCAGGTTGTTTAGCTTCACTAATACATGATGCCATTTCAAATCCCACAGAAGGTAAATATTCATATTTTAACAACTATCTAGTCAATATACATTGCTCGTTTGTGAGAACGACATAACTCAAAAAATCCGATTATTGAGTTAATAATATTGTTTTTATCAATATTATAGTGAATATATAACGGTGAAACAATGACACATGTGCTGTTTCTCTCACACTTATAGAGTTATTGTACTGAGAATTGGAGACAAAATGAATATTGATAAACACAACATTTCTGCATTATTTGACTTATGTCGTTGTTCTCTCAAACGAGCGACATAGACATACCATCACGGTGTATCCCACAAAGTGGGGTATTCAGCGACAGGTGTGCATTAACTTAAGAATGGAAGCACTACACATTCGTGTATTTACACACACCAGTATCTTCTCACCTAAAAAGGCACTACATCCAAAATGTGTGGTGAACCTCATTGCTGAACTATGTAAGATGTTATTGTTGCCTGTTGTATTTTAGATTACTCGAATCACTACATAATATGCTGCGTGTATCCCTACACACTAGTATCGACTCATATAAAAAGGCACTACATCCAAAATGTGTGGTGAACCTTATTGCTGAATTTTGTAAGATGTTATTGTTGCCTGTTGTGTTTTCGATTACCTGCTCTTGGACATCCGAAAACGATTATAATAAAAATACAAATTATTACCTTTCATGAATGATATAGTAGTCACCTTGCATATGTTTTCAAAACATGTATTCTTATGATGATTGTTAGGCACAGTACACCTATGTTTATGTACAAAGTACTTACATATATATACTATTATGATATAGATAGATATTACTATATTTATCAAGTCATATCTATTTGAGTGGTATCAGTAGGTACGTGTCTACTGTCTTTTGCTTCTCGTATTGTTTGTTTCAAGCCTTAGTATCGTGATTCAGCGTTTAACAAACTTTAAAGGGTGTATTTGATCAATTTTAATTGTATGTGACAATGGATCGGTCGGTTGCAAAGTGAATGAGTTTGAATCTCGTCTCAAGAAATTTTGTTCACCTATAGATAGCCTAAGCATTTTGCTTAATTTAGGGAATATATGTTCTTGTTTCATATTAAAAAAAAAACAATGAATATATCCTTATTACAACATCCTCATATATTCCCTAAACGTCAGTCATTTCAAAATATAATCTGCTGGATATGCCGGAAATTTTTTGAAATCTTACAAAATTTTATTCAGTTGTCATTTATGAATGATTGTATGCAAATTACTACCGGAAGGTTCTAAATAAAATGCTCAACAGCGTCGGCCGCCCACCCCCCCCCCCCCCCCCCCATTAGGCCCGTGACTTTTGTATCTCTAATACCATTTTGGTTGAGAATGTGTGCTCAAGACCAGTCTCAAGCTGGAGATCGAATCTATAATTCGGGCCTATGAAATTTCATGTCCTCTGTTCAGTCCAAACTATTACTTCTATCAACTACATATTGATATCATATATTATGTAAAGTGCATTAACTTAGTTTTCCATCTAGACAATTATTTTTCATCTGTTAGAAAGAAATATAAGAGTATGTTTAAGAAACATTGGTAATGTAAAAACAACAGTGGAGTTTTATTTGTTGATTGATAAAAATTAATCTTATTCTGCGGTTTATATTACTTATGTACTGATATTATATATACTCCCTTGAGGTATATTATTATACCTATTAATTAACTACGTAATGTTTTTCTCTTGTTAGATCTATTTAACCTATATTAATATTCTCAGAACAACTTAATACATAATATATTATATTGTAAACATATGTTGTAATATTAATAAATGTCCTTGATTGTAGTATTTATTCACAATTTGTGATGCCAGAAAAAGGGGAGAAATTTATACATATTATGAGTCTTACTAATAAAAATCTACTGCACACCCGTTTACCAGTGCTTTTGGTACACACCGTGTGAAGCCCGTGCAGCGATTATTTGAAAATCTTACTAATAAACGCTGTATAACGAATGTGTAGCTACAACAAGAGTACAACAAAAAATAATCCGACAACGTTGTAATTTTGCACTTGGGCATGCGCAGAGCCGCCAGCCCCCATCCACCATTATAATTTTGACGTTTGTCGTAGCTAATATTTTCATATGTTTTTCAAATTTCAAAATAGGAATATGGTAAATATAACGAATATAATCATCATACCATTATCTAAGCGAGCACCATTGTAGATATTATAAAAGAGCTGTTTTTTTTTGTCAACTTTTCGCTCCTAAAATGCACAATTATCGAGAATATAATAATTTATAAAGACATTTCATTATAATATTCCAAGATATAACAATATAAACACGCATATCAAAATCAAATTCGATTTTTGATACATGAAATTTGTCTTAAAACACCACTAAGCTACCTAGAATAGGCGGGCAAGCGATGTGTAAAATTTGTATTAGAGATACACAGTCGTTGACCAACTGATCTGCTACACAGCGTTTATTGGTAACGTTTTTGCCTACACGGGTGTTAAACGGTCGTGTAAATTTTACAACACGTTTATTAGTAAGACTGTATATGTTTAAATTATAATATCAATATACAATCCTTAAAAATGCCTTGTGTTATTCAGGAGCCATGAACCATGTACATAATCATGGGCTACTTGCATTATTTCTTAACCTCTATGATAGTGAGTTTTGGTATGATCTACATACTTATACGGAATGAGTTATTTTAAATATAAAAAATTAAAATAAAAAGGATTACATTTGACGACTCCCGACACATTAATCGGGTAAAAAAAATTAAATTGACCATTTTTCAAAGTTTTTATTGAAAAATCGTATGATTATTTCAGGTGTCTTCAACTATTGGTTCCATTTCTGACCTTTACTTACGAATAAAGTCTGTATGACCATAGCCGTACCGGTACGGCCATACTTCGATTTGCAATGATATTTCCCGCCGTATGGGTACGGCCATACTAACTTAGAGGTTAATACAAGGTATGGGTATCTGCAAATATCTTGACATGTTTTGGTAGAGAAGGGTTTGATTTGCGCCCTGTGTAGCCCACATGATCATCATCATCAGCCATTATTCGTCCAGTGTTGGACATAGGCCTCCCCTTTCAGCCTCCATGCTTCCCTATCCCTCGCCACCCTGTGCCATTGACCTCCTGCCACTCGTTTGATGTCGTCAGACCATCTTGTTTGCGGTCTGTCCGGATTTCTGCGTCCAGTTCTCGGTCGCCACTCCAGGGTGCGTTTGGTCCATCGATCATCTGCTGTCCTTACTACATGGCCAGCCCAATTCCATTTTAAGGAAGCTACCTTGTATGCAACATCGGTAACTTTTGTCCTTTCTCTGATCCATTCGTTGCGTTTTCGATCTCGAAGACTAATGTTTAGCATCCTCCTCTCCATTGCTCGTTGCGTTACTCGGAGTTTCTGTACTGTACGTTTTGTAAAAATAACAGTTTCAAAACCATATGTCAGTACTGGGAGGATGCAGATATCAAATACTTTTTTCTTCAAGTGGTTTGCAAATCGTTTGTATCTGAGAATATACGACAGTTAACCGAATGCAGCCCATGCAAGGCCCCGCCTGCGTTCGATCTCTGCTTCCTGATTGTCTCCACCTAGCTTTACCTTATGTCCGAGGTAAATGTATGAATCTACTCTTTCAATATTCCTTCCCTCTATCATCACTGGTCGAGGTTGTTCTGCAGTGCACATAATTTTTGTTTTAGAGTAATTCATTTTTAGGCCCACATGACGCGAAAGATTATTGACATCGTTGAGCATCAATTCAAGTTCTTCTTCATTGTTTGCAAAGATAACGATATCATCTGCAAATCTCAAGTTGGTCAAGGATTCGCCGTCTATATTTATTCCTCGGTTCTCCCATTTAAGCTTCTTAAAGATATCTTCAAGTGCAGCAGTGAATAGTTTAGGGGAAATTGTGTCTCCTTGTCTGACTCCCCTTTTAATGGCTATCTTTCGGGTTGGTTCATGCAGATTTATTGTAGAGGTCGCGTTGGAATATATATTTTTAAGAAGCTGTGAATATCGGTGGTCTATCCTGCAGTTGTTTAGACATTCTATTATCGCCCATATCTCTACTGAATCAAAAGCCTTTTCGAAATCAATAAAGGCTAGGGCCAATGGCAAGTTGTATTCACTGTGCACATGATCATGTGTTTCGATAACTCTTACAACAGTGCAGTATTTGGCTTTAGCACAAATATATATGCTGTAGAGGTGGGGGCGAGAGGCCTGCCCACAAAGTCTTTATCTTCCTTCTTTAAGGACCTAGGTCTCCCTTGGGGTAAAATAAAATAACTTCTGTGTTCAGAGTGGTAAAAGCATCATTGTCCGCGTCCTATTGGATTTGGTTGCGCAGGGGATCGGAATATCAGTCAGAGGTTAGTGGGGAGTTGTGAGCGTGACTCAAGTCATAGAGGAGCCCGTTAAACCCACATACATGGTCGCAAGCTCGTGTGGCTCACTCTGGTGAATCTGGTCTCACATTTTAAGGTGAATTGTTACGCAATATTCAAATATATAAAACTTTCAAAAATTACATTAATGAGGGAACTCAATGAGAAGGCATAATTGGTAAACATTGCGCAAACGCATAAAGTGATCACGTAAACCAGCCGATGACAGGTCGTAAGCCCTTTAGGTGCCTCGAGTTCCTGGTTCTTCTACAATATCCCAACTCCGTCTCTATTGAGATGTTAAAAAAAAGTTTGTCAATAAAAACATATTTTGAGTTTCTCATAAATTAAATCACATATAAACCCTTTTTAATGACGATGAACCCTAATTAATGCACACGATAGTTTTCCTTATTAACGTGTAATTTCATAGTCTATTAGACGGTTTTAATATATCATGTTTTTAGTCACTAGATTTAACACTATATATCTTAAATTTGTTCGTAAAACCATGTTCGTTGGATAAGTGATATGTCTTATGAATGGAGTAAATTTTGGACAGACGTAGAATGTGATGTTTAGCAGGGAGAGTCCTTATTACCGAGTCGTTATTCAATCACAGAGTCATTCATCCTTGGGATGCATTATTATAATACTACGCAAGCTGCTACTCTCAATTATCCTGTCAGGAAGCGTTGTTACGCCATTTGGCATCCTTTGCTATTCAAAGATTAGCCATAAGGCACCTTTATTATCATTATCATTCAACTCTCAATTTTATGTTACTTTAAGTATGTCCAGCGCTATTTTATTCTATTATTTTTCACTGAAGCATAAGAAATTCTCGGTATGTAGGTTCTAAAATTTAACACCTATACAAAATAGAATTATAAATAATAATAAACGAACAAAGAATTGAAAGTGTCCCTGTGTATATACGTCAAGAAAAGTAAGATACGTCAACGTTGTAACACTTTGTAACCAGCCAATGACAGGTCGTAAGCCCTGTAGGTGCCTTGAGTACCTGGTTTTCCTATGATATTACAACTTCGTTTCTGTTGCGATGCTAAAAATTTGTCAAAAAAAAAACATTCATTCAAGGAGAGGCAAAAAACGGCTTCAGTCGATTATTTTTTAATACCATTACAAAAAAATATTTAAGCCAAAATTGTATTAATAGACTCCTTTTTAAACTAACATATGATACAAAAGAGAAAAGCAATAATTGTTTCACTGGATTCATGAATCCAGGCCCACGAGCACAGGCGACCAGAGTACCTGCCAGAACAGGCGAGCCACACGGGCTTGCGACCATGTATGCGGGATTAAGGGGCCCCTTTATGACTCAAGTCACTCTCACCACTCACCCACCAATCTCCGTCTGACACTCCAATAGGATACGGTCAATGCTGCTTTTACCAACCTATCCAAAAGTTCTTTTATTTTACCTCTAGGGAGACCCAGGTCTTTGAAGTAGGAATATAAAGATTTTCCGGGCAGGCCTCTCGCCCCCACCTCTATAGCATATATATTCGTGCTAAAGTCATTTTGAACTGTTTTATCTACCGGTTCCTTGTACTTGTTAAGTTTGTATTGTTGGTCTTTTGGAATATTTGTGTTCCATGGAACAGTCTCTTTTCAATGAAAGAGAGTATATTGTCAAGTCAGGCCTAAGAGATGAGATGCAGATCTCCTTTGTAAGGTTATATCTCTCTGTTCTCGTATCCATTAGGATATTCCCAATTATTGATATTAATTTCTTTGTTATAGGTCTAACTTTTTGTCCCGGTTTTACAAATGTTACAACTGACTGACTTTTATTCCAATGTATAGACCGTAAATAATAATGAGCAAAAAAATTCAAACCCAGTCCTATCTCAATTTAAGATTTCTAAATTTATTAAAAAGGATATTCTCGCCATTAAATGACATTCACTCAAATACGCAAATAAAAACTACTCTCATAATTTTTTATGTAAATAATCTCAATAGTCATCCATAATGCTATTTTAGTTTAGTACTTTAGTCTCATTGGGTAAATACTTACTAAATACTTTTTCATGGATAAATATTTGTATGACAATACATTGTTTGTTTGATTATAAAATATTCATACAGTTTGTGTTGAGGATAGTGTACATTGAATTTTATTATTGTATTGATTGTAACTATTTTAAAAATATCACATCAAACTTTATTCATTGCTAATGATTCTCAGAATATCACTTACAGCTTAAGACCTGTGAATTATTAAGGCACTTTGATGTCTTGTACTGTTCTTGAAATAATTTTAATACCTTAATTACCCATTTACTTTAATGTTTTATTTTTAGATCTGTTGGGTGTAGTTTATTTTAGTACAAAAAATGTAGTGAAATAATTATAGGTATCACTTCGATATTATTTTTAAATTAATACACATTGAACAATGCACTGAAGTGTACGAGTATGAATCTCTACAGAGACGCAGAAGAAAAGTTATGTAGAATAATAATTAGAATTTATAAGGTGCCGTTTAGTGATACAAGATCACTCCAAGGGCGCTATAGCTTATTTGTTGGCTCTATGAAACATGGCAGTCTTAAGTAGTCTACCGAAGGTGTCAATGCTCTGAGCTCCATGTATATCAAGGGGGAATTTGTTCCACTTTAAAGGCTGATTCACACTGAAACCACGATCATAGTAAGCCGCCTTATTGATTCTGTCCAATTCTTTTGAAGAGTCGGTACTCTGTGTTCAGATGATCTTAATTTAAGCTGTCTTTCCGATGGAACATTTTTTTGACACGGTTCTTGAATGTAGTCTGGAGCCAAATCGTTTAGATCCTTAAACACAATCAGGCATACCTTATAGTCTACTCGTTCAGGACATATCAACAAGTGTAATTCCTTAAGAGGAGGTGTTATGTAACATCTTCTGTCAGCTCCATATATCAATTGAATACTATAGTAATCTATCAAGCTGATACTTGGGGCTTACTCACATAAATAACATTACAGTAATCCAGCCTTGACACAACAAATACATTTATAAGCGTTTTAGCTTCGTTTTGGGTAAACTCCGATGGATACTTTTCAATAGTCTCAGATGAAAAAAAAAACAAGAGCTGACAGTTTTTGAGATTTTTGAGACAGAGAGTACGGCAATCAAGGCACCTGCAGAGCTTAAAACTTATCATTGACTGACTTTAATAATAATAAAATAGGATGATTTTTATAGCGCCGTTTTTGTGACAACCTCACTTCAAGGGCGCTTTGAATATATTACAGGTTTTTGTAAGACTCGCTGAAGAAGTGAGTTTTTAGGTGTTTCCTGAATAGTGCTAAGTTGTCGATTTGCCTCAGTTCAGGTGGTAGTTTATTCCACGAAGCTTGTCCAGCCACAACAAAAGCACTTATAACCTGTTATCGAGTATAAACTTTGTTCACAAATTATTCCATATATTGAGTTCTGGAAAGAAGTTAATTTGTTTTATTTATACTATCACGGCATATCTCCCATTATATGGGGTAACCAGTGAAAGGTATGCTTATAAAAATAATGCACAACACATGTAAATATGTAGTATAGCAAAACAAAGTACCACCTTGGAACAGGCCTGGCCTAGTGAGGTGATCCGAACCAAACCAATTTATTTGTTATGTTGCTTATATATTGTAATTTTTGGTATATGTAATAATAAAAAAAAAAGTATTACCTACTAAAGTTTCTTTATTTTATTTTCTTGCTAATCATAATATTTTTTCTTTCATTCCATGTCTGTTGCTGCCTGCCATCAATTTGGAATGGATAAAACCTTGACATCAAAAAATATACAGTTGTTAAGCAACGATTACAAATGTACAATTCACCTTATCGGGGCATCGTTCACTGCATTTCCAAAGTATATAGAACGGAAGGAATGAAAGCATTTTACAGATCATACACCACTCAGTTAACGATGAACATCCCCTACCAGTCAATACATTTCACATCCTACGAGTTTATTCAGACGCTGACAAACAAAGAAAAGCAATACAATCCATCTGCTCACATGCTCTCAGGAGCGTTTGCCGGCGCCATTGCGGCAGCCGCCACCACCCCCTTGGACGTCTGCAAAACCGTCCTCAACACCCAAGAAGTAAAAGCAAAAGGATTCATGGACGCCGTCCACTTCATCCTTCAAATCTCCGGCCCCAAGGGTTTCTTCAAAGGGCTCCAAGCGAGGGTGCTGTACCAGATGCCCGCCGCTGCCATCTGCTGGTCGACATACGAGAGCTTCAAGTACCTGCTCATCGGGAGGTCGGAATCGGAGGCGGCCAAGACGCTCGAAAAGACAAAGTGCGAGTCGCCGAAAGACAAGGTCATCAATCTGAGGTTAGTTTTACCGCAGGCGGCGTCCGTGAAGGCGGAGAATCCCAGCGCCGATCTGCCCGTTTCCCCCCCTCCCGACGGTATCAAGGGGGGCTTCAAGACGATGGAATTGCCAGCGGTCAGTGGGGCGAACCTCTACGGCACCCTGAGCCTCAACACGGTCCACCACGGGGACTGTCAGGTTCCGACGTTGCGGAATACATAAGTGTTAGTAAGTACGGTTGGATCATCGTACAATGTTCCTTTGGTTTCTTGTTGATTACCCACTGCTGTTTATGTGATCGTCTTTGTACCACACCTTTGTATCTTCTTTCAACCAGTTTTGTCATCTGATGGTTATTTACTTATTGAATAATTCGCTGACTATATAATATATAACACAAGTCTAATCTAATCTGATAGCTATCGGACTAAAATAGTTTCCACACTTAACGCATTACGGTGCTATTGTTGCTTAATAACATTCAAAATAAAATCTTGAAATCATGAAGCCGTCTGCCAGTCGATAAACCGTTTGGTTTCTGCGCGGGCATCCTGAGTTCGATCCCCAGCAGAGAAGAAATTATTTAAATTAATTTCTCACACCAATATTGCTTCTCAGGGCTGGAAACACTGGTTGCTTGGAAGAAATTGTCCTATGGCAATAAACTTGCCATTTGCGCAGGGTGCAAGGAAGTGTTTATTCTTCTTCTTCTTCTTTGTAAGCCATCTCTCCACTGCTGGATGTAGGCCTTGTCCGATGAACTTTATCTCTCTCGGTCCTGTGCTTCCCCCAGCCAACCCCTTCCCGCTACTGGAATAATATCGTTGACCCATCTTTTTTGTGGTTGCCCTACCGGTCTTTTATTTTTTTTAAGTGTTTATTATTATTATTTAAATAATATTGTAGATTGTCAAATTTCATTTTTGGAATTTCACATTTTCGCTTGTATCTAGTGTCTAGATAAGTGATTTCACTGTACCCAATTTCATGTTTGTATGTGATTTCATAGTACTAAAGAAGTCACTTTATTCATCATCACTTGTAGAAATTATACAATATATGCATATGTGTACCTTTCACTATATGCGTATCATAATTAACTGCCAGTTATAAAAATTGAATTTATTAATTAACCATTGTACTTAGAAACTGTAATTAACATAATTGTATTAATTTAATATTCAGTAAGTTTTTTTTTGCTGTACCTATAATAATATTATATCCAAAGTTCAGAGTAATATTCAATTGAATCCACTTCATATCAATATCACACAACTTCGAACTGATTAGTTTTCCATAGAAAAAATTTCATCTCTCTGAACTTTCAAAATCATCTCACATTCTGTAAAATTAGTTCTGAATAATTAATCGTTCATAATATTCATTATTTCAATGTATGAATTTATGTACATTTGAAGATTATTTGTAAAGATACTTACACTTAATTTTGTGAGTAATTGACTTAACCAAGATAGTGAATAGAAGTGGATTCAAAACACCACCTTGAGGGACACGAGATAAAAGTCACAAGTTTTTGTTAGCGTTTTGAATTCAGTACAAGGAACAGTCTGTTGAACTATTCGCTGTAATGTTCTTCATTGTTCTTCTTTCAAGATCCTTATCTGGTCGTCTGTCCCGTAACAAGATTAAACATTTGATAATTCCTAGCAACAAAGTGTGTAGGATACAAAATAGTTATCTGGGGAATAAATGAATTATTTCGTTGTGTCAGTCGAACAAAACTGGTAGAAAGAGCACTAATTAGGTAGGTACAAAGACTATTTGTATTAATGTTGATGCTGTACATAATATTATATTTCATTAGATTTAGAAAATCTACGTAAAAATTTGGTTGCTGACGACGAAGACGTGTCCGTTTGGAGTAAACACAATTTGTTACGTACATCAAATGTCATCTCTCGTTTTTTTTTTGTCATCATCATCATCATCGGTACTCCCAATTTAAAATGACGCACTGCGAGACGCGCCGTCACCGTGTGACGCTGGTGTTAATTTATCAATGAAAATAGATCACACTGCATTTAATTTGAAGTGCGTGCATGGAGTTTAATTGGAGTACCCGAGAATCAAACGCAGATTTTATTTGCTGAAATGTAATTGGCTTGTTTATAACTTTACAATGATTCCACAATTTCATCGATTAATTATGTATGTATGTTAATTTCCATTAAATGGTGATAGATTATAACAAAAAGATCAGTTTTTTTTTATAAATAATTATGTGGTCATCTATTAGTTTATTTTTTATATTGGATTTAAATAATTCTGTACAAATTTGATATTTAAAATAGTTTTTTTGAAATATTGTTTATTGTTTCATGTTTATTATCCTAAAATTCGACCTGCCATTGTTCAGGCCTTGTCTTTTATGGTGTGATTTAACATAACGTTGTTGCATATTAAAAACGAGTCATGTGACAGCAGCAAAATTAGGAGAAAATTGAAAAAACCTAATTATTGTATAATTCAAGTTACATAATAATTTTTTTCTTTGTTTTTAACAAGTAACATTGAATATTTGTCATAAAAAATACTTTGTTTGATAATATTTACACACTGCAATATATTTTTATCAGAACCAATTGGTTTTTTCACAATTTTGTCACATGAATTATTTTTGATATGTAACGACGATAATACAAACAAACAAACAAACAGCAAACTTCTTGCAAAAAAAAACATGAATTTGCGCTCTGCAAACCCACGTGATTGACTATACCATCATTTTTCAATATATTTATAATATTTTTTTTGTGAGATTCTTTACTATTTCACAGAAATTAACACACAAATGTATCTTGTACTATATCACAGAAATTAACACATGAATAAATCATATGAGAAGATATCAGTGTATTCCTAGTCACGTTTATTAAGTCTGTTGAGTTTGGATGTGTTGATGTTAAAAAAAATGAAGTACAAAGCAGTTAAAAACATCCTCAGACTCTTTTTCAAATTGTTGCATCTTTATCACATGGAAAGGAATCAAAATTTTGTATGTCAATTTTGTATCAAGGACGATGTGTCAAATATTATGTAAAACCAAATAATAATATTTGTATATTCTGACGAAACCCAATATTCTGGAAGCTTCTTATATGATATAAAGTATAAACTATGTGTTTATAATAAACTATCTTTTGTGGGTTTTTATCTTGTTGAGAAAGTATTGCATTCAAGAGACTTTCAAACGAAAGCAGAGATACACTTGATTTTTTAAAATTCTATCGAGTTAATCTATTGTAAATTAATTAGTAATTAACAAAATTAATTAATTGGTTATTCATATATTTTGGCCACACATTTATTACATTAGTGCAGATTGTTTTCTGATTGATTGTAAATATGAATTATCTATTAACACTTACTCTATGAAATTGTGGAACCATCATGAAACATATTGTGTTATATCTGATTGACATGTCTGTAGTGTTTTTTTTTAATTGTCTGTAATAATAATTTTTACAAAATTAGCATCATCACCAGGAAAGCAATGTGTGTATGATTTTTTTTTAGTTTTAAACTTTTTAATGTTAAACAATATAACATAATTATTATTATTACGTCTAACTTTTCATCCGAAATGTGAACCAAATGTTTTTTTTTATTTAACGATGAAGAGACACAGTCTTCATGCAAAGCATTGGATTGTTTTAACACAACCATCTGAGTGAATTATATAGAAAGTTATTTATATATCACTATTGGCTAAAAAGTTATTTATTAATAAAAGTTTTAACTCTAAAGATAATTAATTATATTAACAGTGAGTCATGAGGTTCTACGCCTTTAAAAATCAACTCCTGCAATTATTTATACTGTTACAATTATTATATAAAACAAATATACTTCTCATTGACAGGTTTACTGCCATCAGGTAATTTCTTCCAATCAACCAGATAATTTTATGAGGTATTAATTACATCTAGCAACTTTACCAGAAGAGTCATTTTTATATATTTTCATTTTGGTTTGCACCAATTGACAGTAAGGCTGTGTTTCTGGAACAAAGATTAAAGTAAAAGTATAGTTAAAATACTTTGATTTCATAAAATTATTCAAAAGTTTTGTTGTTTCGTTGAGATCTAATGCCATCAAACAACGCACTTTTGAACGATTTCGTTGAATCAAAGAATTTTAACTATACTATTACCGTTACTTTTGTTGAAACAACCAAGCCTAAATGGTATAAATTACTGTTTTGTGAACTATAGACTAAATCACGGTTTATGTTTTAATTACTAGTATTTTCCATCCCTCATTTTAATTAATTTTTTTTTGTTTTGTTTGTTTTTTTTTAGACGGTAAACTTTGCCCAATTTCCCATCCAAACCTGTCCATTCTGTTATCCAAATATTACACCACTTAAGAAGACACCCACAAGAAATTTTAAGAATAACGCCTGTAATTAGGTATGTGGTTATTGTTTTAATATTTTGACCCATACTGCAGACTTAATTGTATATATTAAAAACTATATATCATACTTTGTAATAAACATTTTATAATGTTTGTTATTTTGTAAATTCCGTGTACTTTTGAGGGTAAGTAGAGAGCACAGAGCACCATATAATAAACTATCTACGTCATTCCTTTGCAGTTACGTTGATTTTTCAGGTCCTTAATATAATATCATGTTTGAATCGCTCATCTTCACTTTCATGCTGATTATGTAAACAAAAAAAAGTTTGGAATTACAAAACATTAACTGCCAAAATTCTTTACTTTTTACAATACTTATTATATTGAGTATTTAAATTATGAATACAATTTTGTTTTATTTTTTTAACATAAAAATACATCAATTAACACAATATAATATATACAAAACATAATCTTATACAACATCGCCTCTCTCTTATAGCCGACAAAGCCTGTATAGGGGGAGGCCGTGTGTAGCTATCATAAAGGCCAAAATATTGATTGTATAATTATTAGCTACATATTTTTTTTTTTTTTTTTAAAAAATGAATATGTCCTTGTTAAACAAATACATATACATCTTCCTACGTTCCCTAAAATAAGCAAGTAAATGCTTGTGCTTAGGTGAACGAAATCGGTCGAGGCAGGATTCGAACTCGCGACCACTGGATTTTTATTTAGTGTTACATTTTATTTTATTTCACTTTATTTAAAGTACACAAACAGTGGCTGGACAATTATACAGGTGAAACACAATATTTAAAACATAGTCTCGCTTAGGATCAGTTATATGTATACATTAATACCTTATTATAATTAAGCAGTGTAGGAAAAAAAAAAACAAAAAATAATAAATGAATAACAAAGAAAAACACATACATAAATTGGTCATATAGATTTGATGGCGACTCAGATTCACTTTACGTTCGTGCACACCAAAAGTCACACGCACAAACAACAACGAACGTACCACTTCCATAACTATAAGCCACCAAGAAATAATCAAAAATCATCAATCACTTCTAATTTACAATATCCAACAAAATTACCAACATACACATCCTACTGGGGCCATGTCGCTTTTTTCATAAATAAAGTCTTTATAGCCCGATTCATTTTTCTACACTCTTCGATTTTTTTATATTTCTAGTGGGAGCTCATTAAAATACTTTTCACCCAGAAATGTGTAGTGATGTTGAGCAAATGTCGTTCTTCTTTTTATTTGGAGATATACGTAACTTTGTCTTGTTCTATTTTCAGTTATGAAAGTATGGTACTCAGGCTCTCTAAGTACTTGAAGTATTGCATATTTATTGAAATAATTGATGTATTTGATTCTCAGATTAATTTGTGGTTGCATTTTGTAGAATGCTTTACGTAACTTTTACTTTAAAAATTTGTAATACTATTTTTCCTCAACAGATGTGTTCAAGTATGACAAAGTAAGAAAACATCTATCGATGTGATGAACAGTTTAATGAACATCTATGAATATAAACTCTTAGCCAAATTGTCATATTTTCGTAATTTTCTGATGCTGTGTTGATAGGAAAACCTCTAATCTTAGGATGAGTGAAAAGTCTTCATTAAATCCTCTCCTTTTATGAGCCTCCATTTTCTAATGTGTGAATTTAATTCAACAAACATTTCATAGATGGTGCTGCTGTCATATTAAGTGAATAAACAAAATCGTTTTGTGTCTCTTGAAATGAGATTTGATTGACTTTGCGTTCACGTTTCGCGGTGGAATTTGAAAAATATGTATGGAATGTAAAATATTATTGAATAAAGGGCGGAATATAATATGATATGCCCTTTACCGTGTAGTTATTGAGAGACGGTTACACATCTGGCTAGATTTCCACTATATTAGTGACATATAGCCATGTGAAATTGTCACAAACTTTAATATATTTAAATATTATAATTTAGTTTGTAGTAACAATCTGTTTGTATAAACTGTATATTGGTTATCCTGGAAACAAACCCATGTCATTTTACTTGAGGATCCAGTTCATAGATGTCTGCTGTCTGTGTGGATAATACAAATAAACAATCGCTATAATTTCTCTCTGGCAATTGATTTTATATCAAATGTTGGCTTAGCACACACTAAATAAAAAGCTGCCTCATTTTTGCAACTCAACATTCCAGAATGGGATGCATGGGCTTAGGTATAAGATTTTATTTCAATTATGTTGCTATCAATTTCATTTTTTTAAATAGTGTTTCCTCCAATGGTACCAGGCTGAGTTTGTGAGGCTATTACTATTATTATATCTTTAGTCTTCAAAATGTCACAACTATTTTTGAAAAGTATTACTGCATTTGATAACAGACGTTTTAAACCATCGATTAACTGATCCTTCAAAATGTTTTTATTTTATTTAAATATTCATACAATTGAATCAAATGTGATATAATTAGCATATTTGTAAAAGAAATTGCTGGACAGTTTCATCAAGATATATAATGTTTCGAAGCACATAGGACACGGAGCATTCATAGTATTTGTAATTATTTGTAGAAATGAGTCACAGTTACTCGAAAGAATGTTAAATTAGATTAATTATGATAGCTGAGAGGAAATTTGTTAGTTTATTTTATTATCGCCTTATGCGCTTGCATAGATTACTTTTAATAATGTTACAGTATAAAAATATTTTCAAGATATCCAATTTGATAATACAAAAAAAAAGGTTGTCAAAAAAGAAACATTATGTATGTAAAATATATGATTATTTTTCACTTATAAATTATTCTGTTCAATTTTCAAGACACAATATTTGATAACAACAATGGTGTTTGTTATATATGTTCAAAATTCATTTAAATGTTACATGAAATTAGATAGAATATTTTATATAATTAGTGCGGTTGTTTTTCTGTCCAGCACAAATGATACAAATATTTTAAATGAATCTAATGTATAAAAATATATATTCTAGTTTTAACACTGACAATATGCAAAATGCAAAAATGTATATTTAAGAAAGTAATAATCAGATATTTTTGATTTGTTGATTTAATGCAAATGGAAATGTTGGTACACCACTATTAAAATCCGGTCTGACATTAAGCAGTGTTCTAACTCATGTGCAATTTGACACGAAAAAGAAAATGATATAATTTTCGAGAAAATATGACACATATTTCATTGGATGATTCATTGATCATTATCTGTGATCCTTAATATCTTTTTGTCTATGCATAACGGGACTTGGCCAATTACATTGGTGCAACATTAGATTGTCTGTGAATCATAATGTCACTAGATAATGTTATATTTTATAATTCAGAACTGACAACAAAATCTTTGTGATATTATTGAAACTAAAAAATGACAGTTTTTGTATTTACATCAATGTATAAAGTATTTGTCCCTTAATACTTGTAATCAACACAATTTAATGTGATGCTTCAAATCATTTTTAAGCTTATATTTTAATAACTTAAAATATGACATGAAATAGTAGGTACCTCATGTCAGGCTTACTTTATTGTACATAATATAATCATGTTTTTTGAAGATTTTGTACAACTTTTTTTGATTTTTCTATTTTTGGAATAGATCTCTGTAAATTTCGACACAATCTACATATTTTTATGTTGAAAAACAAGAAAATTATCTACAAATTTGCTCTGTTACATTAGCTGCCATTTGTGAATTGATTCACAACTCAAATTTTAAGTAATCGATCCAAACATTTCCATTACGCAAATAACGATTGATTTTATTTCTATTTCACAACGCAATTGTATGTAAATGTTTTATTTAAAAAAAAAATGTAAATAGATATTTAATTTTCTTTAAGTTTGAATAATGTGTGCATGTAAATTTTCACTGTTGCAGATGGAGTACCTAATTTTTAGATAAAAATATTTTTTAAAAAGAATTGTCAATTAAATGCCTTTTATTGCTTCTAAGATATTATGTCCTATGTTTGAATTAATTTTTTATTGTTTATTTCTGACCTGAATAGTTTCCATGTTTTTTTTTTTATGAAAACCTATTTTATTTTGTCACCGACAAAATGGATTTTACTACAATCTATTGTAAAATGTTATAAAATTGCAAAAAATTAAAGTTATTTGTTAAAGGATTTATGTTTTATTTTGATCCCCCTTTTCTTTGTATGTTATTTCAGATTTTTCAAGTTCTTATATTGTCACATGTTTGTACATATTTATAATAATGCAACACATAAAAAATGTAATCATCACTTACAGAAAAACATGGTGCCCTTAGTTAATACGAGTGCTTGTACCAGAGTACAAGCACTCATGTGAGACATTTAAGAACAAAGAATCAAAAATAATATCTACAAAATTATTAACTATACAAAATGAACTGAATTCAATTTACAAATTATTCAATACTATATAAGTCTCGAATATTCTTTTTTAATTGCATATACGCAAACATTGGATTTTTTTCCCTTTCGGGAGTCAAATTATATTTTTATTGGCAAAAAGTAGGTAAACAAGCCAAAAATGAAATAATATTTCTGGCGCAGTTCAGGGGTGACATTCTTGTGTGACACCGTCATCTCAAGGACTGTTGCTTTCATTGTTTACAAATAAAAATTAATTTTTCAATAGATGGCGTTACAAAAAGGTTTCTCCGTTACTCCATAGATGGCAATTGTAGCCGCCAATGTTCATATAGAGAACAAGTTTCGACAAGTGTTGGGAATCAAATGTCACGTGCTCGGTGGATGAGTGCGCTTATACGTGATATGCCATCTCTCTCTCTCCATCAGCCACACTCTTCACACGCGTACTAGATTATATGATTATAATTAATTATTGATTTTCTACTTTATCTATCAAATATTTATTATTTTGGTAACGGATTATTGTTAAATATTGAATGCAAAAATGAAAATCACGATATGTTTGGTAAAACAATTACGCGCCAGCCGAAACGAGAGAGTTGAAAATAACATAAAAATTATATTTATAAAATAATTTCACAGATCAATAGAATACACAAAAATATTCATTTTAGTGAAAACCAGACGTTTATAGATTGAAATTTGACAGAGATATAAGCATTTCATTATTTTTACCAATTTTTACGAAGTTTGGTTTCGCGATCACCAGTTGGTCATAGGTATGCACGGGCTAACAAAATACCTATTCATGTGGTACGACAGCGCGATGTTTGAATAAAAAATAATGAAATGTTTGGCAATTTTTTAACATATTTATTTTATTTATCTAATCGATTTTACTTCAAAAATGATTTATTTACTCGAGGTTCGGACATTGATATGTTGAATAATTACGGAGATATAAGACTTTAAAAATATTTGTACATTTTTGCCTCGACCAATCAGAGCGCGTGTTCTGGCCAGGAAGCTCATTTGAGCATTCAAATAAGCAAAAATCATAATCATTGATAGTGACAAAAATCGTATTTATCTGAAAATGGGATAAGTTTTGAAATGAAATGGCCTTGTAGGATGTTCGATAATGCCCTACACTATAAATCTAACATTAATTTGAATTCATTAAAGTTATATTTAATATTTTATATATTTTTAAGTAGTCTAAATTTTTTAGTGTATTGATTATGAAGCCATTTACTTTCCTGTATTTTGTATATAAGATTTTTTATAACCATGTATGTATATGTAGGAGAGACAGCAGAATCAACTTAACAGATTGATATAACCCAGAGAGCTATGCGATTTTTTGACTGCCAGTGAGATCAAAATAAATATCAAAAGAGTAATGAAAAAGGGCGTATTGATCGATAAAAGGGGAGTATCCAGTGATCCCTATAAATACGGAAGGGCATAGTTCACAGGGCAAGTTCGCTCTTACTCTCCGTACTGGGAACAACATCAAGATTCTGCTGTCTCTTCGTTTAAATCAAGAAAAATTATAACAAATCGCTGCACTTCGTATAACTCAAAATAAAGCAGCTCTTCGAGAACTAACACTGGTGTTTCCTTGGCTTACTTGGCTACCTACTGCTCGGTGTCTCCATCAGAATCACAACATGAACAAACAGCAATAGTAATAATGCATTATTGTCAGGTAAAATGTTACACACAATTCAAATATATAGAACTTTCAAAATTACATCGATAAGGGAACTCAATAAGAAGGCATAATTGGTGAATGTTGCGCAAGCGCATAAAGTGATCACGTAAACCAGCCGATGACAGGTTGTAAGCACTGTAGGTGCCTCGAGTTCCTGGTTCTTCTACAATATCCCTACTTCGTCTCTATTGAGATGTTGAAAAATGTTTGTCAATAAAAAAAATATATAAGTATTTTTTTTAATAATTCAATTCAGTTGCCAGTCTCAAATCTGTTTCGAGTTGGTTGAACCACACCACCCCATTGTACGTGCGTACACAATTGACCCACTATATTTTGTCTATTACTCTACATGCACAGAGGTATGGCGTGACTTTCCTATGTATTTGAAATAGCACATTTTTATATAAATATTTGTGAAAGACGGCACATTAAAATTTTGAGAATGTTACAAAGTTGGATAGTCAGATTGTTTTTTCATTATAATTTTTACTACCAATCTTTGTGCAATTTCTAGAAGCAAAATTGATGTTTTATGCACCCCTCGTGCAACAATGCCATATTGCATTATAATAAGTACATATTATTGTAATTATCAATGAAATAACAGAAAATACAATCAAGATTGAACCCTGGATCCAAATCCACTTGAGGTTCAAATAAATTAACCTGAGGTGTCAAGAAATCCAAAGTGTTAACAAAAAGACAACAATATTAATAATAAACATTTCCTTGCACTCTGCGCAAGTAGCAAGCTTATTGCCATATGGAGTTTTCTTTCAACTAACCAGTATTGTATTTCCCGCCCAAAGAAACAATATTTGCTTGAGAAATGAATATGAATAAATTTCTCCTCTGCTGGAGACCGAACCCAGAGTGCCCTCACAGAAGCCAAACGGCTCACCAACTGTCCCACGGCAGACGGCCGAATGATAATTTGTTTTTGTTATTCATCCAAAGGCCCCCAAAACAGGACACTCTTTAGTCTTCACAGACTACAAACAATTAATCAAATATCTATACACATTTATTTTACAAGACATGTTTTAGTATCAAATGAAACATTCATCTTATTTTATAAAGAAAAATTAAGAATTAAAATTAATACATGTAATAAAAAAATGAATAGGATAGAGTCAATAGAAAATCCTATTAATGAAGATTTACTAAGATATTTTAGTGTTCCTCTGAAGTTAGTCACAATGGTGACATGAGAAAAAGGAATACTCTAACAGACTCTAACATTAATTTAATTTCAAAGTACTAAATAAATTCAAGTCGGAAAAGGACACTTGGGTGGGACTTATTCTATTTAAAAATATTTTCTCTGCTTAGGAATGAAGTTTTTTGTAATCATTTTTGTAATGCTCTTTATAGGTATGTAGTTAATATTCAAGTATTTAAATACACAGTAGGGTGGAGCGCTCAATGATTGGATAAATCTTTTTTCGAAATTCGTTTTTGCGTGGTTATCAAATGTGGCCAAAACATACGTGCTTTATGCATGTTAAATATTTTCAAAACTTATTATAAGTAACACTCAGACCTCTACGCAGAAATAGAAGGATTTATCATAGCTATTCAGGACAAAATAATAAAAACAAAAAACTATGCAAAACATATTATAAAAGACAATACAATAACAAACGACACATGTAGGAAATGCAAATTACAAAAAGAAACAATTGAACACATAACAGGTGGCTGCTCAACTCTTGCACCGACGGAATATACAATAAGACACAATAACATCTGCAAACACATATATTTGGAACTGGCCCACAAACATAAACTTATCGAAACACACCCCAAGTGGTATCAATACACACCCCCAGCTGTAACAGAAAATGATAACTACAAATTATACTGGAATAGAGACATAATCACAGATAGAGCAAACCTACATAACCGACCATACATTACATTAATCGACAAAATACATAAACACACATATCTAATAGAAATATCGATACCAAATACAGCAAATCTACAAAAAAAACATTTAGAAAAAATAGATAAATACATACCGTTAGCAGAACAGATAAAATCACAATGGAAACAAGAAAAAGTAACAATAGTCCCAATAATATTATCGTCTACAGGCATCATACCAAAAACACTCCAAAAAAATATAGACATACTAAAGTTACCCCCATACGTCATCACAATAGTCAGAAAATTTAAACAACTACACACAACCACACAAACACATAGCCTCACAACTTGAGTACGCTCCGTTGTGAAAGAAATTACCGGATCATAACCGAGATCAACATGTTTGCAATTAAAATAATAATAAAATATTTACTGAGACGAAAAAAGAAGTTTACACACAAAGAAATATATCAACAAATGAAAAGAAAAACAACTTTTCCGACTCAAAAAGACCATGCTCAGCTATGTTGCAGGAAGACACGCCACCAGCAGCTGATTCTCAGCATAATCCTATTGCTTATGTATTATAATTTTAACACAAAAAATGCTCTACAAGTACTGCCCCCGGGGCCTCAATCTTTCATAAAAATACTAAAATCTTAAATTTTTCATAGTGTAAATATAAACAAAATTTATTGAATTTCCCTGAATATTTGATTACTTATCACTAGTCAATAGGTGACAGGAAAATTATTCGAAAAACAATTATTCGAATGCTCAATTTTACGAAAATCAATTTTACGAATGGCAATTATTCGAATCACATTTTTTCGAAAAACAATTTTTCGAACACACAATTATCAGAATTTACAATTGTTCGAGTTTTTATGACGTCATGTTGGTAGTATTGTGAGAGGAATAAACCATAGATTTTTATTATAATATACTAGATGTCGTAGTTAGCAAATTTTGTATGAATCGAAAACAAATGACTCACTTTTTGCACGGAGTACTACATCTACATAGAATATTATGTTTAATAAAAATCTATGGAATAAACAACATGGCGACGCACCGCGCTGTCAGATATCCTAGGATGTACACCTATTTTTTAAACCTAAACCTACAAAACTTTGGTAAAAATAGGTTGGTTAGGTTTGTTTGTAGTTATAATTGCGACTGGCATTATATATTTAAAAAAGTAACTATAATATTAAAATAAAATAACTAAATTGGTGTGAATACTAGATAAACATAAACTGGTGTACATACTAGGCTATCCTGCGCTATCAAACATCAGTTATTAAAAATGTGCAAACATACGTACCCAACAATAATACAACAAGTAATAATAGTCTTCACCGAATATATTTTACTGGCAACAAATATGTCAAAGGAGGCAACATAATGACACAAAAATATATTAAATTCGGTTAATTGGTTTTCCAACAAATGTTAGTTCGAATAATTTGCTTTCGGACAATTGTCATTCTGATAACTGATTTTCGAAAAATTGTTATTCGTACAATTGCGCATTCGAACAATTGTGTTTCGAAGAATTTTCATGTAATCTAGTCAATAGACACAAATACAACAAAACAAAATTAAAACATTTTTGAACACCTCTGTAATTTATCTATAGACATATCACGCAATATGTTTCAACCCAAAAAGTTATATTTCTAAGATAAAATTATTTAAAAAGGTCAGTAAAAAGTTGTTTGACGATGCTTCCAGCAAATGTTAGTCTTTCGCTTCATTTTTGTGTGGAAATATAATAAGCATAATTTTAAAGTAAGGTTAAAAAATAATCTACTTACTTTTTAATTATCTCAATAGAGAGGAAGTTGGAATATTTACTGTAGGAGAACCGGGAAATCAAGGCACCTACAGGGCTTACGACCTGTCATCGGCTGGTTTACGTGATCACTTTATGCGCTTGCGCAACGTTCACCAATTATGCCTTTTTTTAATGAGATCCCTATCAATTCAATTTTGAAAGTTCTATATATTGTAATACTGAAATTCTTTTCGCTTGAAAATAAGGAATTTTTACTACAGCCATCTATGTGTGAAATTATGAACAACGTTCTTATTATTTTTTGTTGTAACGCCATCTATTGAGAGAATTGGTTTTTTTGTAAATAATGAGAGCAACAATTCTTATACCTGAGGTGACAAATGCATTTTTCGCATAGAAGTCTCTACTTGCTTAAAAACTATGTTTATAATAAATTTAAATAAAATTTACATTTGCTTTCTCATTACAAATATACCAATACTATTCTTATTTATTTAACCAACCTATTCATACCAAAAGTTTGGTAAGAATAGGTTGGTTAAGTTTTTTATGCAGGAATTATTGTTACTCGCATGAGTGAGTTGCGCCATATATCAGACCAAATGGACTCACACCCACATTGGCCACAGCCAAGTGTCCAAGACTGACTTCAAGTGTATTCAATAACATAAAATTTCATCAGTTTTTACTTTACTAAGTTTGTTTTCTTACTAGTATTTGAAGAATCATCGAAGTAAACACATTGTGTAGGTATTTCTTTTACATGCTATTACCTGGAAATTAGATATTGAAAAGGATGTCGGCTAATTGATTTTATTATTAACGGTTTTATCACAAACTTAATGTTTAATCTAATTTCTTTTGAGTGTTTTTTATATCTAACTATACAATAAATTTAATAAAAACAAATACATGAGTAATTTTAATGTAATTATGATAATACCAAAACAACAATATTACTTTCAGTTATGAAGGAAAGTGTTCTAGGAATTATGAAGCAATCAAGTTGTTATTATTATTTTTTGTTTTTTCATTTTGTATTAGTCAGATATTTATAGACGTGATTTCCTGTCTGTTTGTCTGCACACCATTGCTAAAATCAACTATTAACGTAGGTAGAATATAGTACAATTACAAGCAGTTATAATTCACTTAATACTACTGATGGCGCATCGATCATAAAATGAATTGAATAATGCGAGATACTCAGTCTAATAAATACGGTTCAAATATCAGGGGTGCATAGAATAGGGTGGGAAAAAACAGAACAACATAGTATTTACGAAATAACATTCATCTATCTGGTAAGCATAACGTACGCGAAGGTTATAGATAAAATTTAATTAAGTCTTTTTTGACAAGTTAGGATCTTCGTATTAGCATTGTATTTTTTTGTAGCTCAGATAGATTGTTGGTAGGTAGTGTTAGAACCCAAAACATTTTGGATGTGTGGATTCGAGACACTTCTAACTACACACTTATGTACAACCTGTATTTAACAAATTCTTTCTTCTTTCTAGAAAATAGCCTTTCCTTTTTTTTCTTCTTAAAATAGCCTAGGTCATCATCATCACTGGCACTACAGTCCACTACGGATCCTGGCCTCCTCCAGTAATCATCTCTATCTCTCTCTATCGACCGCCAATCTTCTCCAATCTCTTCTTCTTCTTCAGTCAGGTATATTTATCTGATTATCGCACAGCACTTTGTTCAGCCATCTCAACCTAGGTCTGCCTGTACTTCTGCTTCCTTCTGGACAAGGAACAGTTAGAATCCTGAAATAAATTCTTATGTATATATTACATAAATTAATGACAACAACGGGTGTGCATATTATGGTAGAAATAATATTAGAATAATTACATGTCAATATTTACTGTATCGGTTTATACTTTTGTGTTAAGATATAAGTAACTATGTAATATTGTAATTTGTTGTGTTGTGATATCTGGTGTCCGTTCTAATATTTTTTGGAAAAGACAACAATAACTATGTAAAACCGAAATGTCAAATATTTGGCTTGGTATAATTGTAAACTGCTAGCCCTAGAACAGGGTTACCTAGTTGGGCAACAGTAATCTTCATAATAGACTTCGTTATTACTTACTTACTTACTTCCGATGGCTATACAACTCCGGTAGAGCTTTGGCCTCCTGAACAATAGCTTTCCAAGCCTTCCTGTCAGCTGCAGTGGACTCCCAGTCATCACAAGCATTCAGCACGTTCAGATCTCGGGTAATATTGTCCATCAATCTTTGCCTTGGTCTTCCCAGGGGTCTCTTGCCCACATGGTTATTTTGCAGGATACGTTTTGTGGCTCTTTCTTCCCCTGATTTGACAACATGTCCAATCCAAGCTGATCTTCTGGACCTGATTTCGCTGGTGATTAAAGGTTGTCCTGTCAATAATGTTATAATGGTGTGAAAAATAAATAAAAATAGCGGAAAATAAAGGAGTGGTAGAGCACATTCTGTGTTGGAATACTAGGTACTTAGAAATAATTATCAAAACCATATTGAGCATATAGATTACATTCATATTAATACCTTCATGTTCCCAATACTTTATTGACAAGCCAATACCTAGACTCAGACGACGTCAATTAAACCTGGGGGGGCAAGTCCGGTCAAACGGTAGAATGAAAACCCTCCATTTGGTTATTCGATTTTTTAAATTTTCTATATAGAGAATACTCTTGCTACAAGAATATAACGTGGGTTACCATGGAACGGGATTTGTTCTGGGTTAGCGCGCTGGGTTAGTAATCCAGTGGTCGCGAGTTCGAATCCTGCCTCGACCGATCTCGTTCACCTATAGGACAAGCATTTATGCTTAGTTTAGGGAACGTAGGAAGATGTATATGTACTTGTTTAACAAGGACATATTCATTTTTTATAAAAAAAAAAAAAAATTAAATAAGAATTTAACAAAGGTGCCGTGGAGACATTAGGTAATGAGTGGGTTGTGGTCAACACTATACTCTTCACTGTCTAATTTATTTTGTAACTTTCTCAGTTACAAAGTAATTTTTTGTATGTGTGTTGTAGTTGTGGATTTGTATTCTCTGCTTAAGTCTTAGTTCAGGGTCTTCTATTTTTATTTTGTGTATTAATTTTTTTTTGTGTATATGTTTTTTAATGTTTTACACTGCGCCATCTTCTGTATGTTTAGTTACATAATTTTGTAAATAGGTATTTCAATGGTGTGTATGCGTTTATACTGTAATTCATTTTTATTACTCTTTGTTGTTTTGTATTTCTGTCTTATTGCCATTTACCCAGAAAGGTATTCGCTATGTTAATTTGCTTTTAATGTATGCGTTGTATTTGTTGTATATATGTAAGTACTTTCAGTGTTTTTGGTGCCTCATTTTTAATTTTGTACATCAATGCTGAGTACATTGATGCTTTATTTATTAATTTGTTTATCCCGCACTTTCACCAAGGTTCCTAAGCGCTAAAATCAATTTTTTGATGCACTCACCATAAAATTTCGTTTCACCAAACAATCTTACTACCGTTAAGTGACGCCGGCGACTCAACTCTTAAGTGACGGTCTATTGTGGATCAAGTCATTCATCAACGTATTTTGTAACTAGAATTATTACATTTTAGCACATTGTTAGTTGTTTTGTGTCATAAGTGTTATACATATTTTATGTTATATTTGATTTTTCTATGTTATCCAGATATAAAATTGAATTTTATTTAAAACAGCATAATAATTGATGAGAACAAAAACAATAATGGCGGTATGCACAATAATGCAGGTAGCAAGGGTAGAATAGCAGGTATGCGACACAGCGCACGCGGCCATTCACGACACTAATGCGAATATACATACCTACTGATGAGATCAAAGTAATACTTTTTTCAAACAATTCCAAAAATTTGTAAAAATTGTGAACTACACACTGAATAATATTTGATTGTTATTTTAATAAAAGAAACAAGATAAAGTATGTGTTCTTGATTTTTTAATATTTCTAAACAATTAAACTTGAGTTCGTATTTCTGTACACCGGAAATTTAGGGAGAGTTGAGACTAGGGCTCAATAAGGTTTTTAGTTGGTGTAATGCAAATTCATTGAGTGATGCACTCAAAGATTTGAGCTCCGAGCAGGTAGTTAGTTGATGATTCATTTGATGTTCCTTGGTGAACACGGCCATATGTGGTTCAATTTAGTTTCCTGTCTATGGTTAGTCCTAGATACTCCATGTTTTTTTTTTCTTCCAGTGTGTGTTATTTATCTTTTTTTTCTTTATGTATTATATCACATTCAAAGTTTCTGTTTCTTTATTGTTTGTATCTCCGCTTTATATTGAGACAATTGGTTGCACAATACTTTAAGAGCCCCTCTTTAGAGTGATCTGACATTCCATGTGCATATTCTTAAATCATTATCCTTATTTTGTTTGCTGGGTCGATTCCAGTTCAGTTCTCTTTCTTTTGGTTTCGTAATTGATGGGTTTTCAGGCGGAAAGGCGATTAGCCTTTCGCCCCCTAGGCATCTGGCAGGGTCGCTACCTTAAAGCGTGATACCTCGCTCGGTTTTTGTAGAGATAGAGATTTTCCTTCCCTTAATTTATTGAGGATGTTTCTTTTCACTAGTTCTATTTAAACCAACATTTTTATTGTATAACTGCCTTTTTGTATTTTCCTATGTACTAAATTGGCTGTATGTTTGTTTTCAATAAATAAAAATAAAAACCCTACCAGTCTTTTGAACTCCAAAATGCCTCCAAAATTACAAAATATACCTAAGATAAAAAGTAATTTGTTATTTCAATGAATCTTTAATCTAGGTTCTTTAAGAGGATGACTGCTGCCAACGTACCTATTTTTTCAATTTGAAATTGCATCATTACTACGAAACGAATCATTTTGAAAAAATATTCTAATTAGTTTGGATATTAATAAAGAAAAATGAACCTTAACTTTTTAATTATGTTCTGTATATATTCTTGTAGAAAAATAATAAGTATACCCCAATTTTTGACATTTATATTAAATTTCTAAAAAAGTATTAGGTATAGAGCAATATATTTTTTTATAAATTAAAGAAGAACAACATATCTGGAAAAATATGATGTGACGTTGCATTAATGCATCAGGTTAAGTTAATAAACTAAAAAAACTTTTATTTTGCAATGGCGCTGAATGGAAAAAATGTTTTTTAGGTTTCTTTACTAAACCTGAAGCATTAATGCAACGTCACATCATATTTTTCTAGATATTTTTGTCTTCTTTAATTAAAAAAAAAAATATATGACTACGCCTTATATTTTATTAAAAATATAAGATAAACGTTGAAAATCGGGGTTTGCCATTATTTTTCTACAAGAACTTATACAGAACATTATCAAAAAGTTAAGGTTTATTTTTGTTTATTAATACCCAAACTACCTAAATTATTTTTTTCAAAATGATTTGATTAGAAATAATGATGGAATATCAAATTGAAAAATAGGTACGTTGGCATTAGCAGCAGTCCCCCCCTTTAATCAAATTGGTATAGAACAATATTTTTCATAAAAAAAGAAATTTATTAGTAATGTATGATTATTAATTAATGGCAATTGATGATTTAATTTTATAAAAATTTATCTATTCTATGAAAGGAGTAATTTTCTAACAAATACCAATTATGTTTATTAGGTATCGGTTTTATTACTTCAACTTAAATAGATTAATATAATGTTTGAATATTCATTTCTTTCATTGAATTGATAAAGAAAATTATTTCCTGTGACATTTCGTTTGATTAAGTGTCTGTTTGAAGTATTGTTTTAACCGATTTATGAAGAAACACTCAATAAATATTTAATCAATCCATTAATTTTTCTATTGATTTTATGATAAGGCTATCAAAATTTTAAGAAAATGATCTAAGTAATTATTATTGAGGAGTGTTTTGAATCACACTTAAATGCACATGGGTAGGTACTGAAAGAGGAAAATGATTCTGATTCATAATTTTTGTTTAAATCCACGGATTGAGAATATTTACTTATTATAAGTGCCATTAAGAGACCACCTTTGGTAAGTCCTAACTGCGACAAGTATTTAAAAAGGTACGACAAGTATTTGAGGGAATATGATAAATTGTTAGTTTAATTAGGCCACAATTAAGCCTTCTGAGTATGACAGTTCAACCATAGAATGGCTCAGAACCTAGTATAACTCATTATATAATAATAGTCAATTTTGAATTTATTCTAATATTTGCTATATGACTTCATGTTTGTTTGGTTAAAAATAAAATATAAATAACTCTAATATTGTTTAAATACTCGGCGGATATTTCATAAACAAATATATAAACACGGTTTATATGTTTGTGTATTTCATACACAAACATATAAACACCGGCATTAAACTTATAAACAATAACACGTTCCTCAATACATCTCCACTCTTGACAGCCTTCCCCATAAAAAACAAGAATACTATACAGAATCAAATCCGACCCCGTACCACCCCCGCCCCTCTTAACACCAATCCGTCCACCACCAACCCCCTCTACTCACCTCCCAACACATCTGACACATCCAAAAACTAAACATCAACACTCAGTCTCAACTAGCCGGTCGATGGCAGGACAGCACTGCCGAAACACGTCGCATAGTGACTCAAAATATAGTGGTTTAGGGCAAAATTTACATGCCTAAACGGTTTATAAATAACTCTGTTTGGTTTTAAGTATTCACTGGAATTATTTCTTCCACTTGTAACAAATTATTTAAATTAAACATAAAACACTATACTTTGTATATTTCCACTTGTTTATTCTTAGTCAATCATTATATGTTTCGGGAATGTCTGTTCCCTTTCTCAGGTGGATGTAAAGTTGATAAAGGAATGGTCGTTCCTGAAACATGTTGTGATTAACTAAAAATAAACAAGTGGAAATATACAAAGTATAGTGTTTTATGTTTAATCTAAATAATTTATTAAATATGAATTTCCACAAAGTTGAAGCTTCCACGTTTGATTATTTAACATCAAATTTAGTCAAAAATGAAAATTTAACTATATCCTTTCGAAAGTCATCGACATTTCTATTTTTCTATTTTGTTTATTGTAATTATATAATGTTTTACTTACCTATTTGTATTGTTTATAAGTTTACTTGTTCATATTTTATTTTTATTTTTATTTTATTTTATTCAGAAAACATGCAGCATACATAATAATAATAATAACAAAAATGATATATACAGTTTCATGCCTAAAAACATGTTTTCACTTATATAAAAAAGTAATACCTAAACATTTTTTTTTTTATTTATTAACTACTTATTTCTTTTTTTTCATCATCATAGGGCGGGTACATATGTTCACCTTACTTTGTTCACCTCACTATGTTCACCTCACCTCATAGACCATATGGAGGAAATATAAGAACAAATAATAAAAGAGACATGAAGTTATATTACATGTAGGTAATATTTCGTAATTTCTAGTATTCTATGTAAGTTACGAATAAGTTGAAAAGAAAAAAAGGTGTGCAGTAAAAGCTTTTCCGGTTTTTATTCACAGTAGTTATGTTATAATGAAAAACAATAAACGCAGGAGTTACAAGGTGAGGGTACATTAAAGTAAAAAAAGTTGTCTCCACAATATCGAACTTCAAGAAATCGAAGGCTTCTTATATTTTTACAAGATTTTTTGATAGCACAAATATTCTTTTTACCTTTAATCTAAATTTAATAGATAAAAATATATTTTACTGCCATCTATACAAAAATAGAAAAAGCTTTTTAATGCCATCTATAGATGAATAGTTTAGCCTTATATTTTACTGCCATCTGTAGATAAATAGTATAAACTTCGATTTGTTAGTTAATTTCAAAACCAAACTTTTACTGCCATCTATTAATGAATAGTAAAAACTATTACACTTTTAGTCAGTTTCACAACCACATTTTTAATGCCATCTATAGACAAATAGTAAAAACTTTTTATATTATGAGTCAGTATCACAACCAAAGTACACGAAATAATTACTAAAAAAAGTTGTCTCCACAATATCGAACTTCAAGAAATCGAAGGCTTCTTATATTTTTACAAGATTTTTTGATAGCACAAATACTCTTTTTACCTTCAATCTTTTGAAGTTAATAAATAGATAAAAATATATTTTACTGCTATCTATACAAAAATAGAAAAAGCTTTTTAATGCCATCTATAGATGAATAGTTTAACCTTATATTTTACTGCCATCTGTAGACAAATAGTATAAACTTCAATTTATTAGGTAATTTCAAAACCAAACTTTTACTGCCATCTATAAATAGTAAAAACTATTACACATTTTAGTCAGTTTCACAACCACATTTTTACTGCCATCTATATACAAATAGTAAAAACTTTTTATATTATTAGTCAGTTTCACAACCAAAGTACACGAAATAATTACTGAAATTTTACCTAGATGGCAGTAAAGATTCAAATATTTAAAATTAAATTCTTATTACACTGAAAAAATAATAATATACATAAACTATACAATTTTTTGATTTAATTTTGTAATATTATCATAATATTGCTCCTATTCTTTTTACAAAAACATATTTTGTTTCTTCTTCTTGTCTTGACGAATACATATTACATATGATAAACGATTCAAAAGTTACATTTAGAAAGTATTATAGGTAGACAATCTATTTAATTAATTATTTAAATCTTGCGAACTTTATTTATTCCTGTTAAATCGTCCATTCTGACGAAAAATATGCTATTGCTTCAAAAATAGTCGTGCCAACCGAATAATTCAAACGTGCATATATATTTTTTATTTATTTATTATAAAACAATTTTACATTAGGGGTATATTTTTTCTCACTAACATTTTATCAGTGCAAAGTGATTTGTACTATAATATTCGCCAAACATCTTGAACGAGCTTCCGGTTGCGCAGAGCGTAAATTTGTGTATTTTTGCTTCGTTAGTTTACGTACGAATCGCCCCCCTTCTCGGCTAAAAGTTCAAGTTATTTGGCGACAACTTTACCTCCTTTTTCACGGGTTTTCAGAGGAACACACTTGGGCCAATTGTCCCTTTGTGATATCACAAATGGGACTGTCCTCCCCCTTACTCATCCACCCTGAGTGAATAATGAATGTTGGTATATAACATCTTCGATATTAGCTGATTTGTAATATGTAGGTACCTACTTATATAAAATTATTTTAAATGTTTTACAAAATTATCTCCGAAAATAATATTAATGAATGAATATTATTTTTTGTCATCGCATCTTATGTACCTACCTATTGTCAATAAGCTATAAATTGAATAGTTACCTACGTTTAAAGGTCTCAAGAGATGCAGGTGAGAATAGTACCTAGGTATAGATATTTATTGGCGGTATATTTAACAGGACAATCTGTATCTCCCAGCTACCTTTTATTATATTGCAACTAAACACAACATTATATCTTACTATCTCTTAGCACCGGATGAGAGGTGTAAAAAAATATTTTCTACCACTCCTGTCTTGTCTATCACACGATTAAATCAGGGCTAACACAAACCAAAACTAAACAACTTTTTCCATTATATTATAGAAAAATAACGAAAAAAAAACTTAAAAAGTGTTTATTTTTTCATTTATATTAAAAATGAAAAAAAAATAATAATTTTTATTTTATTGTTGATGTAAGTATTATTTATATTATTGATATAATACCTATCTCCTCCACATAGGTACCTATTTTTGTATAAGTTGTTTTAGAAAGTGATGGAAAGGTCAAACATAACAAATTTTAATGAACATATAAAATAAATGTTCTTCTGATAAATTGTTTTTGTTTTCCTTTCTAAATACCTATGTACTTCTTTCTAAGTTGACTGGTAGAAATTGCCTGCGGGCAATAAGTCCGCCACGTTTAAAAGTTTTCAATAAAAGTTTTTCATTATTATTAGTATACTTCTCTTTCTTTGTTTTTCTACATACAACCTACATATAATATGTTAGATTTTTTTTTGTTTTTTTTTTAACATAATATTGTTTATAGGTAGGTAATGAGTACGACGATAAATAGTTTTTTTGCTGAAAATATTTATACTACATAGGTATGTTTAGAAGATCGATGGACTGATAAGAGTCTTCAACGAAACAGTTATAAATATGACGGAGAAAGACTTACTGACCATTGTTTAGTGACGTAAAGTCGCATATTTTGGCCACAGTTCCATGGTGACAAATAATATGTCCTTCTTTAACTCATAGTGAAGGAAAGGATAGAAGGAAGACGAGGTATGGGGTGTAAAAGAACATCGTGCCTTAAAAATCTCAACCAGTGGTTCGGGAATCTGGATTCGGCGTCACTAAGGTTGGGTTGTTTCAATAAAAGTATCAGTTATAGTAGGTAGGTACCTATAGTTAAAAACTTTGATTTCATGAAATTGTTCAAAATGGCGTCGTTTTTAACTACCTATACCTACATTTACTTTAATCGTTGCTCGAGAAACACGGCCTAATTATATTGGCGCAAGATAGAGACGAGTCTGGCGTGATGGTCGCCAGCCTCCGTCAGGATTGACACAAGGAGAAGAAGAAGAAGAATATACTAGTAAGAATTTAAACTTTTCTTTTTACATCTAAATTAAAAAATAAATATATATAGATAAGTATTTACATATTTTTGATAACCCTAATTTTAGAGAGTGTCAACTGGGCATAATGTTTTCTTGTTGTTTTTTTAATGTGTTTCCTAAAGCTATCAGCTACCAAAATGACAAAGATTTAGATGCCATTAATAAGTCGACGAAATGTTGTCATTATCTTCTTCTGGTTTTACGTTTGAGCGGGAAACATGTGAATGAGAATATAAGTGTTAAAACCGCACTTTACATTTATCTTCAAACAATGATTAGGTAGGTACCTAATATTAGTCTGAGCCGTCCATTTATGGAGAATTTTATTTTTCAACATATCTTAGCGAAAGGGCTCTCAAAAATTACGCATATAGGTATAAGTATAATTAGATTGTAACTACATTTTTAATCTTCTGATTCAATAGTACCTACTTTTGGCCCTCAACTGAAATCTGGGGCTTGTATGCTTTGCTAGGTATGGTGGTTATTTCATACACACACAAAAAATCTACGGCCTAGCCTATTAGGTATTGTGGGTATTACATACACACACTTTACAAAATGAAATTAAAATAAAGCAATAGATTGTCAAAACTTGTGAAATATTTAGATCAATCTGTAGCAGAGCGGCTTATGCGCTGGAATTAGTAATCCAGTGGACGCTGGTTCGTATCTTGCCTCGACCGGTTTATTTTGTACCTAATTGTTGAACACAATATCCTTGTTTTTGTTTGTTCAGTCATACATATACCATCATGTGACATTTTCCACAATAATATGATGGGCGTAACCAACGACAAATATGCGGGTGTGCATTAGGTACCTACTTTAAAAATAGAAGTATGACGCAATCTTGTATCCTCACATACCAGCCTCATTGTTGAACTATGGAAAATGTATCATTTTTGCCTGTTGTATTTACGTTTGATACCCAGCCCTTACGTGTAGGTAATTGAAAATAATGTAGGTAGATTCTTACCTATTTTTTAGATTTTTCTCAGCGTCCTTGAAATAATGATCCTGAATCTAAAAAAAAATGTTTATTAAAATATCTACCAAGGTACCAACTCAATTTAAAAATATAATAATATCTCTTATTAAGTGGCATCGTTTAAAGTGAGTTAATCAGCTGAAATATTTGGTTAAGCGACATGTAGGTACCTACACATTGAAGTATGCGCCAGTAATATGTATCTGTCACATTAATAGTCCCAAGCACAAGTATGTAGGTATGTTAGTATGTAGGTAGGTACCAACCTATGGATTTCCCTCACATTTAACATAGCATCGTGTTAACTAGTGTGAACTTAGTCACAAACCAAAGATATGGTATTTAAGTGAGCATTGGAACGACACACGGAACGATATGTCACATTTCAAAATACGAAACAAAAAATAAATGTTCCATGATGAACGATTTTGAAATTGACTATGAAACATAAGTTTTATTTATAGGTATTGAATAAATTTCCGTACACAATTCATCAAAATGTCTTATAGATATTTGTGAACTTCTTTACATGTAATTTTAAGTATTTTTATTTATCGAATATTTTTATCAAATAGGTAGGTACATATTATAGGTACGCAAAAATTGTATTTTTTTTTGTCGGGAGTCAATAATATTTTATGACAATTTTGTAACATCTCAATAGAGACTAAGTTGGTATGAGTAAGTAATTATGTAAGCACAGCAGTCAAAATTTGTTGACTAACAACCCAACCGGTAGAAGAAGCGTAGGGAGACCTAAGCTACGATGGTTGGACGGCGTTGTCGCAGATTGTCGGGATATGGGGCAGCAGAACTGGAAAGTGGCAGCCAACAATAGAGCAGTTTGGAGAAGATTCTTGGAGGCAGCTAGGACCCATCAAGGGTTGTAACGCTGAGGATGATGATGATGAGCAGTCAAAATTTAGTGTTAATAATGTGGAAATTTGTTATTGGTTTTAGTCTTATACTAATGCATCTATATAAAAAATGTTATTAGGTATACCTACTGGAAATTTCCCGGAAATAAAATAACATAAAAATAAAATATTATTAGAACCAGGAACTCAAGCCACTTGCAGGGCTTACGACCTGTCAGCTGATTTAGGTGATCATTTTATGCGCTTGTGCAACGTTATTATTTCAAAAGAACTAATTGGGTGAACGCCGGTATAGTTGGTAAGCCGTTTGGTTTCTGTGCGGGCGTCCTGGGTTCGATCCCCAGCAGTGGAGAAATTTATTTCAATTCATTTCTCGCGCAAGTATTGCACCTCTGGACTGGAAACACTGGCTAGTTGGAAGAAATTGCTATACGGCAATAAACTCGTCACTTGCGCAGGGTGCAAGGAAGTGTTTATTATTATTATTAAAAAAATACGTAAATGAGATAATTTTTTTTCAAGATAGAAAAATACGGTGTGCTGTTGATTCAGTTCTGCCTTTAGGTAGATACTTGACGAATACAAGGTACTTGACAACTTTTCACATATATTTTGCACCCTGTAGAATCTGTAGATACAATCGACACTGTTTAAATCATACGTGTCTGTTTACATAGTGTTGCCTGTAGGTACCTACGTAATATCAATTTGAATTGAAAAAATATTTAGTCATCCACCTGGCACCATTTTGAGATTAACAGATCTATATATTGATAACGGCCGATATAAATATAGGTACCTACCTATTCGTATCGACTTCGAACAAAAACTGGCCGATTTAATTGACAAGGCTTGTTATAATGAATCGATATATCAGATTGGTTAATTACTAGTAAAAATGTAGAGAATTTATTATTTGTTTAAACAGAAGTTGTTTCTGCGTGCCCCCTGTTCCGGCCCAACCCGGGCGAATGCTTGTGCTACTGTGTGTAGATGACGATTGGCTGATAAGCCACAATATTTATGTCTCGAATATTCCTAACATAGGTAGGTACATACCTAATGCTATTATAGAAAATAGATATTTGTATCAGTGATGGACTGAACGATCAGGAGTGTATCCAGTTTTTACAGTGCCTCATTTAAAAATTAAAATGAATAAAAACATATCAACGTCCATTTTCAATTTTTATTTTTATTTTCCATATCAGATGGATCTTCTTATCTATAATGAAGTTAGTCACAAGTCACGAAGTCACCAGTAATGACTCTAAAAAGACAATATAAAAAGATATTTAATTTTAAAATGTAGATGATAGGTAGGTACCTACTTTCTCGTTGTGAGGCACCAACTAAGAATAGTGCTTCCATTAAGTTCTGCAATGAGGTTTACCACCCACTCTGAATATAGTGCCTCTTTAGGTAAGACGAGGTTGATGTGTATATACAAGCATTTGTCGAGCTTCCTTTTATAAGGTAATGCACACTCGCACACCTTTCGCTGGTTACCATACATTGCGGGATTTGCCGTGATGGTGGTATGAATATTCTCAAATATGTAAAACAGTGTATTTCTAAAATATTACCGTAAGTATTTTCAACATTTCCCTAGTGAATGTTCGTCACACAATTTAAAAATTAAGCATCTTCTTCTTCAGCCTGTTTTCATCCATTCTTGGACATAGGCCTCCCCCTTGATCCTCCACAACTCCCTGTCTTGGGCACACTGCATCCATCTCCCTTCAGCATAAATTCCCATAAATAAAATATTAAATTTATTTTTTTAATACTTAGCATTTTTTTAAATTACTTTATTTCTGTGTCGTGGAGAAGTATTTTTTTTGTGCTTAGAGAGTGCACAAAATCAAAGTGAATGTTGTGATAGTTTTTATGTGCTTAGAGAGTGCACAAAATCAAAGTGAATGTTGTGATAGTTTTTATGTGCTTAGAGAGTGCACAAAATCAAAGTGAATGTTGTGATAGTTTTTATGTGCTTAGAGAGTGCACAAAATCAAAGTGAATGTTGTGATAGTTTTTATGCGCTTAGAGAGTGCACAAAATCAAAGTGAATGTTGTGATAGTTTTTATGTGCTTAGAGAGTGCACAAAATCAAAGTGAATGTTGTGATAGTTTTTATGTGCTTAGAGAGTGCACAAAATCAAAGTGAATGTTGTGATAGTTTTTATGTGCTTAGAGAGTGTACAAATTCAAAGTGAATGTTATGATAGTTTTTTTCTCGTTTTCAAGTAAGGCTTGTTCTTAAAATGCAAAAAAACGAAAAATTTTGGGTTTCCGATAGTTTAAATCACGTATAAACCCTTTATAACGCACGCGATAGTTACTCTTAATAAGGGTGGATTGTTTCAACAAAAGTATCAGTAATAGTATAGTTAAAATGCTTTATTTTATAAAATTGTTCAAAATTGTGTCGTTTAACGGCATCAAATTTCAATGAAACCACCAATAGTTTTGAAGAATTTTACGAAATTAAAGTATTTTAACTATGTACCTACACCAACCGTTGTTAGAGTTCCAGCATTCCAATTTTCTGGATCACCGAAAGCTTTATCGTCTACAGCTAATTTCGCCAACGATTCTAAGACTTCACTCGGACTGTGAAGGCTGAGAGTTGGGACTGTGACAAGTCATAAAAGAGTCCGAAATTTTCTATCACATCAATACTCGATAAGGTTATGTTGCTGTACTGATGAGGCTCGATAGCTACTGTTATCCAATGTAATGAATTGAGTTTGTCTTCTGGAATACCATCGGGTCCATTGTAATACTCCAACAAACTGTTCCAAATAATCTTAGCTTGTTCAAGAGGAATTTTCATCTTTCCCAAATGTGACAAACACTTGGTTACCTCTTCTTGTGGCTTTGTTTTCAAATCTTCTGTGGACCAAGTGCTTACACATCAGAACTTTGTAAAATTTCTGAACAATAATACATTGCACCGACTTTTCCCGTTAAAAATATCAAAACAAGCGCAAACATGGTATCTAATGGAAATTCCAAGAAAAACTAACCAGCACTAATGAATTCTCAAGATTGATTTGCGAGTTCGATTTGCCAAACTAATTAATGTAATATACTTTTACTTTAATCTTTGTTCGAGAAACACAGCATAAGATGTAACTTCATAATGCATTAGTCCGTTTTATTATTTCATGTCACTAGATTATATACCTACATAGATACCTTCTATATAATCTTATTATTAAATATTATATACCTTCTAAACTTATGATTCTAATATAATAATAACGAGGTTAAGTTTTTTATTTGCAAGTTGTTATTTTAGTAACAAGTTGTCTTTAGATATTGCTAAACCAATGCTAATTTCGATCATATCAACATCCATACATCCATGAAGGGTTATCACATCTTCCAGGAACCAATACAGGACGTTTCAACATTTTCGATGGATGACCAAAATGTATTTACACAAGCATTTCGTTAAAATCAGTTTATTACAAAATTTCTTTAGTTTTTTCGTCCTCACAGTGTAAATTTGAATACCTTGACCACTGACCACTATCGATCGTGCGGCTGTTGACAGTGTTGTGTATAAGACATCCTATGCCTTCAAGTCCGATTCCATAACTTTTAAAGAAGATTCCGGCTAAAATAGGTACTTACGTTCCTATTCCACTTAATAGTCCAAATTGATATTATATAACGCTGAAATAGGAACGTTCGTACTCCAAGTAAGTGACGAATTAGTTCAATTCCCTATTCTATAACCACATTTTAGTCGAATCAACTGTCAAAACGTTCTTAGTTCACACCTAATTGGAAGCGTACCTACTAGTTACTTTCACAGCACAGTCCGGGATATTTTAGCTAAGTTGAAAACATCAGTTGTGTACGAAAACAAATAAAAATGGATAATTTACACGTGTTGCGGTATGTTGAAAATGAAAACCAAAGAATATTAGTGCAGATTTATTGAAATGTTAGGTTACGCGACATCACGGCGACATGACATACCTAAATAAATAAACATGGCCGAACACTGCACAGTAGGTATATAGGTACGCATGCGTAGTCTACATCATAGACAATTTGAGTTAAGACTATTACCTATACGATGCACTAATTTTGTAGGTTTTAGTTTTAAGAACAACGTTAGTTTCAGAATACGATATTATATTCAAATGACCTTTATTCTAAAATTTTTGAATGTTCCTATTTCATATCAAAAAGTTAAGTACTGAATTTGACTTAATATCGTCTTAATATCTATACTTTATTAGTCCCGCTTCTAAGAGGCCGTCAAAGTCCATATTCACATTCAAGGGCGTCGCCAAGGGCGCCAGATTCAAAAAAATGTAACAATTCATATTTTTCTCATCCTCCATAATATAGGGTATACGGAGAATAGCCTATGAATGGGTTAAATTGCCCCCCCCCCCTGGGCCTTGGGCTGCCGACGCCCTTGTTCACATTATCCACGCATTTCTGTATTTTGACGAAAAGTTTTAAAAACGGGACATACGATACGTATGACAGCCCTAGATGTGTGTAGTAAAAATACAACAGCATATCACAATGACATGATAACAAATCATTATAATTTGAACATGCATAAACTAGAATATATTACTTATGATATCTTGACGTAGGTATCAATTTCTGTGAGAAAATACATTATATGAGAACTTGTAGGTACGTACCAATGTAACACCAGTAAATTATATATGTATCATTATTTTAACTCTCCACTACTAGTTACAGTAGCGAACTGTGAAAATTCGGTAAAGTTTGCTTCGAAAAATAGCTCTTAATTTAATAATTATTAAATTTAGATCAAAACAATCAGTAGGTAGAAAAGGCTGTTACAAGGCGAAACGATCGTTCTTTCAAAGAAGGAAAATATTTATTTACTATAAAAATACATAGGGGAGGTACGCCTAAGAGTACGCACTTAACAGACTTTAACCTATATTTAATTTACTATACGGATTTTGTTAAAGATTTTTATGTCAAATAAATGCCTCATTATTATATAAAGTCTAGCAGGAAATATGCAGCAATCGGTAAAATACCATCTACGCAATAGCGAAAAGAAAATGAAATGAAAAATGCGTACTCTTAGGTTGAACGTCCCTACGAGTACGCAGTTGAGTCCCTAAAAGTACGCAGGTGGTCAAATAGCTGCAAAGGAAATTTTAAATAAAACATTTTACATCGAAAAATAAATATTTTTATTTAAAAAATAAATTAAATGGAAATGCCTTATAAAAATATATTTTCATGTTAAAAAAGTGAAATGAAATACACTGTTTTTCTATTACTAGTTGCATGTAACACATGAGATCCAACTGTCGATAGCGATAGTATGTATAGTTGAAGAATATGTACCAAACTATAAACCCATAGATACAAATTATTGAATATTTTTCAGATATTTTGTTTTCTATACAACATATGTAGGTATGTATGTCAAGATAGGATAGTATGGAGGAAGATCCTTTTTCCTACCCAGAATATGCAAATAGCATGATGGTATGTATGTATGTTTGGAGATGAAGTATCAAACTATTAAGTCTTCTTACATATTGTGTATAGGCGACTGCCATACAAAATGTAGACACACGAAATGTTCTACTCCGAATTCTGAGTAAATCCGTGTATGGAACATATATGCTGCGAAGCCTCTAAGTTGGTGTTTTTTGACTTCAAAGTTGGAAAAGCCGTGAAAAAAGTAGACCTCTCCATACAATTCTCGCGTATTCTGGCTTGATACATTGTCGATATGTTAAGAGAACAAAGTTCTCCTGAACAAATCGACAGTTGGAATATACTTTTGGTTTTCTAATCAACTAGTTGCATGTAACACATGAGATCCAACTGTCGATAGCGATAGTATGTATAGTTGAAGAATATGTACCAAACTATAAACCCATAAATACAAATTATTGAATATTTTCAGATATTTTGTTTTCTATACAACATATGTAGGTATGTATGTCAAGATAGGATAGTATGGAAGAAGATCCTTTTTCCTACCCAGAATATGCAAATTGCATGATGGTATGTATGTATGTTTGGAGATGAAGTATCCAACTATTAAGTCTTCTTACATATTGTGTATAGGCGACTGCCATACAAAATGTATGAAGCGATGTCGTCACTAAATTCAATTTTTAAAAAAATTGTTAAAAAAAAATTGAGATCTTCTACTACAATGTTAATATTTTTTATAGAAAATTAAATTATCTAGTTGGGGGGTTTCGGCTTTTTTCGATAATTGTAAAAGTTTTGGAAATATAGGCAGTTAAACTCATAAATTTATCATAAAAAAAATATTTTTCTTAATAAAAAATGTTTGAGAAACCCTGAAATTTTTTTGAAAAAACTAATTTGAGATTTTGTATTTGTCTATGCTTGTACCAATTTTCAGCGTTCTAGCGTTTATGGTTTCTGAGATATATGAAAAATAAAATAAAAATTCAAAAGTTGATAACCCCTGACTGAAACAAAAATTCAAAATTCCGAGTATAAAAGTTTTGTAGGCCTGTAACTGTTTATATATTCTGAAATTTTAGGCTCTGTAAATTGAGCGGATCAAAAGTTATAAGGGGGGGACGGACACACACACAGACACACAGACACACAGACACACACACACACACACACACACACACACACACACACACACACACACACACACACACACAGACACACGAAATGTTCTACTCCGAATTCTGAGTAAATCCGTGTATGGAACATATATGCTGCGAAGCCTCTAAGTTGGTGTTTTTTGACTTCAAAGTTGGAAAAGCCGTGAAAAAAGTAGACCTCTCCATACAATTCTCGCGTATTCTGGCTTGATACATTGTCGATATGTTAAGAGAACAAAGTTCTCCTGAACAAATCGACAGTTGGACAAGTTAAAAATAAAAACATTCAAAAAACTTCATAGTTGCTTCATCTTAAGCCCACAGTAAAAATAGGATAAAACATATGTTTGTTTTATACTAGTTGCATGTAACACATGAGATCCAACTGTCGATAGCGATAGTATGTATAGTTGAAGAATAAGAATCAAACTATAAACCCATAAATCCAAATTATTGAAAATTTTAACACATGTTGGTATGTTTGTCAAGATAGGACAGTATGGAGGTCAGTCCTGTTTTCCTATCCGGAATATGAAAACAGCATGATGGTTCTGTATGTATGTTTGGAGATTAAGTACCTATCAAACTATTAAGTCTTCTTACATATTGTGTATAGGCGACTGCCCTACAAATTGTATGAAGCAATGTCGTCACTACATTCAATTTTTATAAAAATTGTTAAAAAAAGTTTGAGATGTGATAATACAATGTTTATATTTTTTATAGAAAATTGAATTATCTAGTTGGGGTGTTTCGGCTTTTTTCGATATTTTTGAAAAATTTAGAAATATATGCAGTTAAACTCATAAATTTATCATAAAAAAAATATTTTTCTTAATAAAAAATGTTTGAGAAACCCTGGAATTTTTTTGAAATAATCAATTTGAGATCTTATATTTGTCTATATTTGTACCAATTTTCAGCGTTCTAGCTTTTATGGTTTCTGAGATATATGGAAAAATAAAGTAAAAATTTAAAAGTTGATAACCCCTGACTGAAACAAAAATTCAAAATTCCGAGTATAAAAGTTTTGTAGGCCTGTAACTTTTTATATATTCTGAAATTTTAGGCTCTGTAAATTGAGCGGATCAAAAGTTATAAGGGGGGGACGGACACACACACAGACACACAGACACACAGACACACACACACACACACACACACACACACACACACACACACACACACACACACACACACACACACACACACAGACACACGAAATGTTCTACTCCGAATTCTGAGTAAATCCGTGTATGGAACATATATGCTGCGAAGCCTCTAAGTTGGTGTTTTTTGACTTCAAAGTTGGAAATGCCGTGAAAAAAGTAGACCTCTCCATACAATTCTCGCGTATTCTGGCTTGATACATTGTCGATATGTTAAGAGAACAAAGTTCTCCTGAACAAATCGACAGTTGGATAAACCGATATAATAAATTAAAAAATTAAAATGATATAAATAAACAAACTCAACTGTCTTTTTCATTCAATGGATTTCGTAGTTACACATACCATCATGTCCCACAAGGGGTAGGCCGAGAGAACCGAGTCCCATATTTATGATATTATAAATTACATTCATAAAACAGACAATTCCATCCCTGTCGGCTTTGTCTATTTTCGTTTCTTCGTTCTTCTGCGTGGCCAAAGCATCTTCGTTAATAATTATGTTGACACAATATTACAATTTATCTACACATTCTAGAATATCTCTATGAAAAAAAATTTCCTTTTTTTCTTCTCTTGTTGCATCTAAAAAAACAATATTTTCATATAATAAAATAGTGAAATAACGATCTGGTAATAACGACTAGTATTTTATTATTGAAATTTATCAAGTTCTATGTCTAATATTTTGATGTGTCCCCAAGAGTACGCATGCATACTTTTAAGGAAATATAAATGCGTATTCTTGTGGACATAACCTATTTGACATATTTTTTACCACCTTTTCAAAATGACGTTGACAGTTAACAAACTTGTAAACAATCTGAATTAACAATTATAATATATATCTTTGGTAAAACAACAAAATTTAAACAGCTTAATAATAAAGACACAGTACCTTAAGTCGTATGTCCAAAATATTAGATGAAAATGCAACTTTTCAATTTATTTCGTCTCTTGTCCAGATTTGTCAAGCCAGTTGGAAGTAAGTATAAGTGCATGGAGAATACATGTTTGTCTATGGAATGGGACTATAAGTGTTGCCCGAAATAAAATATATTATAAGATATTGTCAATTCGTACTCTTATGGACTGCGTACTCTTAGGTGGACCTCCCCTAAAATATGAAATCTAGATTGATTTTACCAACATGGAATCTGTTTACCCCACATTTATGGGATATGAAGTGATGGTATGAATGCATGAAACATGTAGGTCATATTTAGCCTGTAAGGAGACAAGCTATTAATTGTTAGCAGCAATTAATTTGAGTACGTCACGTGGCGTGCGCTTAACGCAAATTAGTTTTTTTTTTGCATGGTTGATGGGTAGGTATATAATGTGCAAATCGCTCCTAACCAAGACGAAAATTCTCAAATCATTTACTGGGAACTAGGTATACGTAAATGTTTTATCTGTGAATTCAGTAAAAATGGTAATATTTTGCATTCTACAATAGGTACCTATTTCAGACGTGATCTTACTGTCGATTCGTTCAAGAGAATTTAATTCCTTAAATGTTCCTTCATAAAGCCAAGACGCGTTTATGAAGGAACATTTTGTATGGTGTAGTGGACTTTTTGGATGCCAAAAACACCAACTTAGAGGCTTCGTAGCGTATATTATTATCTTCTATATATATGGATGAATTCAGAATTTGAAGTAGGTAGAATATTTTGTGTGTATGTCCGTCCTCTCTTATAACTTTTGATCCACTCAATTTAGAATTTTCGTTTCAGTCAGGGGTTTTAACTTTTGAATTTATAGGTACTTTATTTTTCCATATATATCACAAAAATCATATAAGCTAGATAGACAAATACAAAATCTCAAATTTAGTGCCAGATTCTCTATATTTTTTTGTGATTAACTGCCTATATTTCCAAAGTTTTATAAATATCGTAAAATATCCGAAATACACCAACTAGAAAACTTAATTTTCTACAAAAAAATATGAACACATAGGTAGTACCTAGTAGGTACATCACTACAAACATTTTCTATAATAATTGAATTTAGTGACGATATCGTTTCATACAATTTGTAAGGCAGTATACACTACACAATATCTCACCCAATAGTTTGATAACTAGGTACATACTTAATCTCCAAACATACCATCATGCTGTTTTCATATTCTGGGTAGGAAAAAAAGACTGACCTCCATACTATCCTATGCTGACATACATACCTACCTACATATGTTTTATATAGAAAAAAGTGTTTATAGTTTCGTATTCTTCAATTTTACATACTATCGTCATCGACATTTGGATCTCATGTGTTACATGCAACTAGTAATTATTTAACATAGGCAAAACACATTGTTTGGCGTTAAATTCGAGACAACAGTCATAGTTCTCTCGCTGACAAAACTCCCATATTTCCATTACTTCGCACCATCACGGCACGGATGCCAGCGACAGGTGTGCTGTGCATTACCTAGTTGAAGCATATCATAAGTGAATATTGCCTCAGTTTCACCTAAAAAGCAAAATGGCACCAAATTTCTCCTAGGCAGTGAGTGAATCTAAATTTTCTTTATGCCACGCGTTTAAGATTGGTTTTAGGTCCCGCCGAAGCGGGAAACAAAAAATTGTTTTATAGACTCATTAGAGTGTCCCCCTCCACGGAAATCTTTAGTAAAAGGCGAAAGATTTATTCGTATTGAAGGGAAACCAGAGTAACTAAGGATTCAGTGAAATGATCTTATATATAATTATCTAAGTCATTCGTGTAGTAGTTACGAAGAACACTAGCGACATCTATTAAACAAAAATAAAATGTATTATTTATTTTTATACTGAATGGTTTAAATATGGTTGTCTTGAATTTTGACATTGATTTATAATATTATGATAAAAAATATTTATATTTCTAATTTAATTATTTTAAATTAGTGTTTTTTTCATAGAATTATAATGTACAAATGCCGCGTGTAGTACAAATTTCGAATTCAAATGTATGCTAAGTTTTTTTTACATGTGTGTATGAGGTGGTAGATCGGTTGGTCTACGTATTATGTAGGTGTGCGTATCGGTAGGTGTACGTATACTAGAAATTCGTCTGTTTCAGCGTAGTTTTAGTTGGCATACATTCATTGCGCTGACTAGATATCTGTATCATATATAATCTAAGGTTTTTTTTTTCTAGAAAAGAAATACACAATAATAGTTCAATAATATAAGATTTATACTGTTGGGAGTTTTTTTTACTATGAATTTCGCTATGATGGTTTTGTGTATATGGCGTATTATTTCCTGTCTTATTAGTACATAACCGTTTATATTTCATATTTCAAAACTTGAAAAAACATAACGATAATGATGGGTTTTTTTAACATGTCTACGTAGGGGACACCAGCTATTAGGATTTGGGTCCATTTTGCTCTTCCGAAGAAGCGCACTACGTAGCGTTGGGAGGGGTTTGCAGTCTAGAAAAGAGTTTATTGATTCGGATTTTAAAAAGACCCAGGTTGTACGAAGGTGGAAACACAGATATCGGAAGATTGTTCCACAGTCTGTTGGTGGCTGAGCAGCTATTGCATTGGATTGGAAGTCCAGTGGATGATGAAATTCTTGATTATTGAATAGAGTTTTGGTTCCTCGAACTTATTTTAAGTAATGAAATTAAAGAAATTTGTAGGTATGCAAAGACAAATGTGTGCAACGCTCGGTTCTCCCTGCCTACTACAATTATCAGGCATGGCGGGAAGGAATATATCATTTTCGTTTAGTTCGTAAAATAATTTCGACCTTCTCATCTCATTTGACAGTTTTCGTGATATTCAATTTCTAATTTCCACAGAGAAAGCAGTTAATTATTCTTCGCTGGAATGGAAAAATAAAATATTTAAATGTAAACGTCAAAATTATTTCGTTTTATTTGGTTTCCTTCCGACATAATTGTCTTTGTGAAAGACATGCGAAGAAAAAAAAACATGTCGTGTTTGACGTTTATTTTGAATTTGGAATGGAACACTTGGAAAGAAATTAATCATAGCGCGGGAATTTGAAATCTCCTCTTAGAATCTATGGACTCGTCCGCCTGTCAGTTGAAAGCGGGCGTTGTTAGTCTATTTATTCCATTTTCAAATTTGCTTTCCAGATATATTGTTTTATGATTGAGTTTTATTTTTCTATGGGATTGCTCTAACAAAATGCGGCAAATAAAAAAAGTGGTTCAATTAAAAAAATGGTGTCAATATTTTCAGATATTCAAGTAGGATTTTATTGAATGATTTTTAAAATGTATTTTTGTGCAGTTCGTGTATATTTCTATTTATTTTATGAAGTATGTATATTTCTAAATAAATATTGGCACACAATTTTGTCAACGGGAGCATATTATAATGTGAAGTATTTATAAAATGAAATTTGATTATGTGTATATATAGGTAATACTTTTTTATATGCCTATTGTAAAAACGCTTAAAATGAAATACATTTAAACTCCACAATTATTGGAATTTAACTGTATTTCATTTTATTAGTGTTTTAACATATTCATAATCATGAACTGTGTAAACGAAAAAAACCTTAAAAGTTTTTTATATCTTTATTTATTTATTTCTCGTTTGGAATACTTTTATTTTATCTTTTTTTATCTTATACAAACATATATTTTCACACATAAACAACTACGAATAAGTATTAATACATCAGCGTACTTAGAAACTTAACCGATCACCGAGTATTTTTAAGTATATCTTATCTTAGATAAGTATAATAAAATATTATTTCTCACGCAATTCTCGCATCTCTGGGTTGGAAGCACTGGTTATTTTGGAAAAAATTGCCATTTGAAAACAAGCTACATTAATAAGCTTCATGGAAGTGTTCATTAATAATCCAGCATCACGTGCTTTGGTCTAGTGAAGTGGAAACATCCATAGTTTTATATACCTATGTATTTTTTACGTCTATTGTATTTTACTAATATTTTATAAATATTATTGTATGTACCTACTTACTGGATTTTATAATAAATAAATAAATAAAATATCTATTAACTTGATATATCTATATTATGTATAGCAATTTATCTTTATTCAATGAGTCCTTAATAGAAATGTGACAAGCATCTTTGTTTCAACATCCGCATTAATTGAGCGCGTAAGCGCTGTTCACTTATTTTGTGGTGAAGGAAATGACACATAAGATATTATGTATAAATAAACCACAACATATGTAAGTTGTTTTTTTGTCTGTTTGTTTGTATGTGTATGTATGTCTGGCGGTTGTCGCGTGTTAGGGAGACTATTTGAAGTGAAAAATATCCTCACACTGATATAGGTACGCTGTTTCCCCTGTCACCAAATTAATGTTTGCTTGACTTGGCTGTCTAACAATGTTGTGGGTTGTCTTTGAGAAGTCTTACAGTTGACACTGAGCGAAAACTGTATCGACATTATAAAACTGTCGATTAAAAAACATTTGAAAATGATATTGTGTGTGATATATTTGTGTCATACAAAAAGGCTTAATATACCACGGAAATGATTGTGGACGGTATGATGAAAGGAAGCCGAAGACTCACAGATATTGTCCTGAGTTTTTCCAATCTGGTCCCGATGTAAGGAGGTATACTTATATTCACCAACACAACACTGATTTCACTGCGATGTTAGACATTTAATGACGGATCATCGAATTAAATGTCTCCGAAATTACACATGCCGAAATCACAGAAGACAGAATCAACAGAAGCAGCGTATCTTTGCACATTCACCGACCGTTGTGTGATAACCGATCGCAGGTGAGTCCAGGTAAAGCAATAAGTAAATAAAATGACAGAAGAGGATGAAATCAAAAATTGCAAGAAGATTCTAAAACCAAACCATAGAAACAAAACAAAAGAAGAAAACGAACGTTAATCCGTATTTGAATCAAATCTTACATATCCTTGTCTTAGCTAATCTACCATGTTTATTACAAAGTGTAAAAAGAACTTGTATAGGTGGGGTGATAAGAAGAAGATGTATCTTGCGATTGCGGGGAGGTCCAAGATGATAAACATCTCCTTGTCTGTCGAAACATGGTACAGGGATGTAACGAGGAAGACTTGCTTGTGGCAAATGATGTGGCAATTGCTGATGCAAAGTATTGGAGTGGAAAGGCCTAATATGTATGTCCGAACATGTTAAGTAAGTAACATGTTTATCTTGACTGTTTCTTTTCCAAACCTAACCTTACCTTGTCTTTCCTTAAAACTATCGCAATTTGAACCAAACATAACGTTTGTGCACAAGCATGTATTTGATTGTGAACACATGTAATGTTTGAATAAATAAAGAAACAAAAAAAATCACCTTGTCTATCCTAATTTGAACCTAATCTAGACTTATCATTCCTTATTTGAGCCCAATCCTAGCTAGTATTTCTTAACCTATCGTAATTTGAACTTCAGCTAACCAAGCTTTGTCAAATCGAACCATTTATTTGAATATAATCTAACTCAACCGATCCCAAACCTTTTGTAGCCTAGTCTACTTTAACCGATCCTCATTCAAACCTAACTAAAACTTTTCTAATTTGCACCTATTCTAATCATGTCTAACATAGCTTTGATTATTTTTATTGGTACTTATTTTTGACTCAGCGATGTTTAAATGATATTTGGTTTGAATCTAATCAAACTTAACTTACTAGGTAAGTACGCAGGGTAATTCGAATTATACAATTGTATAAAACAAGTGACATTCTTTCAATGTCCATCAGCTTCCATCAAAATAATGTAAAAAAAAACGAACACAGACAAAAATTAATTTGACATAACACAAAATAGATATGTGTTATGTCAAATTAATTTATGGCTACGACTATTTACACGACTCAACCATAGACGAAAACCAAAAATAACCACAGAAAACGCAGATAAATCAAGTTATAAAAATATTAACCTTTGTTAAAATTGTGGATCTCCATGAAAAAATGATTTATAAAATTAAGTAAATGTAATAAGATGCCAATATTATTTATTTTTTCTTCAAGTTAGTTTCCATGATGCATTTTTATGACCATTGAAAAAATGACAAAGGTAAATATTTTTGTATTTTGATTTATCTGCGCTTTCTATGGTTATAAATGACCTAAAAACATAGACGGCGTCAGAAAATTTGTCGTGTAAATAGACACTTTTTGGCGGGAAAACGCTTTTCCCGTCAATTCCGATCGTAAAAATAGTGGCACCGTTAATCCAACTGTCGATTTGTTCAGGAGAACTTTGTTCTCTTAACATATCGACAATGTTTCAAGCCAGAATACGCGAGAATTGTATGGAGAGGTCTACTTTTTTCACGGCTTTTCCAACTTTGAAGTCAAAAAACAACAACTTAGAGGCTTCGCAGCATATATGTTCCATAGACGGATTTACTCAGAATTCGGAGTAGAACATTTCGTGTGTGGCTGTGTGTCTGTGTGTGTGTCTGTGTGTGTGTGTGTGTCCGTCCCCCCCTTATAACTTTTGATCCGCTCAATTTACAGAGCCTAAAATTTCAGAATATATAAACAGTTACAGGCCTACAAAACTTTTATACTCGGAATTTTGAATTTTTGTTTCAGTCAGGGGTTATCAACTTTTGAATTTTTATTTTATTTTTCCATATATCTCAGAAACCATAAACGCTAGAACGCTGAAAATTGGTACAAACATAGACAAATACAAAATCTCAAATGAGTTTTTTCAAAAAAATTCCAGGGTTTCTCAAACATTTTTTATTAAGAAAAATATTTTTTTTATGATAAATTTATGAGTTTAACTGCCTATATTTCCAAAACTTTTACAATTATCGAAAAAAACCGAAACACCCCAACTAGATAATTTAATTTTCTATAAAAAATATTTACATTGTAGTAGAAGATCTCAATTTTTTTTTAACAATTTTTTTAAAAATTGAATTAGTGACGACATCGCTTCATACATTTTGTATGGCAGTCGCCTATACACAATATGTAAGAAGACTTAATAGTTTGATACTTCATCTCCAAACATACATACATACCATCATGCTATTTGCATATTCTGGGTAGGAAAAAGGATCTTCCTCCATACTATCCTATCTTGACATACATACCTACATATGTTCTATAAAAAACAAAATATCTGAAAATATTCAATAATTTGTATCTATGGGTTTATAGTTTGGTACATATTCTTCAACTATACATACTATCGCTATCGACAGTTGGATCTCATGTGTTACATGCAACTAGTAAATAATTTGTATTTATGGGTTTGGTACTTATTCTTCAACTATACATACTATCGCTGTCGACAGTTGGATCTCATGTGTTACATGCAACTAGTATTTATCCAACTGTCGATTTGTTCAGGAGAACTTTGTTCTCTTAACATATCTACAATGTTTCAAGCCAGAATACGCGAGAAATGTATGGAGAGGTCTACTTTTTTCACGGCTTTTCCAACTTTGAAGTCAAAAAACACCAACTTAGAGGCTTCGCAGCATATATGTTCCATAGACGGATTTACTCAGAATTCGGAGTAGAACATTTCGTGTGTCTGTGTGTGTGTCTGTGTGTGTGTGTGTGTGTGTGTCCGTCCCCCCCTTATAACTTTTGATCCGCTCAATTTACAGAGCCCAAAATTTCAGAATATATACACAGTTATAGGCCTACAAAACTTTTTTACTCAAAATTTTGAATTTTTGTTTCAGTCAGGGGTTATCAACTTTTGAATTTTTATTTTATTTTTCCATATATCTCAGAAACCATAAAAGTAAGAACGCTGAAAATTGGTACAAACATAGACAAATACAAAATCTCAAATAAGTTTTTTCAAAAAAATTCCAAGGTTTCTCAAACATTTTTTACTAAGAAAAGTATTTTTTTTATCATAAATTTATGAGTTTAACTGCCTATTTTTCCAAAACTTTTACAATTATCGAACTAAGCCGAAACACCCCAACTAGATAATTTAATTTTCTATAAAAAATATTAGCATTGTAGTAGAAGATCTCAATTTTTTTTAACAATTTTTTTAAAAATTGAATTTAGTGACGACATTGCTTCATACATTTTGTATGGCAGTCGCCTATACACAATATGTAAGAAGACTTAATAGTTTGATACTTCATCTTCAAACATACATACAAACCATCATGCTATTTTCATATTCTGGGTAGGAAAAAAGGACCTTCCTCCATACTATCCTATCTTGACATACATACCTACATATGTTGTATAGAAAACAAAATATCTGACAATATTCAATAATTTGTCCAACTGTCGATTTGTTCAGGAGAACTTTGTTCTCTTAACATATCGACAATGTATCAAGCCAGAATACGCGAGAATTGTATGGAGAGGTCTACTTTTTTCACGGCTTTTCCAACTTTGAAGTCAAAAAACACCAACTTAGAGGCTTCGCAGCATATATGTTCCATACACGGATTTACTCAGAATTCGGAGTAGAACATTTCGTGTGTCTGTGTGTCTGTGTGTGTGTCTGTGTGTGTGTGTGTCCGTCCCCCCCTTATAATTTTTGATCCGCTCAATTTACAGAGCCTAAAATTTCAGAATATATAAATAGTTACAGGCCTACAAAACTTTTATACTCGGAATTTTGAATTTTTGTTTCAGTCAGGGGTTATCAACTTTTGAATTTTTATTTTATTTTTCCATATATCTCAAAAATCATAAAAGCTAGAACGCTGAAAATTGGTACAAACATAGACAAATACAAAATCTCAAATAAGTTTTTTCAAAAAAATTCCAAGGTTTCTCAAACATTTTTTACTAAGAAAAGTATTTTTTTTATCATAAATTTATGAGTTTAACTGCCTATTTTTCCAAAACTTTTACAATTATCGAACTAAGCCGAAACACCCCAACTAGATAATTTAATTTTCTATAAAAAATATTAGCATTGTAGTAGAAGATCTCAATTTTTTTTAACAATTTTTTTAAAAATTGAATTTAGTGACGACATCGCTTCATACATTTTGTATGGTAGTCACCTATACACAATATCAAAGAAGACTTAATAGTTTGATACTTCATCTCTAAACATACAATATACATATACCATCATGCTGTTTTCATATTCCGGGTAGGAAAAAAAGACTGACCTCCATACTATCCTATCTTGACTACCTAGGTACATGTGTTGTATAGAAAACTAAATATCATAAAATAATAAATAATTTGTATTTATGGGTTTATAGTTTGGTACATATTCTTCAACTATACATACTATCGCTATCGACAGTTGGATCTCATGTGTTACATGCAACAATTTTTAAAAATTGAATTTATTGACGACATCGCTTCATACATTTTGTATGGCAGTCGCCTATACACAATATGTAAGAAGACTTAATAGTTTGATACTTCATCTCCAAACAAACATAGGTACATACCATCATGCTATTTTCATATTCTGGGTAGGAAAAAAGGATCTTCCTCCATACTATCCTATCTTGACATACATACCTACATATGTTGTATAGAAAACAAAATATCTGAAAATATTCAATAATTTGTATTTATGGGTTTATAGTTTGGTACATATCCTTCAACTATACATACTATCGCTATCGACAGTTGGATCTCATGTGTAACATGCAACTAGTGTATTTAGTTTAGCTGATTTTAGCTGAATTGATTAAGCAAATGAATACTAAATCCAGCGGTTGGACAAGAAGGCCAAAGAAGAAAAATAAGAATGTCTTTGTTGCTGAAATGTCTCTTTAAGTTCGCATTGGTCATATGGATCTCATGATCTCGATGAACAATTTTAAACCTAAATTTGTGAAGAGGACTGTTATTGTTCAGATCGACTGTTCGTAAGATATGGGAAAAACAAAAATTCTACATCGAATATCCATGTTGTCTTTAATAGTTCTATATCTACTTTTCATACCTCATACTCTTTCTCCGTCGCTATCTTTATACCTACGTCTATATATTACTAGTTGCATGTAACACATGAGATCCAACTGTCGATAGCGATAGTATGTATAGTTGAAGAATATGTACCAAACTATAAACCCATAAATACAAATTATTGAATATTGTCAGATATTTTGTTTTCTATACAACATATGTAGGTATGTATGTCAAGATAGGATAGTATGGAGGAAGATCCTTTTTCCTACCCAGAATATGCAAATAGCATGATGGTATGTATGTATGTTTGGAGATGAAGTATCAAATTATTAAGTCATCTTACATATTGTGTATAGGCGACTGCCATACAAAATGTATGAAGCAATGTCGTCACTAAATTCAATTTTTAAAAAAATTGTTAAAAAAAATTGAGATCTTCTACTACAATGCTAATATTTTTTATCGAAAATTAAATTATCTAGTTGGGGTGTTTCGGCTTTTTTCGATATTTAAAATAAATGGAAATATAGGCAGTTAAACTCATAAATTTATCATAAAAAAAATATTTTTCTTAATTAAAAATGTTTGAGAATCCCTGGAATTTTAAAAAAAAATAATTTGAGATTTTGTATTTGTTTATCTTTATACCAATTTTCAGCGTTCTAGCTTTTATGGTTTCTGAGATATATGGAAAAACAAAATAAAAATTCAAAAGTTGATAACCCCTGACTGAAACAAAAATTCAAAATTCCGAGTATAAAAGTTTTGTAGGCCTGTAACTGTTTATATATTCTGAAATTTTAGGCTCTGTAAATTGAGCGGATCAAAAGTTATAAGGGGGGGACGGACACACACACACACACACAGACACACACACAGACACACACACAGACACACACACACACACACACACACACACAGACACACGAAATGTTCTACTCCGAATTCTGAGTAAATCCGTGTATGGAACATATATGCTGCGAAGCCTCTAAGTTGGTGTTTTTTGACTTCAAAGTTGGAAAAGCCGTGAAAAAAGTAGACCTCTCCATACAATTCTCGCGTATTCTGGCTTGAAACATTGTCGATATGTTAAGAGAACAAAGTTCTCCTGAACAAATCGACAGTTGGAAAAATATTCATGAACTGTAGGTACACGACCGTTGTACAAAACATGATATATTCCTATTTTTTAATTACCTACGTACTTGGTACTTTTCGAAAAGTTTATTATACTTTTCTTCAATTTCAATTTTCATCTGGTCGTGTGTCGAGAATCTTCTTCCATGCGCTGGAGATATCCTAACCATCTAAGGCGATAAGTTTTTATGTACGTTGTGCTCTTTACCTATATGCTTATTTTTTATTTAAATATTTAATTATGAAAATTAATAATTCCTCAATGCCATTTTATGAGTGTAGTGTGCCTTTTTACCAATTTGAAAATAAAAATAACGAATCGAATATTTTTATTATTGCATATGCGAAAACATTGGATTTTTTTCCCTGTCGGGAGTCAAAGATATTTTTTAACAGATTTTTAATTATCTCAATAGAGACGAAGTTGGAATATTTACTGTAGGAGAACCGGGAAATCAAGGCACCTACAGGGCTTACGACCTGTCATCGGCTGGTTTACGTGATCACTTTATGCGCTTGCGCATAAAGTGATCACGTAAACCAAAGTGATATCAAATCCGCAAGTATGAACATCTTTTTTTCCATACACGTAGGTACCTTCATAAACTTGGTTCAAACACCTCTAAGTTCCTGCCAAATTTCTGTTTTGCAAAACTCCACGAAGAAATGCGATCACATTAGTTTCGGTCGAAACCCGAAATGACTGCTGTGCAAAAATGAATTTTATGATTTCAAACGACACGTACTACGCAGGGTTGATATTTCTTTGACTCGACCGATGTAAAATATATTTTTGCGCTGTTGAGTTCGTATAAAAATATTATGCTGCACGAGTGCCGACAAAGGACCCGATTGAAAATGATTTTTCAATTCCGATGGAAGATTTTGAGAACGCAGAATGAATATAATATGTAGCACTAGCTTCTAGCTTTTCGAAAATTATAAGTTATTCTTAAATATTTAGACGATTTCGCTTCATTGCTTACGACACTCTCAAGTAGAATCAAATGGTTTTGGGCAGATTGAAGGGCTTCTGTAATTGAGGATCCTGTAGCCGACATGATAAGGTCACTCCGTCGGGTCGGTGAGTGATCTCTGGATCTTCACACCTCCATGCTTCTCATTACGACGGGCTTTTACGAGGTTGTCCAGTGCCCATATGTCCAATATAGGTATGGATAGATGCGCTATAAACAAATTGACGACAGACGTATGTTTTTCATACCATTTTCCGCCAACACCTCATTTTAAAGTCAGTTTTCTTATCTTTGGCTTGTTAAGACTTTATGTTTTTACAATGTAAATGAAAATCGAAAAGATTAGAGTCCTGATTTAAAACGTACCTTCCTCTTCTTTTCATATTGACGGCGGTTGTTGGCTGAGAATCAGTCTGTCTTAAAATAGAGAAAAAATAGGGCCTTACAAGCCACTTCACCACCCCCTTTGCATATGGGTACTGTAAACGGCTCCTTCACAGAACGCTAAATGAGCGACAAAAAAGTGCATAGCACGAAATGAAGCTCATGGATCGTATTGGAGCATATGACAGATACTTCCCATTTGTACCTATTTTCATATTCCTGACATACCAAAACCCCTATCATACCTACATCCATGCCTTGAACGTGGCAACAATAATCTCGCCCTAGTCCGCGCGCGAGTAGGTTATCTTCTTCAGTCACCATACTCAGTTAGCACCGTGTGCATCGCTATATTACCAAACTCTACATACTAATACGCGCGCCGTGCACATTTACCTTTTTAAATACGTTCGCGGAATTCACACGTACATGTTATAGACAAGTGTTTCGAACCATTGTTAAACCGGTGACGTGAAGGAAAGAAGAACTACGCGAACGAGAGAAGAAAGACGACTGCTGACACAGTAAGTCCACTCCCTTCAATACATTTTCATCTTTTCCAATATGTTTTTTCTGCCGATATCGTACAAATATTAATTTTATATATATGTCCTCTTCATTAACGATCTCGGCACCATAGTGCAAAAATAACGAACGACGAATGTGAATAGAAGATTTACACTCGTGGACTGTCATTGACTTTAGATCTTTTTAAATGTAAATCACCAAAGGTGTGACCAAGATCTCGGTAACAAATAAACTTAATGGGAATCTACCAATAGTAATGCACCATAGCTTATGACAGAACTTCTTGGAGGCTTTAAAATTGTTTCTTCGAGTCATGTAAGCCATGTTCCGTTCTTAAATTATCCGCGGAATGAAAATAATCCACTCAACAAACCTAAGAGGCATGAATCTAGTCGTAACATCCTCTTCTCCAACACAAAATCAATTTATGTTCAATATAGTAGTAAAACTTGGTAGATAATATTATGTACCTAGTTCAAATAATGTTATATTCGTCGGCCAGTCTGACTCCAGGCGAAGTTTGACTAATTTCTTTTCCCTAGAAACTCTCGGCCGTTTCTTTGAATTATACTGCGACTTTTACGAGCTGCGTTCGCCTCTTGTGAGTGTATGTGTTGGGAGAGACTTCGCCATGCGCCTCGGAGACTTTGGTCTGTTAATTGTTGCCGTTAAGTGTATATTTCATCGCTTAATGTGGTGCCCGTCGTAAAGGCGAATATGCAACAATAATTAATTAATAATTCCCTTTGAAAGTGTTTCGGGCCGTGATTCTAAAACGTTCGTTTCAAACAATTCCTTTGATGTTCCCTTCATACTTCGAAACAACGGAGATTGTACGATATTTTATTGGGTGTTTCTATATTTGACTCGTCGTCGTGGAATGGAACTCGGTGGAGTATTTTGAATCGTTCACTTTTCCCATTAAATTGAATTTGTATCATTTCATTGCCTCCCGCTCGTTTACGAGTGTCACAATCAACTCTGAATCAAATTGCTGAGGACTGATGGATGCTATTTCTACTCATCCATCCAAATCTTCATAAACGGTCACAAATCGTTGTTATATATTTTAAGTTTTACAGCCTTCACTTGATATAATTATCAACTTGATCAGACTTCTTCTTCACTCTGGCCATTTATTCCCATTACATATGAGTGTTTGGCCCTCCTCGTCCTCATTCGCCAAATTACAAGCTTGGAGGGCAAGTCTGGTTCAATCGGCAAAATCAAAACCACCCTGATTACCCATATTATGGATATAATTATTATATGGAGTTCTACAATATCTTTAGATGTCATAGAACTCCATATTATAATTATATCTATGATATGGGTAATCACTGGGGTTTTGATTTCGCCGGCCGAACCAGACTTGCCCCCGTGATCAAACTTACAAAATATATCACATAAGACCTCCTATTTATAAACTATACCTACTGGTTAAAATGTTCAGAACGAGTAGATTATGATGTATGTTTGATGGTCTTTGAGGCTGTTAGCGCCGAAATTGCCGATTGTAACTCGGGCTAAGATACTAGTGGACTGAATAATGTAAATAATTTCACTTTGTAACGACACGTTCTTCACGCGCGGCGATAAGGTAAATAACGTATGAAGAAAAGGATCGAGAAAGGAGATCACCTACCAGTACAAAATAATTCTTCGTCTCGATCGCTCACGTAGGTATGTATCCAAACACAGCACGACACATTGAATGTTTCCCATAACGTGTATTCACGATATGACCGATACGACGTAATCCGTCCAAGATCGATAACGGCGAGCAATTCTAACGGCAACGTAGTCCAAATTGACATCCGCTCAAGGCCGTGTGCGAGCAAGTACTGGAAGGGGACATATGTAGCAGGTATATGGAGGGAGGGGGAAGGAACAAGACGAGTGATTTGTATTCACGCCCAAAAGTAGGTAAATACCGAATGGAACAGAGGAGAACTGTGTCATAATAATAGGTTTCAAGGAAGATATCTTATATTGAGATAATCTGGATTACAGAGTACCAAATTAATCAAATAATTGTAGTCAATAAGACGGCTTACTCTAATCGCAGTTTCAGTGCAACCGCCCTTTGAAGTGAAATAAATTTCACGGGGAGCTCAGATCATTGGCACTTTCAGTAAATTAATTGGGGCTGCTTGATTTCGTGGAGCCCACAATTAAGCTATAGCCCCGAGTCCAGTATTTTCAATGTCCTATTCAATTTTTTCATTTATTCTAGATTTAAAATTGTATGAGATGATCAAAGATGTGCTTTATTTCAAATAAATCCATCAAAATGGAAATACAAAATGGGTATTTTCCATTTTGTAATTTTTCACCCATTTCCATTTTCATTTGAAATACTTTTCTCAAAGCACTCTCAATTATAAATTATTTTTATTTATTCAATTTTATCTCTTTTCTTCCTAGACGCTCTAAGAATTGATTTATGATAATAACTTCTATTTAATTATTACGTAAATAAATAACAAATTTTATATTCATTATTAGCATATACCTATAGAACTTTAAAAAATTGGATTTATAGGAACTCAATTAGAAGGCATAATTGGTATACGTTGCGTAAGCGCATAAAGTGATCACGTAAACCAGCCGATGACAGGTCGTAAGCCCTGTAGGTGCATAGAATTCCTGATTCTCCCATAATATTAAAAATGAATATAATATCAAATTTGTTTAAAAAAATACCTATTATTTTTACACTTTCATTGTTTGACCTGAGAAACAATTTTGTATTTTCAATGAATTTTGAAAATGGGTATTTTGAATTTGATATACTTTTCGTAAAACCATTTTACATTTACAAATGGAAAAGTTTTGACCCATTTCCATTTTGTATTTCGAATGGTTTTGGGTATCCATTTTGCACATCTCTGAAGATGATGTGCATGACCATGAATACGAGGCGATGGACATGTGTCAAGATAGAATAATGACGTGGCGTTCGGTTCTCTCTTCCTACCCCATGATGGACACGACGGCGTGATGGCAAATAATATGGAAATATGGATTTCTTGCAGACCCGTGCAAGCATTTGACTCGCAGTCTATACCTACCATTATACCGTGTGTTAATTCAATTCGCTATTCATTTATTGCTCATATTTTCAGTGTGGCCAAATCACCTTGTTTCGCGTAGGTACCTACTGCATTATTTGATGTCGGGTCGAAGAATAATAATAATAATAATCAATCCCAAATAAACAAACACACAATAAAACTCATTTTAATTATGGCTTTGTAAAGTTGGCGAGTTTACACGGTGAAATTTTCCATTTTGAAAATAAAGAAACTGGGGTACTTCAAGGAGCGATAAAAATCATTATCGTTCGGTTTCGGAAGCGTATCCAATCGGGTGTGCTCGGAATGGACACGACCTTTGCCGAGGGGTATTGGATAGGTTTGTAGGTACAACGCCCGATTGGTGTAATTTCATTATAAAGCAGGACTGAATATCATAATGGTGTTCGTATTTGGGAAATTGAAAAAAAAACTGGTGGTCATACTACCTGTAGGAATTTTCTGCCAAAAATCACAGTAGCAGGTAAAGATAGATTAGATTAGTAGGAAGTATAAAATAATAAATAAAATATATAAATATGCCAAATTCATGTCTCAATAGAAACGAAGTTGGAATATTAAATATTAAAGCTCTTCGTTCGAAGTACAATCAGCAAGATTATGGAATAGCCTAAGTCAGATATTGCGTTGTCTAACTCACTTTGTATTTTCAAGAAAAAACTAAAGAAGGAATATTTATCCCTAAACACCAGGGAGGCAAGTCTGGTCCAAACGGCGAAATCAAAACCCTCAATATTTAATATCTTTAGATGTCATAGAACTCCATAATATGATAATTATATCCATGATATGGGAAGTCGTGAGGGTTTTGATTTCGCCGGTTAGACCAAACTTGCCCCCCTGATCTCGATTTCCTCTCCTTGGATTTACCCTATCCCTTCTTATGCTATGAACTAGTTGCATGTAACACATGAGATCCAACTGTCGATAGCGTAGTATGTATAGTTGAAGAATAAGAATCAAACTATAAACCCATAAATCCAAATTATTGAAAATTTTAACACATGTTTGATGTTTGTCAAGATAGGACAGTATGGAGGTCAGTCCTCTTTTCCTACCCGGAATATGAAAACAGCATGATGGTATGTATGTATGTTGGGAGATTAAGTATCAAACTATTAAGTCTTCTTACATATTGTGTATAGGCGACTGCCATACAAATTGTATGAAGCAATGTCGTCACTAATTTCATTTTTTATAAAAATTGTTAAAAAAAATTGAGATGTACATACTTCTTCAACATTAATATTTTTTATAGATAATTAAATTATCTAGTTGGTGTGTTTCGGCATTTTTCGATATTTTCAAAACATTTGGAAATATAGGCAGTCAAACTGCCTATATTTCCAAACCCTGAAACCCTGATTCAGAAAAAAATTCCAGAAACCCTGGAATTTTTTTGAAAAAAAAAAAATTTGAGACTTTGTATTTGTCTATGTTTATACCAATTTTCAGCGTTCTAGCTATTATGTTTTCTGAGATACATGGAAAAATAAACCGAAATTTCAAAAGTTGATAACCCCTGACTGAAACAAAAATTCATAATTCTGAGTATAAAAGTTTTGTAGGCCTATAACTGTTTATATATTCTAAAATTTTGTGCTCTGTAAATTGAGCGGATCAAAAGTTATAAGGGGGGGGCACACAGACACACACACAGACACACACACCCACACACACACAGACACACGCACAAAACTCACATAAAATGTTCTACTCCGAATTCTGAGTAAATCCATGTATGGGAACATATATGCTGCGAGGCCTCTAGTGGGTGTTATTAGCATGCAAAAAGTCCACTACGCCATACAAAATATTCCTTCGTACACGCATCTTGGATTTAACTGCCTCTTCCTTCAATAGAATTATAGGTATTCTCTTGAACGAATCGACAGTTGGAATATATTTTTTTTGATTGTTATTTTAGTGTAATATATAATTTTGCGTTGGTGTTATGATTATGAAACACTATTTTGTCATACTTTGTTATCTGGCTGGTTGGAAGAAATTGCCTAGTTACTATAACCCCACCAGTGTACAATATATTTGTTTATATTATGTAGGTACAGAAAAATAAATAAATAAAATAAGGAGAGCCGTGAAATCAAGGCACCAACAGGGCATAAGACCTGTCATCGGTTGGTTTACGTGATCAGTTTATGTGTTTTCGCAACGTTTACTAATTGACCTTATTGAGTTCCCTATCAATCCGATTTTTGAAAGTTTTATATATGTTATTCAACAAATTCACTGACTTCAGAATAAGCTGAAAAACACTGTCGCCATCTATTAAGTGACAAAAAAACTTTTTAATAATATATTACAATCAAAATAAGAAGAAACGGCAACAAAAAAAAAACAAAATTATTAAGTAGAGACTAGAAGAACCAGAGGTCGCCCATCTATCCAAATGATTGACCTTGTCAAGTCCGTTACAGGATCTTTTCATAAATATTATCGAAGCGTTTCGCATTTTTTTCAATCATATATCTTATCCGCATCTTCCTTCTTCTTCATATGTCTTTACAACCTTGGCCTCGTTTGACTTCAGCCTCCACCGCCCTCTTTCCTAGGTCATCGTCTTCTAGTATACCACACGTAGCAGTTGTCTTGTCTTCTTCCTGAAATCATCCTACCATCTCAGTCTGAGTCTGTCAACTCTATCTTCTGATTAACCCCCCCCCCCCGATATCCTGGTAGAGGCTAAATCCTTCTTTGGTATTCGTATGCATGGCTTTCTATGCACGAATCCGGCTCATATCCTCATTTCACATCATAATATCAACCTTAAGAGGACATATACCGCTAAATCTAGTCACTAAAAACATGATATATTAAAACTGCCCGATACACTATGAAGTTACGCGTTAGTAAGGGTAACTATCGCGTGCGTTAAAAAAGGTACGTGATTTAAATTACTTTGTTGATTTTGTGCAATTTAAGAACAAACCTTGAAATGAAAAATCTTTACCTATCGGTCATTCACTATGATTTTATGCACTTTTTTAGCATATTTAAGATTTATTTCTCTACGACAAATTGTGTGACGAACATTCACCAGAGAAATGTTGATGGTATTTTTTCTAGAAACACTCTGTTTAACATATTTGAGGAATTTGATTTGAAATTGGGGTGTTTAGGTTTATATGCCCCCTTAATGTGCCTTAATAAATATAATTTATAATTTATTTAAAACTAAATCGAGTAGAACTATGACCCAGGAACTCAAATTGATCGCTTGTGAAATGGATTTAAATTTGAATTCAAGTTAAATTAGTTAACAGGAAAACTGACCTATTGTTTATGTGTAAATTTATGTGCATATATTCTAAATTTAACCGAAAATTATACAGTAATTAAGAAAATCGTTTAGTTTTTTATGCACTTTCTATATTGGAACAGGAAATGTTAGAAATTCAATGCATAATGCATTTTTTTCAGCCGACACTAAAAAGTATTTATTTTTTATGTAATATATGGAATTTAATGTCAAATGCGCATTTAAGACAAATTTCATCATTATAGCCATGGTAAGATTTTTGAGAATCCTGGGTATTTCGTTAAGAAATCAACTCGTGGATAAGAGAGAAAATAAAAATAACCGACACTATCCAAAAGGTTGCCAGGCAGAAGTGGAGCTGGGCAGGGCATGTCGCCCGAACCACAGACTCCAGATGGATTAAAAAAGTGCTGGAATGGCGACCTAGAACGGGAAAGTGTTGAAAGGCTTCAAACGAGGTGGTCTGATGATATTAGATGAGTGGCTAGAGGCGGATGGATGTGGTCTGCCCAGGATAAGGAGCTGGAGAAGTCATAGAGGGAGGTCTATGTCATTTAACAGATGGAGAAATATGTAAGGTGTAGGGAACGTATGGGGCAAGAAATGTTTAGTGATTCGATATATTTTGTAGTATGTCATAAGTCTATGAAAAATAACAGGATTGCTTAACGGGATAAGTGAGTGCTGAGAGCAGGAAGGATTCTGGCGTCAACATGCACAGCGTAAATTTTAACAGGTAATATTATTACACATGTAATCAAATATGAATACAAAAGAAGCACACTTATATAAATATTGTCTAATACATATATAATACCATTTGTAAAATCTCGTATACTATAAATAATTACAACATCAAAAATTGAGTCTTCAAATAAATAAAACATTACAATACATTAATTATCACATAAAAATTTAATGAAAATTGTAGGCGTTTCAGTTAGAATTATTTTATAGTATAACAGTCTAATGTACCGTACAAAAATGAGTCATTGGCAACAATAATGTCAAAAAGTAAGGTTGATCATGAGGAACCCTAAAAGAAAATCATACGGATCGATTATACATATAATTCATTTAAATCTCAAGGCTTATAAAATGAAAAAAAATATATACTTACCTATGCAAAAATACCTGTTTATATTAATTATTTTTATCATATAACCATACCCTACCCATTTAAACACAAACAAGAATAAATACCTACATTGCAAGTAAAAAAACCATATACAGATGTGTATGAATCATAACTATTAGTAATATCTGTATTATCTATCATTCTTTTAATTAGAATGAAAATATTTAATTATAAATTAACGATTTCGTTCATCTATACCACGAGTATTTATATGTCACACAACTGCTGTTCAAATGAACACCTCGGCACAGGACTTCCTAGTGAGGTGTTCATTGTATATTGCAATAACACTATTATATGTACCTACACATATACTTATCTTAAAGTATGTAATTGAATTGTATCTTCTTCTTTATATTATTAATAAATAAAAAATAAATAAATAATGTTAGTAAATAATATGTTTAATAATTTTGTGTTTAACGGTGTTGATAATATTTTGATCGTATACGGTAGGTTTAGTACCTACTAGTTTATTAGAAAAAATAATAGGTAGGTATTTGAATTAAAAAAAAATTAGGCACCTATAAATAATACAATACACCAAAATGCATAAATAACCGGATCAAATATAGAATTAGATGTGATAAGTGTGGCAACCCTGTTTTTGTAATATAACGATTATTAATTCCGTACCAAATAAAATACCAATTTAAATGAATACATATTGAATATTCATGGTTGTCAATAACTTTCCATAATTTGATATGTCAGTTTAGTTTTGTAATATAAGTAGGTATATTTAGGCTGTGACCCCTTTTTCCTGCTTAAAGACCTTTAGCCTTTTTAAACCTCAAAATACCTAATTTTCATAATATATTAATAACGATTATGCTAATATTGGGCCGATCGAAATATCTAAGGGATTGTGACTTGCAAGTCTCGTGAGTCATTTATAATATATATTTTTATATCAAACAAATAATTAGCTATAATCTCCGACATAAATATAGTTTTTATTTTTTTATAAACAACTAAACAAAAAAAAATAAAAGAAATATCAAAAAACCGAAATATCAAATTTTACCCCCGCAGTTACTAAAGTAGAAGAATGAAGAATAAAAAAAATTATTAACAGGGGCGAGGTAAAATCTAAAGCGATTTATTTTTATTCTTCCTCTTTGTTCTCATTACTGAAGATAGTGGGTACCTACACTAACCTCCATATAGGACGGTTATGTACAGAACAAAGGGCCTCAGTTATTGAAGATCCAGGGGGGCTACTCATGACACGTTCTTAGCTCGACTTAATCTTAAAAATGTATAAATCAGTACTCGATTATAATCCAATTTTAATCTTTCTCTACATTTAATCATGAAAATGTGTTAAAATCCACGTTTAGTATGAAATGGTCATTAATTGTCGTATAAATTAATACTATTATTCAATTAATTTAACCTCAAAGATCGCTAAAATGTCAAGCTGATCTTAATTTTACTATTATCAACTTCATGAGTATCCCTGCTGTAATGGACTTGACAAGGTCGCATGGTCGAGTCGGAGAACGACCTCTGGATCTTCTACCCTCTACGCTTCCCATTGCGATGTGCTTCTCGGGCTTATCAGCAGCCCTCTGGTTATATATTAAAGGACGCACTGTGTACAGATTGACGACAGACAATCTGAACATATTTGAACACATAGAATCTCATAACATGTTTGTTTTTCTGAGTTTCCAAAATCATTCATTATTTATTTATTTTACTGTAGCTACATATGTAGGTATACATTTTATGCATTTATATACTGTAAAAAAATACATGTAAAAACATTAAAACGAATCTTGGAAATAGAAGTAAACGAGTGAGTTGTGGCCAACACTAAACCCTCCTCTTCTTAGTAAGTGTACATTTTTTTCTTGAAAGGTTGACAATCCCTAAATGCATTTTTATGAAGTGAATTTCTATTAGATTCCTAAACAAATATTAGTTTCCCCGAGGACAAAAGTTTTACGCCATTGTACACAATACACACAAAAACTCATAGTATGCACTCTCTTCATGATACCTGTAGAGAAATTGATTGGGAAAAAATTCCTTTAAAAATAAACGATCATGTCGCACCTTTATTTTCATAGTGACACTAAACAAAAAAAAAATCACCATCAGGGATTAAAGTTTTAATTTTTTTAATTTAATTTGAAAAAATACAAATCGCAATAATGCCAATAATGCCTGGTGTTTCTGTATTCAATAGATATCGTTCATCTAAAATACATAACTGGTTATAAAAATGAAAAATTTTAAATTTACAATTTTGTATAGTGTCACTATGAAAATAAAGGTGCGATGTATGAGACGATGAGACGATGCATACATGTTGATGAGATGATGGATATGGTGTCAAGATATAAAAATGCGGTGTTTGGTTCTCTCTACCTACCCCATGGGGAAGATGGCACGATAGTGTGTAGATGAATATTAGTGGAGAGTAAAAAAAATACATTTTCCTATAGAAATACATACAATATGAATATGAAGTCGATAACTCAATTTTCCCAAACAAATACTATTTAACTAATGTTGTATAGGTATATTTTTCATATAAATATGCAATATCCCACTTAATATTTTTTTCTTTGAAGTTTGACAATCCCTGAAATAACAAAATAAGAAAAATCTCGATTTTCCAGACTTTGAGAGCATTTTAATTTTTTAACAGATGAAATCATAGTCTATCACACATATGGTATAAAAAATATTGAGTTCATCGGTTAGTTTGGGCTGTACAGAGGACACAATGTTTCATGTTTGTGTACGGCATACACACAAAAACATCACGATGAAAATTAAAGTATGCAATCTCTACATGATACCCATTTTGAAATTTATGTAAAAAATATTATGCTTAAAAATTGTGAAATCATGACTTTCCACTATTCCATAGTAATGGAGAATAACAAAACGAAAAGAGAAGAACGAACGAAGACAAAAAATTGGATAGGTTTGTTTTATAGTTTTTATTAATTTCGTTTTTTTTTCACACGATCTCTAAATACGTAATATAACTGCAGGCCTTGCTTCCTATCATCACGATACAATTCGTTTGCGATATTTCGATCTTAGGCAAAATGATCTGATACATATAGTGAGTTTTTCTCCGGGATTTTTTATAATACAGGTACAGGTCTTACGACCTATCATAACAATAATATAATCTTCATGAGCTATTTCGAACTAAAAATACATTATATACTGAGCTATGAAACAGGTGTAGGTCTTACGACTTACCTACTCGCATATGACTCGCATAGGCTGCTTCGATTTCAGGTAAAATGATTTGATATCAGGTAACAGTCTTGTTGTTTTATAATAATAAGCCAATAGGATGTGTCGCTTTATACGACCGTTTTTTTCGGCCATCTTTTACTTTTTGAAAAACAACATGGTATGATGGTGTCGGAAGCCGACAAACTCGATAGTAAAATGAACGGTGTAAATTTAATACCACGGGAAGGTCGTAAATTCACCTTTTTAACTGTTTATTGTAAAAGCTCAGTAAAAAAAGAGTTGATGTGGCCAACGCCGAACTCTTTTTCAAAATAATATAGCAGGATATCATTTTGAGGATGATAATCTGCAAAAACGATGTTTACATTTAAATAACATTATGATAATGTAATTTTAGTGTAAAAATATTTTTCAGAACGCATATATTTATATTTAGGTACTTACTTATGTATCTACTAGATTTATTATCATATTTTATAATAATTATTTTAAAATTGTTTTACTGCATTGTTAAAAAAATATTTGAAAGTATTTTTAAATTAAAATTGTTTTTCTGTATCTTTAAAAATAACATTGTTTTACTGTATTGTTAAAAAAATATTTTACTGTATTTTTAAAAATAAAATGTTTAACTGTATTTTTAAAAATAACATTGTTTTGCTGTATTTTTAAAAATTAATATATTTTACTGTACCTATTTTATAAATAAAATTGTTTTATTTATTTATTTATTTATTTATTATTAAGGACCACTTACAGCTAACAAGTTATTATACATCAAAAAGTTAATAACATAAGAAAAAGCTAATATAAAACTGGTCAGCCAATTACAAATGGCCACATCCTGCATTAAAAATTGCCATACAAATCTATAAGAAAATAAAAATATCTTAAATGGAATTTATATAAAAAATGAACAGATACAATAGAAATTAAGATCACAACAAAGGAAAATAGTGAAAGATGTTAACAAAAGAAAACAAAAAGAGAAACATTATAGCTAGAAAAAAATTGAAAAAAAAAGCTAGTTTAATACGTTAATTTATAAGTGAGGAAAGTTTTCTTCTGAATGTCACCAGACTGTCACCAAAAATATCTATGTCCTTGTTAATATGTAAAGTATAATAAAATCGACACATCCGAGTAATAGGATTAAAAAACTTACTGTATTGTTATAAATAAAATTATTTTACTGTTGCTATAGATACTATGATATATTAGCAGAATTTTTTGTTTCATAATTATATTCTTCTTTTCCTTAGCAATTGTCCCAAATTATGGTAGGTTCTGCTTTCTGCGTCCTAGGTCCGAATGCAAAGTCCTACCTAAACGCTAAATTCTAAATACTAACCATGTTTTCATTGCACAGTCGCTCACTTAAGTTAGAAGATCACGTGGCTTCCTAACTGGAGGATGCTACGACGTTTTTCTGTGAGAATTGCATTGCAGAGACATATCTAAATACTTAGCGCATGCGCATCGGCGTAAACTAACATTTGCGAATTGTCTAAAAGTAAGGTTGATAGCGAGGAACCTTACGAGTGGTTTAATACTAAAAAACGAGGTTTTTTCGGTGAATGATGATTTTATCGGCTTCGTTGAATATGTATTTGGTAATTTTGTCAAATCAAATAACAAACAGAGTATTCAGCGATCCATACGAGATTCCTAAAATTCGGTGGAATTTCAAAGAAACCGTGACATCGACCTGTCAGTGTGAAGTGTGAAGTTGGTTACATATGTGTGTGTTGTTAAAGCAAAAAAAAAACCATTTTAAAAGTCAAACATCAGAAAAGAGATAGATAGCTTTCTAATCCCATAGAAAGCTATCTTACTCTTTTCTTCATACACATTAATGTGAAATTCTACGCCATCGACCTTAAGATTGGCGTAGTATTTAGTATTTAATTAGTGATGTCTCTGCAACGCAATTGCTAACTTAAGAATACCTATTAATCCAGTGAGGTTAGGAGTTAGGAGTTATAATACGACCCTCGCTTCCACGGTCCTCGGTTTTGCGCATCTTCTAGGGTAGCTCCGTTGCTATACATATCCCGCCTTATCTATAAATTAAAAAAAATCAAATCACCACTTTAGATCCCCAAAAACTTAAAATAAATGTTCTAAAATCAGTGATTTTATTTTATAAAAAATACCTAAGATGCAGTTCTACAATATTAGAAATGTAAACAAAGACAAATAAAAAACATTTTAAAATATCTTCAAACTACAAAATCTCAACTCTGCTCTAAGCGATAGCAGTGGGGAGAAACCATAGATTAACCTTATGACGAGATAACTATTTCTCAAACATTTTAATGATGCGGCCTTTACACGCACTATATTGAAGTTCAATTCACTTGTGATTTATATCTTAATTAGTCAATAATTTAGCGTTTGATTTGATTACCGTGATCGGTGGATGAATGGTTTGAGATCTTGACTCGAAATCTATCATCAGAGACGTATCATCTCAACAGAGCCGTAGAGGAATATAAGTGTTGGAAGGAGGAAAAAATAATCCATGACTCATGACCCGAAATATCCTGGCTTGTATGTGTTCTAAACTTCCATTTTCTTCTTCTTCAATATACAAATCGTGATCAATATACAAATAGATCTCTTCGTTCTCTGTTAGTTAGGTACTCCTGGATAGCCAAAATCCAGCTGTCCATCTTTTTGGCGGTCTTCCGGGGTAAAAGACATATATTAGATTAAAATTAATTTATACAATATACAAAAGGTAATACAATAATACACAAAGGTAATTTATACAAAAAATATTGAAAATATCATAGTAAACATTGATCTCAACGAATTATAATGATTATTTATTTTATTTATTTATTTATTATATAAAATACAATTTTTCCTTAAATCTAGTAACAAAAAATTTTTTTTAATGCATTATAATATATTTAACTTAGGTTACATAATAGTTACCAGATATTTTACTATTGTCATAAACTGCCTCACTAGGTAAAACCTGTTCTGAGACAGTGTATAGATGTCTTATTAGTTTTCAGTTTTGGTTAGTAACTATGGGAGTATTTTATGAGTTCAGGTGGTTAATTAATTTTTAATAGAGTCTGTCCTTTTTTAATCCAAATTTTAATGTCTCGCTTAATTATTTTCAAGTTACTGTTTTGTCTAAGTGTTAAAGGTAGTTCGTTGTACCTATAATTTGACTACAAAATACAGGAAATTTCTTTGTCCAAAAGTTGTCTTGAGTCTAGGTATTAGGAGTTTAGCCTGTTCGGTCTGTCTAGTTGGTCTAGATGTTTGCGTAGAGTCAAGTTTGTCTATGTTTTTATATATGTATGTACAAGTGATTGAATGTAGATTAAGATTATTAATCTGATAGAGTTCTGATTTATGCATTTTTAATATTAACAAGACTATAACGTATTAAGAACTTGTCATGAGTGGCCAGCCCTACAGAGGCTACAGAAAAGATTTTGATTAAAAGTTTAGTATCCACACTGTGCTGTGTTGAATTCGCTTTAAAAAGGACATACATCGTTGAATAGTCTTTTTGATTCATCGTTGAATATATTTTTTGATTCATCGACCGCCGTGGCACAGTTGGTAAGCTGTTTGGTTTCTGTGCGGGCGTCCTGGATTCGATCCCCAGCAGAGGAGAAATGATTTAAATTAATTTCTCACACTAATATTGCTTCTCTGGGAAGCGGTGATAGCCCAGCGGTAAGGACGTCGCCTCTCATGCGTGAGATCGACGGTTCGAATCCGGGCGGGGCACGCACCTCTGGATTTAAAAAAAAAACTATGTGCGGATCATAGAATTGTATATTATAATTCTATGGTGCGGATTTATATCACTAGCTATGTGTAGCCATGATCAAATTTGTCTGGTTCCCCTTTCTAAGGGTTACGAAGGTCAGATGGCAGTCACTTCAATGTAATAACCAGACTCGTCAATTCTAGGATCATGGCCAAAGCGTACCCCGATAGAAACGGGATAAAAGCGCTAAGGGGAAAGAAGAAGAAGAATATTGCTTCTCTGGGCTGGAAACTCGCCACTTGCGCAGGGTGCAAGGAAGTGATTATTTTTATTATTTTTTAATGCGGACATCAATCGTTGAATATTATTTTTGATGCAAACATCGTCGTTCAATTTCGTCGTTGAAGTGGACTATGCCACAAAAAGGATGATTTCCTACAGGATACTTTACTTATCTATGATTCGGGTGGAATTTGATATCTTTAACAAAATTATTTATTTATTTTGTTCATTTACGGTCTCTTCAAATTATTATCAATGAAAAAATAACAGCGGAACCAGACTTAAATACTACCTGACAGTGTCAATTAATTGTCCGGACGAAATTAACACCTTTTCGTTAAAGATCGGAATAATCTCTCTGTCTTAATATTTATATCGAATCGGCGGCTTACAAAGGTCTTTTTTTATCATTTGGGACCGAAACGTCTTTATCAAGGGGAAGTGACCCTACTAAAATTCTGCTCGCTACTTATGCAGTATCTTTACCATAATAACCCCAAAAGATGTTTAAGGGAAAACACCTCATAAAACATTTGTGATTAGAGTCTGATTTGACTCGAAGCGGTTTAGCAATTTGCTTAATTTGGAAATTTAAATATCTTCTGCTATTAATAATTTATTGTTCAGTGCACTGGGGAGACATGTAATTTGAAAATAACTTTATTAACGTCAAAATGTGAATATTTATTTATTGCAATTCGTTTTGTTTTAAACCACCAATGATTTATTTCATATAGCCGGATTTGAAGAGACGGATTAAAAAAATAATAATAATCATTTTTTCATAGAGCCATTAAAGACTATTCCAAGAGCTCTTTTGTTTAATTGTTGCTCTGCGAAACAAGAAAGTTTAATGCAATTTACTAAAACTAAAGGTCCCAAAACTCTGCTCTCCACGCAATTCTGAAGAAGCTATTTATTCCATTTAATCGGTCCGTTTACACTGAAACCACGATCAATGTTGGAGCAAATGGACTGTATGAAGGGATTAAAATAAGGAAATTGAAGGTAAACAATATATCGAAGGGAACATAGATCAATGAAGGTAAATTGTACTTACCGCCAGCCGCGACGAACCAATATGAAGATGAACTAAATGTTAATGTTGTAGTAAGGTAAGGATCTATAAGACCTGTGTAAGGCCGATCATGACATACGGCATAGAAACAAGAGCTGACACCGCCAGAACAAAAAACCTCCTAAGAACCACTGAGATGAAGACTCTACGACCCATCGCAGGCGTAACACTTCTTGACAGAGTAAGGAACTCGGAGATAAGAAGAATCTGTGATGTCGAAGATATTGTGCGATGGGGAAGAACACGAAGACGATTCTGGAGAGATCATGTGGGGAGAGCGGGTTCGGATCGAGTGGTGAGGATGGCAGCGGATGGGGAGATAACAAATGGCAGACCCCTGGAAGACCACCCAAACGATGGAAGGATAGCTGGATGTCCACTTCACAAGAGCAGGCTCCGAGAATAACAGGACACAGTCCTAACTAAAGCAGAAGAAGAAGAAGAAGAACTAAATGTTATTTGTAGCACAGGAACACAAACACTAGGTATATGAAGAAACTATAACTTGACGAAGAAAACTATGCAGAAAAATACTCTAAAACGTAGGTAAACTGATTACATATAGGTATGTAGATGAAAGTGCACTGTGTCGTCACTCGAAGTTAACTCGCTGTACTATAGATCTATACTGTTTGTTGTAGGTAGTCTTTTTTTTGCAACATTTCTTCTCGGCTAAGGCGGTTTGGCATAATACATTGTCTATGATAGGGATACGGATAAGGAGAGGATTCAAAAGGATATCCCTAACAATCAAAGTGAGCCGCTTAATTGGCTTTATCAAATTCCTTTAAAGAATTGGTATTCTGTGATTCTGACGAACTCTATGTTTAGCGTCTCTCTGATGATACATTCCTCTGACACAGTTCTCGAATATAGGGCGCAGCCAAGTCGCACAGGACCTTAAAAACCATCGAGCACACTTTGTACACACTTGGCGATTGATTTGGTTGACATTTGGTCAGACTAGCATATATATATTATATAGCCTTAGAAAGTAGCGGTTGCATCGAAACCGGACTATCAAATAAACAAATACTGTTTTGAATAAATATAATATACCTATACCTTCGTATGTTGAATTTTTTTATGTATCCATTACCTATCCATGGTATACCATTAAATATACTTAGTACAATTTCTCAGCAATGCACTATCTCAAAGACGATTCCTTATAGGACGTCCAACTAGGTGAACCTGGGGGGGCAAGTCTGGTCCAACCGGCGAAATCAAAACCCTAGTGATTGCCCATACCATGGATATAATTAACTTTCATATGGAGTTCTATGATATCTTCAGACATTAGAGAACTTCATATAATAATTATATCCATGATATGGGTAAGCACGAGGGGTTTTGATTTCGCCGGACCAGACTTGCCCCCCTGATTGATTACGCAAATATTTTCAAGCATTTTTTGCTTGAAAATATTTGCGTAATCAAGCAAACTTGCCAAATGCATAAGGTGTGAGAAAGTGTTCGATTACTGTACAATAATTTTGAGTTATAAACTGTCTATTGTTTGTCCAAGTTCTTCTTATTCTTCTTCCGATAAGTTGTATTGTTTCAATAAAATACAGTGAAGTATGTATGTATGTACCTTATGTAAACTGTATGCACTGATTTCAATGGGGCCTCCAGAGAGAATTCCTGTATGCGACCACCAAAAAGAATTCAAATGTATATAATATGTACCTATGTACTCAACTAACTGACAATCGATTTGTATCATCACTCCATTTTCAACCAACTTATTATCTCCACCACTATGGAGTAGTGGTGAATTATGATTGCAAGGTATCGTGTAGAGAGTGCATACTATGAGTTATGATGTAGGTACCTACTCTGAAATTTTGAGTTATCTGCGAACACAAAGTACCTATAAGTTTTTGATATCATATTGATTCATTCATTCAGTCATACCATCACGGCATATCACTCAATACGGGGTAACCAGCGACAGGTGTGGGGGTGTGCATTGTCTTATAAAAGGAATCACAGCACATGCGTGTATACGCACTCTCCAGTCTCGTCTCGTCATGAGGTTCACCACCCATAATTGGTTCATCTCGTCATGATTGTTATGTGAAATGTGTAAACACTTAGAACTGATGAGTTTCTATAGAACTCCCTTCATTTCTTGTCCAGAAAGTCACCTGTCAAAACTTTCAAAATGCTCTAACGATCTGGGCGCCTAGTCAACGTGTCAATTTAGGGATGAAAAAGAAACGAAAAGACAACGCAATCCATGAAAGTGACAGCTATCACGAGACAACTGTCACTTCCACATATTGAGTTTTCTTTTCTTTTCCATCGCTAAATTGACACGATGACTAGGCAAGTTAGTAAAAGTTAATGTGAAATTATAATAACAGTGGAGAGTATATTACAAATACAAGTGTAGGTATTTGAAAAAAAATGATACTTTTATTGACAAACTTTTTAACATCTCAATAGAGACGAAGTTGGGATTTTATAGAAGAACCAGGAACTCAGTGAACCTACAGGGCTTACGACATGTTATCGGCTGGTTTACGTGATCACTTTATGCACTTGCGCAAAGTTCACCACTTATGCCTTCTTATGGAGTTCCTTTATCAATGTATTTTTTTAAAGTTCAATATATTTGAATAATGTGTAAAAATTCCTGGCTCTTACGAGACACGCACCCAAAAACTATGATAATAGAAGAGTGTGGAAGTATCATTCTTAGCCGGTTCCTCACAGAAAATTCTTTTTATAAATTTTCAAAAAATAATTCACACCAGTCATGTTATCCACTGTGTCACTCAGCATCCGAGCTGTTCCCAGAAGCGAAGCACCTTTTTGTTTTAAAGTCGATCCCGATATGTCTACCGGTTTCGCCCAATTAGGCCGTCCACAGATGTCTATCTAATACAAAAGGAATTTTATTATTTTAAATTTGAACTCGTCCTAATGGTGACTTCGTTATTCGTTGTCTATCAGATACGCGCCGTAGCGAGTTGACTTATTTTATTTTTATTTTTTGATTTATTTATATTTAAGAAAGGATATAAATAAATACCAAGAAATCATTTCTAACTTTTATGGAAACCTTGGCAATGATTGTTCACAATGTTAAATTAATTATTGAATTGTATCGTTAAAAACGTAAAATGAATTATTGAATTGTACCGTAAACAATGGAAAATGAATTATTGAATTATACCGTAAACCACGTAAAATGAATTATTGAATTATACCGTAAACAACGTAAAATGAATTATTGAATTGTACCGTAAACAACGTAAAATGAATTATTGAATTGTACCGTAAACAATGGAAAATGAATTATTGAATTATACCGTAAACAACGTAAAATGAATTATTGAATTGTACCGTAAACAACGTAAAATGAATTGTTGAATTGTACCGTAAACAACGTAAAATGAATTATTGAATTCTACCGTAAACAACGTAAAAGGAATTATTGAATTGTGTCGTAAACAACGTAAAATGAATTATCGAATTGTACTGTAAACAACGTAAAATTATCGAATCGAATCGTATCGTAGGCAATGTTAAATAAATTATCGAATTGTATCATAAGTGACGCAAAATGAATTATTATTTCGTAAACAACGTAAAATTAATTATCGAATAGTACTGCAAACAATGCAATTAAAATATACTATTACCTACTTAAATTAACTATAGATGGATGGTGGCAGAGGAGTTCGAATCCTGCTACGACCGATTTCGATCATCTATAGTACAAGCATTTATGCATAGTTTAGGGAATGTATGAGGATGTATTTGTACTTGTTTCACTGACATATTAATTCTTTAAAAAAATTATATCATTATGAGTTTCGTCTTGATGGTTTTGTGTGCTGTCGAAATTTGCGTAATCTAGAAAACAAATTTGGGTTTTTAGCTTGGTAGGTTTGATCACGTGTGTGCGCAAATCGCACTCCCCCCCCCCCCCGTCGCAAATTGTGCGCAAAAAAATACCCAAGCTAGTAGTTTACCTGCGTATTGGTAATATTTGTGTGTGTGAAGTGCTATAAATGTGTTCCTACTGGTTAGTTTTCTATAGATAACGCTTCATTTCTGCTTTATGATTTCATAATAATATGTCAAAACTCTCAATATCTTCTCACGTTCCGGAAAAATGAATTTAAATTTGAATTGAAATAATTTATTTACTATAAACGGGCTCCTTAAAAATTAGAGATAAAAATGAAATAGGTATCCAGCGCCCGTCTTTTGTTTATACTTACGATTAGAGATTGAAGTGAAATAGGTATCCAGCGCCGGTCCTCTGTTTATACTTACGATTAGAGATTGAAATGCAATATCTAGACACTACGTCACTGGACAATTTGTGTATGTGTTGATGAAATGATACTATTTATATCTATCTATATATAAATTATACAAACACATATATAAAATATTGTTACCCCCATAAATTCATTGTTAAGTGTCAACGGCAAATTGACGTTTTGAAACTATCTGGGTAATGTGTAAGGTGGAACTCCATAGGCGGCTCGTGGGAAACGATAAAAACATGAAATTTAATTAAATTTTTTATATAGGTACGACCACATTTTTTTTTTGTTTTTGTGCTAGTTTCGGGAGAATCTAAACTCCCATTGACGCGACGGATGAATTACTTACAACTTATAATTCGCCGAAACAATAAGTAGGCATTCTTAACAAAAAAATAAATAATTTAAAAATACATAAATAATATATTAAAATGTAATTTTAACAAGAACATAAAACTAAATAAAATCGAAAATCACCTATGACAGGATTGTTTGAATGCTATATAAAAATATCTCAGATGGGTCGGTGGCAGAGCTGGGCTAGTAATCCAGAGGTCGCGAGTTCGAATCCTGCCTCGACCGAACGTAGGAAGATGTATATGTACTTGTTTAACAAGGAAATATTCATTTTTAATTAAAAATCTCACATATTCAAGACATATTTAGCACGCAATTATTGCTTCTTTGGGTTGGACCCACTGTTGGTAGAATGGAAAAAATCGTCATTTGGCTAATAAGTCGCCAGTTGCGCCGAGAACAAAGCAGTGTTTATATATTACATATTTATTTTATTAATATGAAATATATAACACTTAGGTAAGTAAGAATACATTATTTTTCTTACACAACTAAATTAATTACAATAGATAATTTACCTACCTATACATGCAATTGATTTTGTTTAGATTGTGTACGTACCTATCACCTTTTTATTTGTTCAGTCATTTAAAAACAAAACTATTTTTTTTAAAATATACAAATTAAATATTGTTATGATTTTCGCCAAACGTCTTGAACGAGCTTTCGGTTGTGCAGAGCGCAAATTTGTGTTTTTTGCTTCGTTATTTTACGTACAAATCGCCCCCCTTCTCGGCTAAAAAATCAAGATGTTTGTCTACAACTTTACCTATGTACATACATACGTACGGGTACAGCAGGTACCTAATATAATTTTACTTATTTTGTCAAGGTCATAATTTCATTCTTCAACTGAGAAAGGAGATTCTTAGAAACCAGTCCTATCAAATAATTCATTCGCGGTTAAAAAATATTGCATTTATTACTCTAGAAATTACACAAAGGTTGATAATAAAAATTATTAATAAAAAACCACCTGACTACCCAACTTTGCAACTATTTCGTGATTTTCAAGTGCCATCTTTTAAAAGTATTTATAAAAAAATGTGCTATTTCAAATACATAAGGACATTGGAAGGTCGCACCATGCCTTTGTACGTGTGGCGAGTGATAGACATAATATAGTGGGTCAACTGTGTACCCCATTAACACATACAAGTTTTGCACAGCACTGCTACACGTACAATGGGGTGGTGTGGTTCAACCATCTTGAAACAGATTTGAGACTGGCAATTGAATAAGTATAAAGTTTTCAAAAGAAAAATAAAAAATAAATTAAACTTATTAAATTTGACTGATATGTAAATTATATTAACTTCTTTTTGAATAGATAATAATTATGATATATGTTTTTTCTTACTGTGCATCTTTTTCTATATAGTTTGTTTTTATTTTGTATATGTATTGTAAATTTAATAAAAATAAAAAATAAAATACAGTCACATTAAAAAAATATCAAATATATAAGACTCCGCCGCTGCGTCTTAGTCTTCAGGTGAGTATATGATGCCTTAAAATCCGGTAGCTGAGTCGTTCAGTGTTTTTTTTTGTTCCACTATCGTACCGCCACCGCACCGGTTCGATGTTCAGTTTGTAGGTAGTCAAAGATGGGTATATATTGTGGTAGGCAGGTATAGGTATATATCTCAAGGCACACACTAAACCAAGGCACACACTAAACCAAGGCACACACTAAACCAATCGATAAGGACACGAAGAATTGGAATGAATAAATTGTTTCTGTAATTTGGTCCGAGTTGTATCTTGTATACGAGTGTGTATGTGTGTATGTGAAGCAAACAAAATGCCAATCCAAATTTGACCAGTTTATGTATTGTGAGGTGATTCAATAATTTTTTTCTATTACCACAGACATCCGTTCTGAGTATTGTAAATATATTTATTTATGTAGTTATTTAAATTTGATAAACATAAAAATAACATTATGAGACATACCACAATGTGGGTTAACTAACGTCAGGTGGGGAGGGTGTGCATTACCGTATTATATGTAGGTAGCACGACATATGCGTGTATCCTCACTCACCGGTCTCGTCTCACCTAAAAAAGTACTACCTATATATGAACATATATTCAAAATTATATGTACAAAATATAAAAAAAAGCCAAAACAACCCAACTAGATAATTTAATTTTCTATAAAAAATATTAACATTGTATTAAGACATCTCGAATTTTTTTTAATAATTTTTATAAAAATTGAATTTAGTGACGACATTGCTTCATACAATTTGTATGGCAATTGCCTAGGTACACACAATATCTAAGAAGACTTAATTGTTTGATACTAATCTCCAAACATTTTTTTTTAAATGAATATGTCCTTCTTAAAGAAATGCATATACATCTTCCTACGTTCCCTAAAATAAGCTAATAAATGCTTGTGCTATAGGTGAACGAAATCGGTCGTGGCAGGATTCGAACTCGCGACCACTGGATTACCTACTAGTCCAGCGCGCAAACCGCTCTGCCACCGACATACATACATACCATCATTCTGTTTTCATATTCTGGGTAGGATCAAAGGACTGACCTCCATACTATCCTATCTTGACATACTTCCATATGTAAGTACATGTGTTGTATAGAAAATCAAATATCTTAAAATATTAAATAATTTGTATTTATATTACCTATAGTTTGGTACTTATTCTTCAACTATACATACTATCGCTATCGACAGTTGGATCTCATGTGTTACATGCAACTAGTTATAAATAAGATCATTTTTTTCATAAAATGACAGGTTTTCTAACCTGTGATTATATATTTTTATGTATTTCTATACATGTTATTATATTTATAGGCAAGCCAAGGTTATCGGCTTCTATAAGCTATTTCGCTACTGGTACTTACATAAAATTAATACAAAATATATAGAAAACTAAATACAATGGTACCTACTGTACAATTATTTTACCAATTACCTACCTATTCTTTATAGCGTATAATGTACATAAACAAAAAAAAAACAATAAAAACACGGTATCTTTTCAAAACTCTGAAAAGGGAAGAGGAACAGAATTTAAAAAACTGCATAATTAATAACTAGGTAAAAAATATTATAAAAGAAAAAGAAGAAGAAAGAAAAAATTGCTTCTCGGGCAACTAACAGGTATTACCTATGTCAAATTTTAAATTAACATGCACCCAATAACAAGTTGCCACATTCTGGAGACTTCCGATATTTATCGTCTCACAGATCCAGACTGAAAACACAATTAAAAAACTGTGTCTCCACCGGGAATCGAACCCGGGACCCTTGGATCAGCAGTCAGATACCCAACCCACTGAGCCATGAAGGCCGACAAATATATGTTGTCAGTTAAGTGTGACGAAAAGTTGTCATCCATATTGAGGATGAACTCATTCGGGGTTACATCAAATAACTCATTCGTGGTATTATCCAATAACTCATTCGTGGTATTATCAAATAACTCATGCGTGGCATTATCAAATAACTCATTAGTGGTATTATCAAATAACTCATTCGTGGTATTATCAAATAACTCATTCGTGGTATTATCAAATAACTCATTCGCGGTCTTATCAAATAACAAAGCTAAGCAATTCAAATAAATTTAACAAAAGGAAATAAACAATTGTGGAAACTAAATTAGTTTATTTTTATAAAACTCTAATTTGTATTGGTCATGTGCCCAATACAATGTGCAGGAAACACGAGGATTTCCTACAAATCATATTGGAGGGAATGATTGAGGAATAGGCTGGCAGAGGGTATCCTCGCTGGGAGTATTTGGAACTGGTGTGCCAGGATATGAACTGTAGGACCTGTAGGTACCTCTTGCACTGAGTTTAAGAGAATCGCAGAAGGTATCGGAGTGGAAGAAAAGATGTAGCAATTTGCTGCCAACCAATTTCCAGGATTGAAACTGAATATAAAGAAGAAAATATTAAATGAAGAAATTACTCGTTGAATATAAATTAAATTATATTCATATTTGTTACGCTGTATGTAAATATGGAGAGATTTATAATATGCTAATTGGTGTTTATTATAACACAAGTATTTATGGTTAAACATGGCTACTGGTAGAAGAGGACTTTATATAATTATTGATAATACCGGGTAGTTATTAGAACACACATGTACATCTCAAAACATATTGGTTTTAATTGGTTGATTGCATTCGTTAACTATATACTATTCATACCAATCAAAATATGTAACTCGGTAAGTATAGATTAGAACTAACACAATTCAAACGGTGCACAGCTTTAAAAGTTTAAAAAATGTTTGAAACGAACTTGAAATAATATCTATGATTGAACAAATTGAGACAATGTTGCATAAGTTGCATCTCTTGGTAGCTGCTACAGTGCACATCACTGTCTCTATAGGGCAACCTCTATGGTTTTTGATTTTCTTCATTCGTCATTCCTTCGGCAATAGTGACGAGCAGACCCGGATGCCTGATTTTAACAGGTGGTAATGGCAGACGATCTTTTTTACTGTTCTATTTAATATGGACTAGGGATAGCAAATGCTGGATCCGGCAATCCAGCTGGATACACCGCATTTTTCGGCATGCTGGATTCAGCAAAATGCGCTGGATCCAGCGCTGCGGATCCACAATTAATTCAATTTCCAAATAAAAGACTACGTTGTATTTTATGTAAAACATTAAGATTCCATACAAAATTGTAACAATTCTATCATTGAATCTACATTTTTTTATAAAAAAAGTTATTTGTGATAGAATTTACGAAAATTGAAAAAATACACTGTCGTTGAATTTTTTTTTGCGAAATTACAAAACATTAATCAATAAAATAGTTTTACACGACAACATAAAGGCAATTAAGAATAGATATGACTTATTCATACTATTCTCAACTTTTCGTATAAATATGAATACAACTAAGTTGTCTTATATTTATGAGAATATTTTAGATGTTATTAATTATCAAAAATTGCTATATTCAGTGTGGATCCAGCAATTTTTAAGAAAATCCGCAAATCCTGCTGGATTGAGAACGCTGCTGGAATGTAATCCCTAATATGGACACATTGATTCTTAATATTCTCAAACCAATCTATGATGGAATTCGTACCATTTTCCGTTAATACCACATTTCAAAGACATCAGTTTTCTTTCAATTAGAGTCCTCATTGGATAAATAAAAAAATCCTCAATGTTTGTTAAAAAAATCAATTTGAATTTTGATCTCTTGATTTCTATCGTGTCTCATTACAACGAGCTTCCTGAGGTTATCGCCGTTATCGGGAATCTTTTGGGAATGTGTCCAAAATATTGAGGGGAGCTTCGTAACAAATTGAGGACAAACAATTCATTATCTGTAGGACGTTAAACATGGACACATTGGTTCTCATATCAGTTCAAGATATTCGCAGCCTTTTCCGTCAACGCCACAAATAACGGCTTGTTTGATATTTGAAGAGTAGGTACGAGTTAAGAATGTATAGTGGTACATAATTTACCTTACATGGTGCTGGCGTTCACAACTGGTATTTCCAGAACTAAAAATATAGGTACCTACATCGGGAAGATCGAAGTATTACCCAAGCTTCGTAATGTGAATTGTTAAAAAAACGAATATTTTACTGTATGAATCACGTATGAATTATGAACTTTTCGAATTAGGTATTAGATAAAAAACCACAGTGTTTTACTACTTGTACATTTTTTTATTGTTTTAAAATTGGACGAACGTAATGATCTGGAGAAAATCTTTTCAACTGGTACAGAAGGTTTTGTTTTGGTTATATAATATTTTATTGATTTGATTTCTTCAATGTCTACTCTGGATCTATTTCATACGTTTTCTTTTAATTGCGTTACAGCTTTTAAGCACTCATATCACTAAATCCTTGATTTCAGAGCAGTCTGAATCAGAAAAAGATGTGATTGTATCAATGAATACAGAAATTTTACCTCCTTAGAATATTGTATCTCTAGAAACTTAACAAGTCTATTTAGGAACCGATATAATTGTTGAAATACTCGGTTAAATTAGATGTTGAGATAACACCCGTGTGTTATAGAGCGATGCTGTAGGCTAAACAGATCTCACCGAGATACAGAATCCAGTTTAGGAATTTGTTAATGAACTCAATCCCTGATTGAGTAATCACATTATCTTACCAATAGACCTACAGAGCTGTGGCAATTAAAAATTATCTAATTATCGAGACACGTAAATCTCCAATTAAAATGATACGATTGTGATTTCGAAAAACAATCCTAATAAATGACGCAAACGTTCTGACGGTACCTGTTCATAAACATACAAAACGAATCAATTGTATCTTTGGAAAAAAAAGATGGTTGTGATCAATATTGAATTCTCCAGTTAATAAGTTTTCATATACCTTATACTGTATACTTTTTTTCTTCCTCTACAATCCTGAAATTGATTTTATGAAGCATATTTCTATTGTAGGTAAACATTTTTCTAACTGATGTTTAGAATTTGAATATTTTCCAGTTCCTGATAGCACCTATTTCCAGTTCCTAATAATAACTATTGTGAATGGAAAACTATTAAATGCACTTCTCACATACGAAATCAATATGATGTAGATTTAACTAACATTTTTTACTCTTGACATGACACCCGTTGAAAAAGTGTTGAAAATTATATTTCATTGTAGTACAAACACCATTACGCCGTGTCCCTACTAGAATAGAGAGTTTGATTTCCTAGTTGGGCAGAAGTAATCTACTTGTTGTTGTCATTGTAAATATGGTGTGATTAAAAATAAATAAATAAAGAAATTAAAAAAAAAATAATACCAAACTAATAAGGTATTTGAATTTGTACATATATACTTAAGTTAAGAGGACATCTAGTGACAGTGACTGAAAACATGATAAATTAAAACCGCCTAATATACTGTAAAGTTACGTGTTTGTAAGGGTAAATATCGCATGCGTTGAAAAGGGTTTATAATAAATAATAAATAAATTGGGATGATTTTTATATGGCCGTTTTTGTGATGTTCTGCCCTCAAGGTAGCTTTGAATATATTACAGGTTTTTGTCGGAAGAAGTGATTTTTCAGGTGTTTCCTGAATAGGGCCAGGTTGTCGATTCGCCTCAGTTCAGGTGGTAGATTATTCCACGAGGCTGGTCCAGCCACAGAAAAGATCACTGTACGATGTGGTGTTGACTCTATTTATTTTTCGTTAAACTAGCCAATCATGGACGTGGTGGCTGACCGAAGTGTTTGTTGTGTTGAGTCAATATTGTACGTGATTTAAACTATCGGAAACACAAAATTGAAAAATCTTTATAGGTCTTGAAATGAAAAATCTTTATCGGTCATTTACATTGATTTAATGTACTCTTTAAGCACACATAATATATTTGATATTTCTTAAGAGTAATTTATGTTCAATTTTAAAATTATGCAATGCTTATTCACTAGATAAATGTTGAACACACACGGTTTAACATATTTGAGAAATTTTCTTTAAAATTAGGGTTTGTATTAGTCTTATATGCCATCATAAATTGAGTGAATATTTTCATTACCTAATCTTTATTTTATTTATTTATTTATTTTATTTACATTTTATCACACCATATTTATAATGAAAACAATGAGTAGATTACTGCTGACCAACTAGGAAATCCTGTTCTAGGGCTAGCAGTTTACAATTTTTATTGACAATTATATGCAATTATGAACCAGGTGATTTTTCCCGTTCCACACTAAATATGTGCACAATCTCAACTTTCTGCAATCACAATCATTACCTCAACAAACATATAGGTTCACACAAAACAGATCAACCAGATCCTAATGTCCGCCATAATACCTGTCATAAATCCAATATCTGACGCGATTTTTATTTCAGAGCCATAGAAAGAGACTAGTTAACTATGTTGGTGTAATTAATATGAATCACTTGGTTCCTAAATCAAATAAAATATTTTTATGTGTTACTCAAAGAGCATCGCAAACACAATACGGCATAGTTACAAATGTTGTTAACAATAAAGTATTATATTTCTAGACGAATTATTTTGACCAACGAATTCAAAAAGTCTCATTACGAAATCTACATCTGTATTTATCTCCTTGACAATCTCATCACTAGACCCATACAAGGAGCTTGCTCCGAAAGTGACAAACCATCTCAAAGTTTATTACGTTCAGCGTGAAGTTTACGAGTTTTGAGAGAAAGAAAGAAAACTAGATGTCGCCTTGATGAGACGAAGAGATACGAGGAGCCGCCTATTTGTGAACAAATTTGATCAGAAACCTCCCTGCAGACAATCTCCCAGTGTGTTGTTATCTAAGAGAGGAAATTGAATATGAAATTGAATGACGCCAACCAAAGGAAGAAGAAATATTGTGTATTGACAAAATGCGAAACGATATTTTATTAAGTAGGTAATAATTCTGTTTTTGTCAGTTCAGTACGAATATCTTGCGAAATACGAGATCTGCTGTCTGCTCCATAGTCCATTTGATACAAAGTCTGTTGTTATAGTCCAAGAGATAGCAATGTTATCGATAAATCATTTTTTTTAATGACTGTTTTTTTGATATTTTCTTTCTTATTGAATATAGGTATGAAAAAGGTAAGTCTGGCATCTGGGAATACTTGAGTTTACCAGTGCGCATCCTCTTTAAATGTGAAAATTGCAGATTTTAACATTGATTAAATATAATTTGTAGGTACTTCTTGTTATTTGCACCAATAAAATCCGCCCTTTTGTGAAATATGTAGGTACTTACTGTTACTGAAATATGTAAGAAATATGTTTCATTCACAAATTTTTCCAGGTTTGCGCTGAACAATCACCAAGTTTTATTGTAATTAGATGGATGGTATAAAAAGGATTTATAAAGATACAGATGATATTAAAATCTGAAATTTTCACCTATATAAAAGGGATGCGCAGTGGTGTCAGAATTACCTTTTTCGTACCTATAGTCAATAAGGAAAAGAATATCGAAAACCAACTAAACCCGAGTCCTTTGATAGGGAATCGATCCCGGGATGTCTGGTTCAGGACTTAGATATGTAACTTACTGACCCACGAAGGAAGGCGAAATATTTTGGAACAATGTCATACAGAAAGAGTTAGGTATAGATACTTACTAGTTGCATGTAATACATGAGATCCAACTGTCGATGGCGATAGTACTTATGCATAATTAAAGAATACGTACCAAACTATAAACACAACACAAATTAATAAATATTTTAAGATATTTTATTTTCTATATAAAACATGTAGGTATGTATGTCAAGACACACAAAAAAATTGCATCAAAATCGGTTCAGCCGTTTAGGAGTTCAGTGACATATACACGTACACATGTATATATGTATATTAAGATATTTTGTTTTCTATACAACACATGTAGGTACCTATGTATGTCAAGATAGGACAGTATGGAGCTCAGTCCTTTTTTCCTATCCGAAATATGAAAACAGCATGGTGGTATGTATGTATGTTTGTTTGGAGATTAAGTATCAAACTATTGTTTGTTTGGAGATTAAGTATAAACTAAAGTGGAGATTAAGTAAGTCTTCTTACATATTGTGTAAAGGCGACTCCCATACAAATTGTATGAAGCGATGTCGTCACTAAATTCAATTTTTATAAAAATTGTGATATACTACTACAATGCTGATATTTTTTGTAGAAAATAAAATTTTCTAGTTGGTGTTTTTCGGCTATTTTCGATATTTTTAAAAACTTTGGAAATATAGGCAGTTAAACACATAAATTTATCATAAAAAAAATGTTTTTCTTAATAAAAAATGTTTGAAATTTCAGCGTTCTAGCTTTTATGGTTTCTGATATACATGGAAAAATAAAGTAAAATTTCAAAAGTTGATAACCCCTGACTGAAACTAAAATTCAAAATTCTGAGTATAAAAGTTTTGTAGGCTTATATTATTTTATATATTCTGAAATTTTGGACTTTATAAATTGAGCGGATCAAAAGTTATAAGGGACACACACACACTAAATGTCCTACTCCGAATTCTGGGTATATCCATATACGGAACATATATGGTGCGAAGCCTCTAAGTTGGTGTTTTTTTGCCTTCAAAGTTGGAAAAATCGTGAAAAATGTAGACCGTGCATACAAATCTTGCGTATCCTGGCTTGAGTCTGTGTCGATATGTTAAGAGAACAAAGTTCTTTTGAACAAATCGACAGTTGGATAGCTCTCATTCATTTTTTGTCGAATATAGGCCTGTTTTTTCAATCTGCTCGTACAACACTTTTCTTCTTGATTGTGCCACACTTTCCTCCTAGATCGTACTATACTTTCCTTATTGATCGTACCGCACTTTCCTTATTGATCGTACCACACTTTCCTTATTGATCGTACCACACTTTCCTTATTGATCGTACCACACATTCCTTATTGATCGTACCACACTTTTCTTATTGATCGTACCACACTTTCCTTATTGATCGTACCACACTTTCCTTATTGATCGTACCACACTTTCCTTATTGATCGTACCACACATTCCTTATTGATCGTACCACACTTTTCTTATTGATCGTACCACACTTTCCTTATTGATCGTACCGCACTTTCCTTATTGATCGTACCACACTTTCCTTATTGATCGTACCACACATTCCTTATTGATCGTACCACACTTTTCTTATTGATCGTACCACACTTTCCTTATTGATCGTACCACACATTCCTTATTGATCGTACCACACTTTCCTTATTGATCGTACCACACATTCCTTATGGATCGTACCACACTTTCCTTATTGATCGTATCACACATTTCTTATTGATCGCACCACACTTTCCTTATTGATCGTACCACACTTTTCTTATTGATCGTACCACACATTCCTTATTGATCGTACCACACTTTCCTTATTGATCGTACCACACTTTTCTTATTGATCGCACTACACTTTCCTTATTGATCGTACCATACATTCCTTATTGATCGTACCACACTTTTCTTATTCATGTACCACACTTTCCTTATTGATCGTACCACACATTCCTTATTGATCGTATCACACTTTCTTTATTGATCATATCACACTTTCCTTATTGATCGTACCACACTTTCCTTATTGATCGTACCACATATTCCTTATCGATAGTACCACACTTTTCTTATTGATCGTACCACACATTCCTTATTGATCGTACCACACTTTCCTTATTGATCGTACCACACTTTTCTTATTCATGTACCACACTTTCCTTATTGATCGTACCACACATTCCTTATTGATCGTATCACACTTTCTTTATTGATCATACCACACTTTCCTTATTGATCGTACCACACTTTCCTTATTGATCGCACCACATATTCCTTATTAATCGTACCACACTTTTCTTATTGATCGTACCACACATTCCTTATTGATCGTACCACACTTTCCTTATTGATTGTACAACACTTTCCTTATTTTCAAGTAAAATCAGATAGATTAAGAAATGGCATAGAGATATTAGTGTCGTCACAATCTTTAAAAATAACTAAGAATAATTAAATAAACAACTTGTTTTTTTTTCTGGCATCCTCAGTATATCTCAGTACACAATACTTCCTTTTTCACCACATCTTTCTTTGGTATCACATTCCATCGCAACTTCAAGTTTCATTTACACTTCCCGCTTTAAAAATAAATCCGAGAAATCATTTTCTTTCACATAACACCTAAATTTGTCTCCTTATCCTGTCCTTGTACTCCCCCCCTCCGTTTTTATTGTTTTTGTTTTATATGTATTTATATTTTCAGTATATATTTTATTCATATAAATTATTTCTTTATTTATCGTATGACATCGTATGGTATCGTATGTCAGCTCGCAAATATCCGTCTTTGGGCCCTCATACATATGCACGGACGCTGCATTCCTCCAATATATGTTGCATTGTTTGAGAGGGATGGCCGCAATCGCATTGAGCGGATGGAACAATGCCCCACTTTGCCATGGGGTAGTTACAGCGTCCATGTCCAGTGCGCTTCCTATTTAGAGAGGTCCACAGCTTTCTTGGCAGGTCGAAACCTGGATGTACCGTCGTTAGAGTACCCATGTACCCATTAACATCCAGGTTGGAGTTTTCCCAGTCATTGCTCCAAGTCTCATTCAGGCTGAAACCCTTTCCAACGAAGTCACGTCCGAGTTTTGCTGCTGGATTCCTCGAGGAAAGTCTTTGCTGACCCTCAGACGGGACGTCATTGTGGATTGGTATAAATTGTTGGTACGAATAATAAAAACAATTAGCTTCAAATGAATATGGTTGGTTGGAAGATATTGCTATTTGGCAATAATGCCGCCATTGTGCACATGTGCTCAAAATGATTTAAATAAATAAATTAATCCTGTGAATGTAACGAGTTTATTTCCAGTTGCCAATTTCTTCCGTCCGATCAGTGTTTTTAACCCACAAAGCTATATTGGCATACTGAAGGACGAAGTGCCGGGTCTTGTGACCCCTGACTTCTTCTTTTGAAGTTGGATATTTGGGATATTTGAGAATGTGTTATTCTGAAGCGATGGAGGTGATTGACTGTACGGTGTGTTTATGAAGTGAGTTTAACTATGGAAAGACTTGAGATATATTCGATGGGCGTTTTAATCTTTAAAGTATGGGCCAGAAAGCAATAATTGCTTGAAAATAATTTTAAATATACTGTTCCCCTGTTGGTAACAGAACCCCAGAAAGTTAAACGACTTTCCATTTTGCAGTAGGTAGCGGTTGATATTTGGATAACTAATTAAATTTGAACTAATCATTTTGATATTGTCAACCGCTTTCGACTCGACGAACATCATCATCTAAATCCAATTGTATTTGTTGGGTGTATTGGTAGGTGGATAGGTAGATGTTGTATGTAGGTGTATATAGGTAGTCATTGTAAAGATGACACAATGTGTATGTCAGTGAGAGAATGTGGTGGTTGGGGGAGCAATATAATATTTTATGATGTTATAATAACAAATGCTGGGCGTGTTGCGGCTACAGACTATGGGGTGGTACAACTTTCACATACAACTCAAGTGGAAGAATTTAGACTGAAATTATTTTTACTTTCAACAGGACAACTTAATTTAAATTAATAATTTAATTAAAATTTGGAAATGTCAAAAATTTAAACAAATTATTCAAGAATGAATATGGTCCTTTCGAGATAACAAGTTGTTTGAACATACTTACATCATCGATGCTACAACCCTTGGAGTATGATGGCTTCCACTAGAAGATGTCGCCATTCCGCTCTGTCGATGTTTTTTCTTCACCAGTTATTGATACTAGACTGTTCAGTTTCCAGACATCTTTGGGTCTTCAAATTTGGGTAGGCTTATTATTCCTATTAGCCTCTATTGAAGTATTATTATTGAACCGCCACACAAGAAATACAGAAATTAATAAAATAACGAAAATGTTAAACTTAGAGGAAATAATCAAAAATAATTTCAAAACAATCCTGAATATTACATTGAATACCAACATACATAATTATAATATCAGATCAAAAATTTCGTAAGAGGTCAGGTACCGAGGACAAATAATAGAGAAAGATATATTTTTTACTCCTCAATACCCCAGGGGGATAAAATTGGTGAGTTATGAATTTTGCAATTTTAATGTTATTTTTTATTGCAAATTATCAACTAGTATTTTTTATTTTATTTTATTTTATTTAAACCTAACAAACATACAGTCATATAAACAAATATTACAACAAATTCAATTTTAACAATATATCAGGCCCTATTCAGAATCGACTAAAAATTTTATACGGAATTTTAGTATATGAGAAATGTCAAAAAGTTGACTGCATTTATACTGGACTCATTACATCACACCGCGCGGATAAAATCCTTTTATGCACGGTTGCCCGATATTTTAGACATCTTCGTACTCTGAAACGAATCAGAATTGGACATACCATAGACCAATTTTGTTTGCGGATATTACATTATCTTTTTAAGCTGCACAGATTGCTATCATGCTGAGACTGTATTCTGAAAGTTTCATCACAATGTATCTGTGTGAGTGTTGTGTACTCGTACGATGTGGTATGTGACATTTACTATGTACGGGTGTTTACTTTCCTTTATCGATTATAGACTAAAGTACTCATTCGATTCTTTTCAAATTTGTACCTATATCTGATACTCGCTTAGACCCCATTATATATTTTTTTATAATAATTATTAAAAGAGCCGGTTGGCTCACGAGAATAATTTATAGACAACATTGTTAGTTCTTGATACAAATTCCAGTTCTCAATTCCCATTGGAATGATTTTTCGTTCATAGTTTTTAGTTGTTTTGGCAAATTATTGTAGTCACAGAGTCCACAGCCACATTATTCTTTCATGTCCAATTTTTTTGTAGGTTTCTCAGTTACAAAGTAATTTTTTGTATGTGTGTTGTAGTTGTGGATTTGTGTTCTCTTCTTAAGTCTTAGTTCAGGGTTTTCTATTTTTATTTTGTGTATTAGTTTTAATGTTTCATACCGTGCCATCTTCTGTATGTTTAGTAATGCCATTTTCTGTATGTTTAGATGTACCATCTGCTGTATGTTTAGTTATGCCATCTTCTGTATGTTTAGTTGTGTCATCTTCTGTATGTTTAGTTGTGCCATCTGCTGTAGGTTTCGTTGTGCCATCTTCTGTATGTTTAGTTGTGCCATCTTCTGTATGTTTAGTTGTGCCATCTTCTGTATGAATGATTATAAGGATAGATGTGTGTGGGGACATGGGACAGCCGCTCTAACTGTCATATCGATTTGTCCTCGAATCCTTGAATAAAAAACGTCACTTCAAACCCGAACATGCAGTTTTATTAAATACCACATATAGGTTCCAACATATCTAAGGTGCTCGGTTCTCTATGTCTACCCTGAGAGTCACGGACACAGCGTGATGGATTGTTTTAAATATTATATCTGCGTGCAGCATTTGTTTCTTACTTGGTCTACTGTACGCCAATACACTCTTTATCTATTCCGTTTTACGCTGGCGAACCTCTATTAAATACACATCGCATACGGGTGCGAAAGGGATGCAAACGTCCACCCTAGCACCCGTTGCCACCCACTCAGCCCCCCCATCCAACGCGACAAAAAGAGACGACATCAACTCCGGAAATTACCAGTCGGCTATCTTTCATTTTACACCCCAAATTTTCTTATTCCAATTTCCCGTTTGAAAAGCTCCGCCCCAGGAGCGGAACGACGCAAGAGACTCGAGTCTCCCGAGCGACTATGGCCCGAATATCAATGTGTCTGTGAGGCCATATTGGGATACTTTCGGCTCCGTCGCTTGGGTCCGTTGCAGGGTTGCGGGTGCGCGCTCACTCTGTCATCCGAAATGAGTCATTTTCTGATAAGGCCTCGCGCCCCTTATTGGTTCTGGAGTTCGAGTTGGTTTATATATACGAATAATAATAATATTTCCGCATGTGACGTCTAGTGAAAGGCGTCGCATTCGCTATTGGGAATGAGCTGGGTATTGTTGCCTGTGTTTTGAATTTGGCGGCGTCTTGTCGCGTCTCGAAGACTTTAGTGGTGGGTCCGAAAGTCTTGCATTTATGATTTATTCACGGAAATATTTTGATGTTCAGATAGTACAGTGCAAATTTACAATCAAACAATTGTTGGTTATGAAGAATCATTGTGCCCAGATTATGAAGAATTGCTAAAGAATTCATTTTGGTTATTTTTTAAGCATTTAAGAAATTACCATTAAATCAATTATTTACAGAAATCTTATTCATTTTTAAGATGTAGATTATAATCCACGAGATTAAATCTTTTATTCACATCGTTGATTATTTTTTTACACCATGGTGTCGTGATTGCTAATCTAGACGACTATAATATTATTTGTCAGCCTTCGTGATTCAGTTGATAAGGTATCTTACTGCTGATCCAAGGGTCCCGTTTTCGATTCCCGGTGGAGACACAGTTATGAATTGCGTTTTCAGTCTGAATCTGTGAGTCTCCAGATTGTGTCAATTTAACTTGTTATTGTGTGCGTGTTAAATAAATTATTTGACATAGTACCTGTTAGTTGCCCGAGAAGCTATATTAAAATAAAAATAAAATATTCTTCTGGGTTATAATCCAAATAATGTTTTGCACCGCACACTCCATCTCTCCACATATCTCTGTTGTCCACCAGCATCTTCATCTCTTGGTAGCTGCTACATCTCACATCACCGATCACCTGGTCCATATAACTGTCTCTAGGGCGATCTCTGTAGTTTTTGCATTCCATCATTTTTTCGGTGACAATAACAAGCAGATTATCTAATCTTTGTGATGTGCATTTTTGTTGTTCATGCAACAATATTGTTCGCGAATACGTGCACTTTCCACAAGTGCATTTTCGGCACATGCATGAAATCGTTAAGTTCCGCCCCCCCCCCCCCCCCTACCTGCTCCACCCTTTTTATTTGAATATCCCTTCCGTATGTGTCCTATTTTGTTTCATTTAACCAAACTTAAACAACCAGTTTCACAATGCATGAAATTTCATCCTACCTATGGAAAGTGCAAGCCACCTTGGACCCTGGCGCAGATGTCGAATAAATTAATACTGTCCCAGTTCAATCGACATATTGTATATTGTTCATAATGGTTAATTTATTGTTAAAATTTCAAAATGACTGTGATTTACATAGGTCCCATCACTATTTAACTCTGGCAACTTTTGGCTTGGCACATAGCACCACTTTGATAGCAAAGTGGTCTTTGTTTTACTGAACAATTTTCTCTGCATAAACTGTTTAAACCAACTAAACTGTTTTACTGGGGACGAGAGTTTCACGCGTCTATTTACGGCTTTAAGTTACATTAATTAAAAATATCAACAGGTTTACAAGTTAAGCCGTGGAACATTTTTGACATTATGATGAATTGTTTTGACAATATCGGAAAAAAATGTAAATCTCTGGCTTTGTAGGTTGGTACCTACTTCAAGATCCTCTAGCGAAATAAAATTAACAAATATTCTAAAAAAAACACAGCTTCAGCAGAGACATTACTGTCATGCAGGGGAATATCATTTTCAATTACCTGCCCACGTGTGTTAGATAATTAAGAGATCAAAATTAATTAACAATAGCTTACAAGAACATCTTTTTGGTGATACATGATCATATATGTTATATAATGCACAAAAGTTGTTATTATGGTGTAATAAGTTTGTATTTGTGTCGGTTTTTGAGAAATATTTTTATCGTTTTTGATGATGCTTGCACTGGTTTGATTTTTTTTTGACGATTAATTGCTTTATTTATAATGAAGTTGGAGAAACCATTACATTGGAGGGTTTTTCGAGGTAATTTTATTAATTTTGTTGGTTGTCGGAGTCAGTTATTTTCATAGCTCTCGAAACTAGCGTATTTGCTACTGATGAAATTTGAGCCGGGTGATGATTAGATGATGCATGGAGGTACCTATTATGTATGTGTAGCTTTCCGGTATACCGTATGGCCGAGACTAACGTCACTGCCGTGTCGATTAGGAGGCAGGTACTGCCTCGAATTAGGCACTAGTTTGTTGCGCTAATGCGCTTAAAAGCTCGTGTTGAATTCAAGGCACGTGTCCTCCAAATGCACACGGTTTAGCAACGCAAACTGTTCCTGCTGATACGTGTTCAATTCAAGGCATGCGTCTTTCAATCCTACACAGATTTTATAAATTTTACCATGCATATTGATTGAGCGTTACAAGACTGTGTTAGAGGCATTTTTTGTGTATGATTGTTTATGTTTTAATAGATTAATCTACACAAATCTACACTATATCATAAAAATTCGTTGACATTTTTTTTTGTATGAGATAACTTTGTTCATTTGTTTGTACTTAAATGAAATAAACAACTATAATTTTATGTTTCATTAAATTAACAGGAATCCTCCAATTTTCTCATATTTTAATTAATTTAATCAAGCCTCCGTCGCATTACGAATTTTAATTAATTAAATTTTATTAATCCCGAGATAACACCACCACGATTAAACCAAGGGTTTTAAATCTTGTTTATCCGACCCCAAATAAATACGGTTTACCTGCCACCGAAATGTCTTTGTATAATGACATTCTAAGCGTGGCTCAAAATTCACCGATCTTTTTGCTAATGATAAATATCATCTCCATAGATATACATTTTGAGAATTGTAAAGAAAATTCTTTATAATAATGTGTAGGCGTAACTGAATTCCATAGAAACTCAAACCACCGTGAAGTGTCATGTAACAATAATACTCTAAAAATACTATTTGAGGTAGGTACGTACTTACATTCATACAAGAATTGTGGGAAATTGGGTCATAATTTTAACAATAAATATTACCTAGTTAAAAAAAGTCGAATTGTAGAGCTACCTGTTTCAATAATTCTTTACCTACCCTCTTCTACATACATACTATGCTAAATAGGATATTTATGATTTGAATTTTTGATGCATTTATTTTACATCAAATTGTTAACGGGTATCATGATGAGAGTGTTGACTATGGGTACCTATATTTTCTCAGTTTGGTGTGTGTGTGTGTGCCGTAGGTAAGTTGAACGATCAAGTATTATGCCCCTATACAGATCAAAATAAATAAAATAAAAATCATATAAATTTAACAAACAGGTATCGTGTTGAGAATGTATAACTGCTATGAGTTTTGACGAGATGTTTCTGTGTGTATGACGTATGGTGCAAGTCAAATATGAATTGTGGTGTCTTTTAAACCTACTGCCTACATTACCTCTAAGTTCAAATAGCTAGGCTTCATATTGTTTAAATACCTACCCACATATATTTATGACGATTTTTTACTCCTCACTACCCCAAGGAGATATACTGGGGATTTATGAATTCGCAATTTTAAGGTCATTTGATTAATTGTAGATGATCAACTAGTATCGTGCTGAGATTGTATTCTGAAAGTTTCATCACAATGTATATGTGTGTGCGTGCTGTAGATATACTATGTACGGCCATGTTTATTCTACTTTATCGATTATAGACTAGAGTAGGTAGGTACCTATATAATATGTACTTAATCGATTTTTTCAAATTTTGTAAATTTGTAGGTACCTATACTTATTAGATTCTTTTCACATTTTGTTAATTTGTATATTACCGGCTTTAGCTGTGAGGGACGGGCTTAGAATAGTGCTTCCACTCTTTTCTATTATTGTTTTCGAGTGTCCCGTAAGAGCCGGATAATTGAAAATACAACAGGCAACAATAACATCTCACATAGTTCAGCAATGAGGTTCACCACCCACTCTGAATATAGTGCCTTTTTAGGTGAGACGATACTGGTGTGTGGGTGTACACAGATATGTTGTGCTCCCTTTTATAAGGCAATGCACACCCGCACACCTTTCGCTGGTTACCCCACATTGTGGGATATGCCGTGATGGTATGAATGAATGAATGAATAATTTGTATATCGAATACTCGGTTAGGCTCCATTAGTTTTTTTAAAAGTGATCAGAGCTTCTCATTTTTTTACTGTAAAATATTTCAAAGTGACCCCAAGCTCATGAAAGTTAAATTATGATATTTTTATTTTCATCACTTTCGTAAACTCATTTTGTGAAATGTTGAAAAATTTCCATACAAAATTTGAATACTGTGTGGATTGACTTGGTAGTGATGATTGACTTGTCGCTGGCCACAACCAACTCGTTTAAATTATAATCATAAAATGCTGAATTATATATTAAAAGTGTTTATATAAAAATTCATTTTTAATGTTGTGAATAATAATTATATTTAATAGATATATAAATCATTTTAAGAATCCATAAAATTTTTATGACTTACAGATTTTTTTTAAAAAATATTTTTATTTTATATCAATGAAAACTATAGGTATTGTATTATTTTATGGGTGTCCTTTTATATGGTGTTATCCCTTAAAACAGCAGTAAAACGATACAAAAGCATTAAATATTCCCATAAATGTTATAAAAACTAATAGATTTACACGAAAATCAAAGGTTTTATTGTAGATAGATAAAATACTTCTCATTTATATTTGTCTATGAACAAGTATCTATGAATTTTCTATGAATGAACCTAATCAAAAGACAGTTCATAAATCAAAAGATTGTCATATAATAACTTTATTATTCGTGGAGTAAAATATGCTACAGATGAATGAATTTTTTCTACGTTTTTTTTTGCATATTCAGTCCTATAGTGAATCTATGAGAATAGTAAAGATGTAAAGATGGCAGACTATTGTATAGTTATTGGGTCTCTTTTCATAAAAAAATATACCGCTCTATTATTATGGACACGCTTTCCTTCATAAAAATTTGTTTTGTGTGGACATAAGTCAAGTGTGGAATATATACCTGAATGATTATGACAGGTTTCTATCTGTTGATATTCGCAGCGAATTCCTCAAAAAAAAATGTAGGTACATATCTATATATGTTTGAGACTTGTGACTGGAACCTTGGATAGTTATTTAGTAAGTGCATATTTAACCAAGTGCACTATGGCGGATTTGTTGCCTCTTTCAAACATCGATTATGTAATTATATGGTACTTAAAAAAACAAAAGAAAGCCCACCAAAAACTGACTAGTAATGTGAAAAGAAAGGACATAATAAAAGGTTGTAAAATAAATGTAGACAAATAATTATTAAGGGGGGACTGCTGCCAACGTACCTATTTTTCAATTCGATATACCATCATTATTTATTATCAAATCGTTGTGAAAAAAATAATTTTGATAGTTTGGGTATTAATAAAGAAAAATATATCTTTACTTCTTGATAATGTTATGTATAAATTCTTGTAAAATAATGGCATACCCCGATATTCAACGTTTATCTTATATTTGTAATAAGATATAAGGCGTAGTAAACATGTTTTTTTTTAAATTAAATAAGACAAAAATATATAGAAAAATATGATGTGACTTTGCATTAATGCTTCAAGTTTAGTAAATAACCCTAAAAAAACATTTATTTTCCACTCGGCGCCATTGCTAAATAAAAGTTTTTTTGGTTTATTAACTTAACCTGATGCATTAATGCAACGTTACATCGTATTTTTCCAGACATTTTGATCTTCTTTAATTTATAAAAAAATATAATGCTCTATACCTTGAAGTTTTTTAGAAATTTAAGATAAATGGCGAAAAACGGGGATGCTTATTATTTTCCTACAAGAATATACACAGAACATAATTAAAAAGTTAAGGTATATTTTTCTTTATTAATATCCAAACTAACTAGGTAATTTTTTTCTAAATGATTCGTTTTGTAGTAATGATGCAATTTCAAATTGAAAAAATACTTACGTTGGCAGCAGTCATCCTCTTAAAAAATGTGATTTAAACATTGATTTGATTTAACTATATACATAGATCTTTCACAACATTAATTGACAGGGAACTCTATAAGAAGGAATGATTATATTACAAAAAAAAGTTTCTTCGACACTTCATAGATTGCGATGGTGTTTTTTAGTTTATATTCTCAAGTGAAAGGAAATTGATGAATAACATATACAGAACTATCAAAAATTAGATTGATAGGGAACTCAATTGAGAAGCCATAATTGGTGAACAAAACCAGCCGACGACAAGTCGCAAGCCCTGTAGGTGCCTTAAATTCCTGGTGCCTTGAATAATATTCCAACTTCGTGTCTATTGAATGTTATATTTTTTTTTCTTAAAGTACATGATACCCGTTGAAAATTTGATGAAATACAAAAAGACAATAATTGCGAAATCACTGTAGCATATTAGTTATTCGTGGATAGAAAATAATAATAGATTATTTTAAAGAATGATAAAGTCAACAAAAATATATTGTCATGAACATAAAAAATAGGAAAAAAAAATTATAAAATTTCGATGTCTTCATTAATAACAATAATAGTAATTTATCAGCGCGGACTCAAACCAAAATTCGTAAATCATCCTTTGAGATTTTTCAAAAAGATGTCACTTCATTGTTGTGCCCGTTAATGCGTTTCAAAATATGAGAACTCAATCATAGCAAGATGTTTGAAAGGAATTTCGGGTACATTAAGTCGACCAATATTCAAAGGATCTAAAGCTTTCGGATCATTTAGTATGTGACTCTTATGAACTAAAACCTTTATTCTCCTCAACAATTCCTCTTTCATGGATCCGACAAAAGATTTAGCATCCATTCTGATATTGATATGTATATATACGCGCGAGTTTTGATATAGGAAAATATAAAGAATGTACCATAATGAAATTAAGGATCGATGTATTCTAAGGATTCTTTAAGTATCCTTAAATACATACAACCATGATAATTGATGATTAAGTATCTTTACTTGACTTATGAGTATTTAAATATATAGTGAAGTCATATATGTTGAAGCGTTTTTATTCTTATTCACAAAGATTTTTTGGAGAAATGTGAGTTTGCAATTTTAAAGACCATATTACTATGGAATATTAAGAAGTTATGATCGAGTAATATTTTAGACTATTTCACTCTTCACAACTATGAAAAGGGGTCGAGTAATAATTTTACAATTTTAAGAGTAGGTAGGTACTTATTTTTTTTAAAAAGCATCAAAAATGCTTGATTAACCAAAAACATTGGCAACGATGATATGCCCATAAAAAATGTATGAGTTTCGTCGTGATGTATCCATAAAATATTGTGAACAGTAGGTACACAGGCCAAACTGCAAGTTCAATCGACTTCATATTAATATCATATTTTTATTTATTTTTTTAGTCTAAGAGAAAGCAACGTCAAAAAACTATTTAATTAATAAATAGCTATTTTTTTATATTTATCCTTATTTAATATAAGTATGAAAAAGGTAAGTTTGGCACCTCGGAGTGGTTGCGTTTAGCAGTGCGTATCCGTTTTTCTATAGGTGAAAATGGCGGAGTACTTACTGTTTCTGAAATATGTAAAAAAAAAAGAAGGTTTTTTTTCAGAAATCTTCCCGGGTGTGCGCTGAGCAAATCACCAAGTTTCATTGAGTAGCGTCTAGCCCCTGAGTTTCTTTTCTGCATTCTTAGGTTAGGTTTAAGTTTGTGTATAATAATAATAGCGACTCGCGTGAGCGAGTTGCTTTATAAATTGAATTATAAATTATTATAAATTAAATATATAATATTCTTTTAATTTTTCGCATTTAATATAAAATTTCACGGCTCATTTGACTTAATACTACGAGATCTCAACCAATCAGAGAGCCAACCGGAAACAGAATGCAAACGGGTAGATTCAGATTGTAGACTCTAGTGTTTCATTGTAATCAGATGGATGGTATAAGAGCACGAAAAGGACTTACAGAGATACAAATGATACTTAAACCTGCAATTTTCACCTATAAAAAGGGGATGCGCACTGGTAAACGCAAACCACTCCCAGGTGCCAGTCTTACCTTTTTAATACCTACATAAATTCAATTGGGAAGGAAACATTAAATAACAACCCATTAAAAAATATTTATTTTTTAACGTTGCTCTCTCTTTGATTTTTACTATTTAATTAAGTCGTATCCAATCATAGGTTTAATTGTTATTGAAAATCAAATTATAGATTTCTGAAAAGACTGTTGAATAAGAAACATAGTTTTCTAAATGAAATCGCTGAAGATCGTGATTTCGGAGCCTCTTGACTAATACCACCATCATCTTAGAATAATGTGTGTGAATTCTGTACAAATTGATATGAAGAATTGAGCTATGAAGCTCAGCTCAATCGGGTGGAAGGGTCTAGATTGGTTTCACAACAATGAAATAAAAAATACGATTGTCACCCTATCGATTGTCGACGTGTCATCCAGAGTCCACTGTGCTAATAATATATTGATAAATAGTGGTCACCCATTGTTGTACATGGTTCATTCATGATTTTTTAAATATAACTTTTGTTGGATAATGGTGGGAAAAAAGCTGCGTAGTAGGTAATTTTGAACGATGTTGTTATGGTGCCGTAGTGGTGAGTCGTTTGACTGCCGTGCCGGCGTTTTTGGTTCAATTACCTTTATTAAACCGTCTGGCTGGCTTCTCTGCCGGCATCCCGGGTTCGATCCTCAGCAGTGCAGAAAATTCATATAAATTTATTTCTCACGCAAATATTGTTTCTCTAGGCTGGAAACACTTTTTAGCCACTTGTACAGGGTGAAAGGAAGTGTTTATTATTATTACTTTTTCGAATACCATTTTTTTATTTTGCAGTAATAATGTAAAAATAATATGAAAAAAATTACTGTGAGGCACCGTCTAAGAATAGTGCTTTCATTATTTTCTATTGTCATCGTTTTCTGGTGTCCCTTAAGAGCCGGGTAATCGAAAATACAACAGGCAACAATAGCATCTCACAAAGTTCAGCAATGAGGTTCACCACCCATTCCGAATGTAGTGCCTTTTTGGGTGAGACGAGACTGGTGTGTGGGCATGCACGCACGTGTCGTGCTTTATTTATACAAGGTGAAACACACCGCCACACCTGTCGCTGGTTACCCCACAATGTGGAATATTCCGTGATGTTAGTAGGGGCGTGCCTAGAACCTTCGGACTTGGCAAACCCTGAAAGGAAATTGGGAAATGTCAAAAATTTTATGTTTTTTAGCATCGTTGTTCATTTGAGTGGCCATGAAAATATTTTAAAATCAAATGTCAAAATCATATTTAGGTACATTTGTGGTCTGTCAAGCGTCGTATCTACATATGTCCAATTTTGAATCTTGTAGTCATAGAATAGTAATAAAACTATAGAATACTCATTCCCATACTTTAAATACCTCACTGAAAAAGTGAAGCCGTTTTATTGGCCAGCTCGTGTAATATATGTATGACTCTGCTGGTAGACATTGTTCGTATAGTACTACTCGTTATGACTGCGTAAATAATTTTGCAAGCAGTTAAAAAAATCCCTATTTGGAGAACGTATCACGCAGACGGCCAAATGATTACTGAATGCTCGTAGCAAAATGTTGACCAAATTAGTCAACATAAAGCAGTCGCGTTTACTGCAGGCTAAAGAGTATTCTATACTATTATTATTCTATGCTTGTAGTATAGTTCCAATAAAACAGAAAAAAAATATTAGTCTAGAATCTCTTAATATAATATTATTTGGCAAGCCAAGATTTTCGGCCTCTATATGCGATTCCGCTACTGGCATGGTAGATATGTTGGATGTAAAATGAATACGTATTTCGGAAGGTATTGGCACGTAGAATGAATGAATGAACGTGCGAATAAGAGAGGAAACGAAGCCAATTATAAAATGTCCATAATAATAATATTGTATTCACTTATATATGTATGTATGTATGTATGTGTGTATGGGTTTGTAGTTGGTTAAGTTGGCAGCTAAGAACATCACACGGTGGCAAAAACAGTTTAGCAAAATGGCAGAAGACCAGATAAGGAACGAGTTTTATTGCCCGACCAATATAACCAACTACATAATATTAACTGGAGGTATTTGTTTATTCAAGACTCGAACCATATTTTAAATGAGACGGACCGCGGGCAATGTTAGCAATCCGGACATTCGATAAAAATACAGACGTATTGTAATTTTGCGTCCCCGAAATTTTATTTTTTTATATTTAATTTAATTATTTATTTATTGTTAATACACAAACATTTGTACTTACATATTTAGGTTAAGTAAGTAACGCCCCACTAAACCTGTTCTGGCGTTGTTACTTTTATACAATAGGGTATACAAATTATTTACACATATAGGATACATAGGATACATAATACTTATATAAAGTAGGTACACAGATGTTAAATGTTACATTCAAGTAGTTCATACAAAAAAGATTACAAAAGATTAAGAAGTAAAGTTTTAGATAATATAAAAAAATGAAATAAAATAAATGAAGAATAGGAAATAAAAGATCATAAGTCATTTTTTTTTAACAGATTTTTAATTATCTCAATAGAGACGAAGTTGGAATATTTATTGTAGGAGAACTATTTATTGTTCTCCTACAATAAATATTCCAACTTCGTCTCTATTGAGATAATTAAAAATCTGTTAAAAAATATCTTTGACTCCCGACAGGGAAAAAAAAATCCAATGTTTGCGCATATGCAATAATAAAAATATTAGATCATAAGTCAGATGATGTTAAAGGTGAATAACCTCCTCAGTATAGAGGCTGCCCGAAGTAAATAACCATTTTTTGATGAAGAAATTAAATAGAGAATTCATGAACGCAGAAGAAATATCGTCTGAGACACAAATATATCGTCTGAGACACAAATTGTTATGAATTCAATCTTTCTTAAATATATCTACAGATTAAATCTGAACAACATACAATGTGTTCAATGTGTTCACCGTAAATGGCTAAAATATTACGACGAAACTTGACGGCGCTCTGATACTTGTTGAGAAATTTTTGCACGAAATACAGTTAAATAACGATGAAAATATAACAATTATTAGTAAAAATTGCGAAAATACAACTCATCATTATTCCAAAGTAGAGGACAGTAAAAAATAACAAATCGTTTTTCGCAACTTTACTGTTATATCGAAGCGGAGGGTAATGATTTAATCATTTCTTTACATTATTCCAACTGTCGATTTGTTCAGGAGAACTTTGTTCTCTTAACATATCGACAATGTATCAAGCCAGAATACGCGAGAATTGTATGGAGAGGTCTACTTTTTTCACGGCTTTTCCAACTTTGAAGTCAAAAAACACCAACTTAGAGGCTTCGCAGCATATATGTTCCATACACGGATTTACTCAGAATTCGGAGTAGAACATTTCGTGTGTCTGTGTGTGTGTGTGTGTGTGTGTGTGTGTCTGTGTGTGTGTGTGTGTCTGTGTGTGTGTGTGTGTGTGTATGTCTGTGTGTGTGTGTCCCCCCCCCCCCCTTATAACTTTTGATACGCTCAATTTACAGAGCCTAAAATTTCAGAATATATAAACAGTTACAGGCCTACAAAACTTTTATACTCGGAATTTTGAATTTTTGTTTCAGTCAGGGGTTATCAACTTTTGAATTTTTATTTTATTTTTCCCTATATCTCAGAAACCATAAAAGCTAGAACGCTGAAAATTGGTATAAACATAGACAAATACAAAATCTCAAATAAGTTTTTTCAAAAAAATTCCAGGGTTTCTCAAACATTTTTTATTAAGAAAAGTATTTTTTTTATGATAAATTTATGAGTTTAACTGCCTATATTTCCATTTTTTTTTAAATATCGAAAAAAGCCGAAACACCCCAACTAGATAATTTAATTTTATATAAAAAATATTAACATTGTAGCAGTACATCTCAAATTTTTTTTAACAATTTTTATAAAAATTGAATTTAGTGACGACATCGCTTCATACAATTTGTATGGTAGTGACCTATACACAATATCAAAGAAGACTTAATAGTTTGATACTTCATCTCTAAACATACAATATACATATACCATCATGCTGTTTTTATATTCCGGGTAGGAAAAAAAGACTGACCTCCATACTATCCTATCTTGACTACCTAGGTACATGTGTTGTATAGAAAACTAAATATCATAAAATAATAAATAATTTGTATTTATGGGTTTGGTACTTATTCTTCAACTATACATACTATCGCTGTCGACAGTTGGATCTCATGTGTTACATGCAACTAGTCATTAGGAGAATATTTTTTTGAAATAATATAAGTAATTATTACTATCCACTATTCTAAAGAAGCGGTGGGTAATGCTTGTGAAATCATTTCTCTCCACTATTCAGTAGAAGGGTAAAAAGTGTGAGAGTAATAAGTAATTATTAATCGAATATTTTTATTATTGCATATGCGCAAACATTAGATTTTTTTCTCTGTCGGGAGTCAAAGATATTTTTTAACAGATTTTTTTAATTATCTCAATAGAGACGAAGTTGAACGTTGCGCAAGCGCATAAAGTGATCACGTAAACCAGCCGATGACAGGTCGTAAGCCCTGTAGGTGCCTTGATTTCCCGGTTCTCCTACAGTAAATATTCCAACTTCGTCTCTATTGAGACAATTAAAAAAATCTGTTAAAAAAAAGTAATTGTTACTCTCCACTATTCTACACAAGCGGTGGGTAATGCTTGTGAAATCATTTCTCTCCACTATTCAGTAGGAAAGTAAAAATTGTGAAATAATATAAGTAATTATTACTCTCCACTATTCTACACAAGCGGTGGGTAATGCTTGTGAAATCATTTCTCTCCACTATTCAGTAGGAAAGTAAAAATTGTGAAATAATATAAGTAATTATTACTCTCCACTATTCTACACAAGCGGTGGGTAATGCTTGTAAAATCATTTCTCTCCACTATTCAGTAGGAAAGTAAAAATTGTGAAATAATATAAGTAATTATTACTCTCCACTATTCTACGCAAGCGGTGGGTAATGCTTGTGAAATCATTTCTCTCCACTATTCAGTAGGAAAGTAAAAATTGTGAAATAATATAAGTAATTATTACTCTCCACTATTCTACACAAGCGGTGGGTAATGCTTGTAAAATCATTTCCCTCCACTATTCAGTAGGAAAGTAAAAATTGTGAAATAATATAAGTAATTATTACTCTCCACTATTCTACGCAAGCGGTGGGTAATGCTTGTGAAATCATTTCTCTCCACTATTCAGTAGGAAAGTAAAAATTGTGAAATAATATAAGTAATTATTACTCTCCACTATTCTACACAAGCGGTAGGTATTGCTTGTGAAATCATTTCTCTCCACTATTTTATTTTATTTTATTTAACTAAGCACAGACACAGGCATGAATGCCCAAATATTTCTGCGCATAATAGCTTATATATGGGAAGTACATATCATAATAAGAATTGTTTGTAGGTATATAAATTTCCTACCTACACTATACTATACAGTGTACGGACGGTGTAGTGTCTATTTTACATGTATATAATTATTATGTTGCGGGTGGATATTACATAGTAAGTTTTGAGTTGTAGATTCAAAGATTAAACAAATGAAACATGAAAATCAAACAATAATTAAACATGAGAAAATGAACAGAGAAGTTATACATAAATTTATACGAAAGAATTAAGAGGTTACGAACTGGGATATTATGTGTTTTTTGTAAGTTATTTTGGAGTTTTAAAATATGTCAATATTATTAATTTGATGAACTGAGTTGTATATTCTGATTAAGCGAGGAATTGGAGAGAAATAACTTATATCCATTTTTTTACTATTCAGTAGGAAAGTAAAAATTGTGAAATAATATAAGTAATTATTACTCTACACTTTTCTAAAGAAGCGGTGGGTATTGCTTGTGAATTTTTATCTCAACTATTCAGTAGGAGAAAAAAAAGTGAAAATAATACAAATAATTACTACTCTCCAATATTCTAAAGAAGCGGTGAGTAATGCTTGTGAATGTTTCTCTCAACTATTCAGTAGGAGAAAATGTGAAATAATACAAGTATAAATTACTACTCTCCACTATTCTAAAGAAGCGGTGGGTAATGCTTGTGAAATCATTTCTCTCCACTTTTCAGTAGAAGAATAAAAATTGTGAAATAATATAAATATTAATTACTCTCCAGTCTCCACTATAGAATATATGTATCTCCACTACAGAAGCGGTGGATAATGACTGTGATATCGTTTCAGTGTGAGAATAAAATATGTGAAATAGTATTAGTAATTATTCCTCTCCACTATTTCACAGAAGCAGAGAGTAATGATTGTGAAATCATAAAGTGCATTCCTTTCATGTTTTTATGTTGTAAGATTTTTTTAGTGTTGTCAGATGTAAGAAACTAAACTTTACCAGATGTGACAACATAGATACCGCTAAGTTTGATAAATTAATTCTGTAATGTTCGTCACAAAGTAAAAATAATGAAAGTTGTTTTATGATACTCCCCTAAAAACAATAAAATGAGTTTTAAATTTAAACTGCCAAGTCGACGTAAATTTACAGAGTAGGTAGCAAAATATTTAAAATACTAGAATAAGATAAAAAGTGAGATAGTTAGTGAGTAATTAGCTTAGTGTGATAGTAAAATTTCAATATTTTTATTATGTACCTACTTATTACGAAATGTACTGTACTGAAATAAAATTGGCCAGATTGTCGACTATGCAAGCTTACACACACCAAAACATTAAAAAGGAGTTATTTTAGAGAATGCATTTTTAGATTTCCACAATACCATAGTCGACGAGGCAAATTATTTTGGAATCGTAACTTTTCATTTTTCAATAGTGAGTACCTACCTACTTCGTTAGGAATTAAAACAAATCCAACATTTAGTTCGATTCTATAACTTTTTAAGAAGGTTCCGGCTAAAATATTAGATCGCTTACAAAACGTCTGCATACGTTTCATATATAATCTTCGCAAATACGATCACATATCATTTTTTCGCAAGGAACTCAAATGGCTTCCTATCCGTCTGCGCCGAGATCAACACACTCTTTGTCTTCTATTTAACATTTTGAACAACCCTAATGCTCCATCATATCTTACCGAAAGATTTCAACCTCTGGCCTCTCATGGACTCCCGCTTCGATCTAGAGAAGAGAGAACCCTCGCCATCCCATCACATGCCACGGCTTTCTATTCATCATCATTTACTGTCCATGCTGCCCGGTTATGGAACAACTTGGCCCTTGACATTAGAACTGCACCAACGTTAGGTACCTTCAAAACTAGATTAAAACGCGCGCTCATACTTTCCATTTCTTAACCTACATACTTCCCATTTATTTCCCTATTCTTGTAGTTAGTCATATCTCCTCTCCTTTTTTTCCCTTCCCTCCCATAGTGTTGTAACATGTCTTATCTATGATTTGTTTAATTTTCATTGATGTACATATTTATATTTTTCTTACTTTATTGTGTTTGAATGTAATATGTTTATGGTTTTGTATATATTTTCTTTTTTGTACATGTACCATTTTGTCTCATAACTGTCACAGATGGTTGTCTGGAAGAAATTGCCATTAGGCAATAAGTCCGCCATTTGTACTAGCTATTAAGTAATGTACAATAAAGTGTTTAAATAAATAAATAAATAAATAAAATAGGTGTTCTTGTTGATATTCTAATACGCTGAAATAGGAACGTTCCTTTTTATGTAGAAACGTTCTTACTCCAAGTAAATCACGCGTTAGTTCAATTCCCGGTTCTATAACCACATTTTAGTCAACTGTCAAAACGTTCTTATTTTAGCTCACACCTAATTGGAAGCGTACCTACTAGTTATTTTCTTAGCAGTTCGGGATATTAAAATCAGTTGTGTACGGATTAAAATTTAAATTGATAATTTACACGTGTTTAAATATAAGTGCAGATTAATTCAAATGTTAGGTTATACGTAAAAAATGTTAAATGTTAGGTTATATTGTTTCGTAGAGCAACATAAGACAGAATATATGTGGCCTTGGAATGATCCTGAATCATTAAAGGGCGCTACATGAATTATTTTTATTATTGCGCTGCATGAGGCTTCTAGCAAGATTGGTCTAAGTAATAGCAAAAACGAAAATTATAAGTCCAGAAAACAAAATCATCACTGTTAACAATAAGAATCTCGAAATAGTGGATGAATACATATATCTTGGACACAAGATAAAACTGGGCAAAGAAAACCAAACAGCGGAACTGCCAAGAAGAATAGGAATGAGTTGGGCAGCTTTTAACAAACTCAGACACATTCTAGAAGATAAAGAGATTCCGATCTGTCTGAAAAGAAAAACATATGAATCATGTATACTGCCAGTGACTACATATGCATTGGAGACCATGACCCTTACAAAAAGAAATGTAGAAAAACTCAAATGCACACAGCGATCCATGGAAAGATCCATGCTTGGTATAAGCCTAAGAGACAGAATAAGAAATGAGGAAATTAGGAAAAGGACCAGAGTAGCGGACGTCATGGATCGCGTAGCTACATTGAAATGGCAATGGGCGGGACATATTGCTAGACAGGAACCCGCAAGATGGACTCCTAAAATATTGAGATGGAGACCTTGGGAAAGTAAGAGAGGCGTCGGAAGACCGCAAAAAAGATGGTCTGACGACATAGCCGCTGTGGGGGGTAGAAATTGGCTGCAAGCAGCAACCGATAGAAGGAAGTGGAAGAATATTGAAGAGGCCTATATCCAGCAGTGGAAGACAGAGGGCTGAAGAAGAAGAAGAAGAAGACATGAATTATTTTTATTATTATTCGACATCACGGCGATATGACATAAATAAACATGGCCGAACAGTTCGCAGTACGCATGCATAGTTCAGTGAACTTATTTTGTAGATTTTAGTCACAACGTCAGGAAGTTTAGGAATAACGTCTGCTACAGAATACGAAATTTAGTCCAAAAATGACCCTAAATTTTAGAACGTTCCTATTTTATTTCAAAAAGTTACTAAATTGGACGTATTGTCAGTCACAAACAAACATAAAATGTTATCGTTAGAAGACACAGGATGTTGTAAGTGAAAATATTTCGATTAATATTTAGATAACGACGTTTTGCAACAGCAAATAATAATTTAGTGTCTTGTTTTATCGCAACTATTTTAATGGCTGGTCCAAATACCTAATAATATAATTGACGGGAAATTTGCCGACCGATCAACTTTTTAATCCTTCCATTCACACCAGGTGTGTACCGACATAATTAACTACCGAAACATCATAATCTTGGTATTAAAAATGGTGAGATCTACATTTTATTGATATCATTACCTCACACTATCTTCTATGAAATAGTGGAGTTGTGATTTCAAAATTTTTAAGAATGCTTTATTATTTTAATTTCTCAACAGGTATCAAGTAGACAATACCCCGTATTCAGTAACTATTGTAACTAAAATAGGAACGTACTAAAATTGTAGATATTAGATTTACGTTCTTATTTCAGCGTTATAAAATATCAACTTGGACTAAATGTTATTGGAACGTACTTATTTTGGCCGAACGTTCTTTAAAAGTTAATGAATCAGACGTATTATGAATAATTATGAAAATTATGAAATTTTCATCATTTTCATAATTATTCGAAATACGTCTAATTCAGTAAATTTTTAAGAACGTTCCGGCCAATATAGGTACGTTTCTATGCCATTTAGTCCAAGTTGATATTTTATAACGCTGAAATAAGACCGTAAATCTAAAATCTACAATTTTAGTACTTACGTTCCTATTTTAGTAACAATAGTTACTGAATACGGGGTAGTATCAAGTAGTCAATACAATGATATTCGTTAAGATGTTTTTGTGTTTATCGTGTAGGTATGGCTTTTTTCTAATTTGTGTCCTCTATAGAGCTCAAACAATAAGTTCATCCAACTTCATTTTTATATCATATTACCTATGTATGTACATACCTATGTGTAGTGAATTCACTTATGTGTTGAATAGTTTTCCACAGACATCGGCCCATTTCATCTGTCAAAAGTTTTAAAATATTCTCACCTCCCGGAAAATTGTTTTATGATTTTAATTTTTCTTAAAATCATACAATAGAAATGCATTCAGGTATTATTAATTCTTAAAATAATTTAAAAAAGAGTTAATGCTGTAGAGAGTAAATCGTTGGAGACAATTCATTCGTTCGAACATAAATAGTAACCGCGATACCCTTTGGAATAAAAAAAAAATCTAAAAATCGTCAAAGAAAAAATAAAAATGGTGACACGTACATGTGTTTAATCGTATTATAGTCTATTCCCCCCTTACAAGAATAAATTTATGATATTCATTATTAATTACAGTTTTATTATTAATTTGATCATGGCCTTAAATTAGTTAAATTAATAAGGATTAAATGTCGCAATAGAAATAAACTACAATCATCACCATCGTGTAAATCTTGAACGCCTTCAAAATGTTTGCATCCGTTTTATCTTTGGACTAAAAAAATTTGATCATATTTCTCATTACCGTAATCTTTTTCATTGGCCCAAGATACGACAACGACGTAATATACATATCTTGTCATTACTATACAATGTCCTTTTTAATCCAAATTTACCTCAGTATCTCAAAGATAAATTCACTTATCTTTCAAGCCACGGGCGTCCACTTCGATCTGCTGAACGTGCTTTACTATCTATCCCTATTCATAGTTCTGAATTTTTTAGCTCTTCATTTGAAGTACATTCAGCTAGGCTATGGAATAGCCTAAGTCCTGATATTACGTCGTCTTTCTCATTAAACATCTTCAAGAAAAGGCTAAAGCAAAAATATTTATCTGAGAACACCTGATTACATCTTCCTTTCCTCTTCCTTTAGCTTTCCTATCATTGCTATGAATTGTTCTTATATGCTATTTTCTTTGTTTTTTTTTTTTACTTTTTTCTGCTGCATTTATTTATTTTGTAATTCAATTAATTTATTTATTTATTTAATATTGCTTCTCGGGCAACTAACAGGTACTATGTCAAATATTAATTTAACACGCACCCAATAACAAGTTGCCACATTCTGGAGACTTACGATATTAATCGTCTCACAGGTCCAGACTGAAAACACAATTAAAAACTGTGTCTCCACCGGGAATAGAACCCGGGACCTTTGGATCAGCAGTCAGATACCCAACCAACTGAGCCACGAAGGCCGACTAATGTAATTAACTGATTGCCATAGTACACATTGTTTTGTATACTTAACATTTACTCTGGTTGGTTGGAAGAAATTGCCATTAGGCAATAAGCCTGCCAGTGTACTAATTAATTTGTACATATGTACAAAAGATACAAATAAATAAATAAAATAAATGTTGCAGAAGCATTGAGTCTCCTACATTGTTCTAAATACACGATAAAGCAATTTGTTTCATGAGTAGGTACCTACCAATCTCATACAAACAATTGTTAAAGAATTTTTTAGATATAATGTACATAGATTTGTGTAGATTATTAAAACAAAAACAATCATACACAAAAATACCTCTAACACAGCTTTGTAACTCTCAATCAATACGCATTGAAAAAAATTATAAACCTGTGTACGATTGAAAGACGCGTGCCTTGAATTGAACACGTGCATTTGCGCAACATACTAGTGCCTAATTCGAGGCAGTACTTGCCTCTTATCAACACGGAAAGGTAAATACGCAATCGGGACTGTGTTTTAACCATATGATTGGGGGGTGCTTCAATGATATTTTTTGACAAACTTTTAACATCTCAATAGAGACGAAGTTGGAATATAACAGGAGAACCCGAAAATCAAGGCACCTACAGGGCTTACGACCTCTCATCGACCAGCTGGTATACGTGATCACTTTATGCGCTTGCGCAATTTTCACCAATTATTCCTTCTAATTGAGTTCTCTAATCAATTTGGAAGTTCTATTTTATATTAATTATTAGTAAATGATCATTTTAAATGAGCTGAAAAATACCATGGCCATTTATGAAGTAACGAAGATATTTTTTTGTAACGCCATCTATTGAGAAATTATTTTTGCAACTTTTAAAAAAATATTCGACATCAATGATCTTTACCGAAAATTATCTAACAATATTTTTTTGTCCTTTATTATCTCTTTACTTTTCTCGTTGCTGTAATGTGATCTGTCTGTCAATTTTTGATGTTTTCTTTTTTAAGGATACCATTTATTAGTACCTACCTAAATTATTTACTTCATGGGGCATGTATTGGTTGGAAGAGACAGCTTTATATGAAACCCTCCTCAATACACTTCATATTCATTACAATAGGTGCAACATACATAACTCACACCGTGAAAAAAATACTAATTAAAAAAAAAACAAAACTGCAACAGAATATCAGGAACCTACCGTCAACATTTACAAAATAAATTGCAATGAAAACTGCTTTGTAAAATATTTTTAATTATTATTTTTATTTATTTAATTATTTGGCAACGATTCATAATATTACATTATGCATAATACATCATTAAGTACCTATAGCAACGAAATAATTTCAAGATTACAGTGACAATATACAAAAAGTCTTTATTTAGATGCATAGCAGCGTGAACTTTTTAATTTTTGTACCTATTTTTATTAAATTTGTTTTTATTCTTATATCATAGCAGCACATTAATTAAATCTTTCTCCCATCCTTTTTCCTTGTTATTTTCCTCTTCCCATTATTTCCCGTCACCGGCAAACATGCAATAATTTTTTAATAACATTTTAATTTATTCTAATAATATTTTTATTTATTTTGATTATATTCTTACTTATTTAACATTGTAATGTGAATGCTTGTATATTGTGATTGTCATCTGTGGACAAATGTAATTGGTCTGTATTTTATTTATTTTGATTATATTCTTACTTATTTAACATTGTAATGTGAATGCTTGTATATTGTGATTGTCATCTGTGGACAAATGTAATTGGTCTGTATTTTATTTATTTTGATTATATTCTTACTTATTTAACATTGTAATGTGAATGCTTGTATATTGTGATTGTCATCTGTGGACAAATGTAATTGGTCTGTATTTTATTTATTTTGATTATATTCTTACTTATTTAACATTGTAATGTGAATGCTTGTATATTGTGATTGTCATCTGTGGACAAATGTAATTGGTCTGTATTTTATTTATTTTGATTATATTCTTACTTATTTAACATTGTAATGTGAATGCTTGTATATTGTGATTGTCATCTGTGGACAAATGTAATTGGTCTGTATTTTATTTATTTTGATTATATTCTTACTTATTTAACATTGTAATGTGAATGCTTGTATATTGTGATTGTCATCTGTGGACAAATGTAATTGGTCTGTATTTTATTTATTTTGATTATATTCTTACTTATTTAACATTGTAATGTGAATGCTTGTATATTGTGATTGTCATCTGTGGACAAATGTAATTGGTCTGTATTTTATTTATTTTGATTATATTCTTACTTATTTAACATTGTAATGTGAATGCTTGTATATTGTGATTGTCATCTGTGGACAAATGTAATTGGTCTGTATTTTATTTATTTTGATTATATTCTTACTTATTTAACATTGTAATGTGAATGCTTGTATATTGTGATTGTCATCTGTGGACAAATGTAATTGGTCTGTATTTTATTTATTTTGATTATATTCTTACTTATTTAACATTGTAATGTGAATGCTTGTATATTGTGATTGTCATCTGTGGACAAATGTAATTGGTCTGTATTTTATTTATTTTGATTATATTCTTACTTATTTAACATTGTAATGTGAATGCTTGTATATTGTGATTGTCATCTGTGGACAAATGTAATTGGTCTGTATTTTATTTATTTTGATTATATTCTTACTTATTTAACATTGTAATGTGAATGCTTGTATATTGTGATTGTCATCTGTGGACAAATGTAATTGGTCTGTATTTTATTTATTTTGATTATATTCTTACTTATTTAACATTGTAATGTGAATGCTTGTATATTGTGATTGTCATCTGTGGACAAATGTAATTGGTCTGTATTTTATTTATTTTGATTATATTCTTACTTATTTAACATTGTAATGTGAATGCTTGTATATTGTGATTGTCATCTGTGGACAAATGTAATTGGTCTGTATTTTATTTATTTTGATTATATTCTTACTTATTTAACATTGTAATGTGAATGCTTGTATATTGTGATTGTCATCTGTGGACAAATGTAATTGGTCTGTATTTTATTTATTTTGATTATATTCTTACTTATTTAACATTGTAATGTGAATGCTTGTATATTGTGATTGTCATCTGTGGACAAATGTAATTGGTCTGTATTTTATTTATTTTGATTATATTCTTACTTATTTAACATTGTAATGTGAATGCTTGTATATTGTGATTGTCATCTGTGGACAAATGTAATTGGTCTGTATTTTATTTATTTTGATTATATTCTTACTTATTTAACATTGTAATGTGAATGCTTGTATATTGTGATTGTCATCTGTGGACAAATGTAATTGGTCTGTATTTTATTTATTTTGATTATATTCTTACTTATTTAACATTGTAATGTGAATGCTTGTATATTGTGATTGTCATCTGTGGACAAATGTAATTGGTCTGTATTTTATTTATTTTGATTATATTCTTACTTATTTAACATTGTAATGTGAATGCTTGTATATTGTGATTGTCATCTGTGGACAAATGTAATTGGTCTGTATTTTATTTATTTTGATTATATTCTTACTTATTTAACATTGTAATGTGAATGCTTGTATATTGTGATTGTCATCTGTGGACAAATGCAATTGGTATGTATTTTATTTATTTTGATTATATTCTTACTTATTTAACATTGTAATGTGAATGCTTGTATATTGTGATTGTCATCTGTAGACAAATGTAATTGGTCTGTTTTTTATTTATTTTATATTGTATTCCTTTTGTATTTTTATAAGACTGTATTTGTCCCTTAAATAAATAAATAAATATATCCTAAATTTTATGCTACGTAACTATTTAAATTGTTTTCTTATTTTTACCACGATAAAATTCTGTAAAAAGGAAATATATTTTTTTAGATGGATTTTACAATAAACATAATAAAATCATCCTTTCACCTTGCGCAAGTGGCGAGTTTTTGGCTATTTGGCAAATTCTTCCGACCAACTCGTGTTTCTAGTCCCGAGAAACAATCGTATCTAATAATTTTAAATTTCTCCTCTGTTGGTGATCGAACCCAAAAGCCAAACGACTCAACAACTAAGCCACGGCGTTCGTCATAATTTCGTCATTATTTTCTCATTGTAGTTAAAGTCGAAGTACACGTTGAGTTGTTTACTTAAAAATTTCAATTAGGCCTTTAAAATAACGTCTATAGTCTGAATGAAGACAAGGCAGAAATCTGACAGCCGCTAATATGATGCTGTCTCGATATAAATATATCCAGTCGGTGAGGCAGCAAAATAGATAGATGCCTTGAGGCCGCGTGATGGAAGAGCCTCCAAGCAGCTGAGGATGGCGACCGTAGACTGAATGTCGGAGTGGTGCGGTGGGGCGGCAGAAAAACCTGTGTCATTACAAACAGAAGCTAAAAGACATCTAGTTGAAAAATTGGTATCGAAATATCGACCGGATAACAGGATCGAACTCGGATCACAATTTTAGAAATTTTATAATACCTATCTTCATATCATAAATATAGGTAACTACTCAGAATTCACCTTGTGGTATATTTTTAAAAAACTTTTATTAAAAAAACCGAATGACTTTGTTATAACCATTTATTAAGCGGTTAGAACAAAGTCATTCGGTTTTTTTTTATTTTAAATTTGATTCACACTCAAAAAATGTAGTTGTTAAAAATAAATAATTTACTCCAACAAGCAACTTTGTTATTATAGTACCTACCTGCAAAGTTCGTTGCTAAAAATTGCCAAGTAAACAATCTGTTAATTTTAACCCAGTAGCTTTGTTATTATTCATTCTTTCTTTTGAAAAACGGAAAATACTAATTGGTAATCAAGCTTTAACATCAAAATAGTATAAACATCTTTACATTACATCTCAAATGTAAATATTAGAAAATCAACACACGATATTTGTGAATAATAATGATAATCTTTGACGAATATCTCATCTTAATTCAACTTAATTCAATCCTTTTTCAGTGAAACATGTCTAATTTGACGAGTATCATACTTTATTTAATCATTTTTTAATGTGACATATAATATTTGGCGAGAATTATACTTTATTTAATATTTTTTTTAAATATATCGTGTCAAATTTGAGAAATATTAATATTTTAATGTATGAAATGTCAAATTTGACAGATGTGGAATACAAAATATCCGTATAGGTACCTGTTACTCGGTTAAATTTAAACAAGTACATTGCTATTGGCAACCAACTTCATTTTAACAGTATTAAATTGTCAGATAATAACCAAGTGCAACTTTGCTATTTTTAATCTTGTATAGGTTAATAATTACCAATATGACTTTTAACATTGCTATTGGTAACCAACTTACATTTTAACAGTATTCAATTGTTAGGTAATAGCCAAGTGCAACTTTGTTATTTTTAATCATATATTGGTTAATAACTACCAATATGACTTTAACCGAGCCAAAAAGGTACTTTGCTAACTTTAGATTTTTTCAGTGCACATAGACTTAAATTTCCAAAATTTTATACTCAGAATTTAGAATTTATGTTTTAGTCAGGGGTTATCAAATTATGAATTTTTGCTTTATTTTTTCACATAGAACACATAGAATAATAATAAAACTATAGAATACTCATTCCCATACAATACCTCGCTGAAAAAGTGTGAAGCTGTTTTATTGGCCGGCTCGTGTCAATATATGTATAACTCTGCTGGTAGACATTGTTCGTATAGTACTACTCGTTATGACTGCGTAAATAATTTTGCAAGCAGTTAAAAAATTCCCTATTTGGAGAACGTATCACACAGACAGCCAAATGCTTACTGAATGCTCGTAGCAAAATGTTGACCAAATTAGTCAACATAAAGCAGTCGAGTTTACTGCAGGCTAAAGAGTATTCTATACTTTTATTATTCTATGATAGAACACTGAAAAATGACAAATATATTATAGACAAATAAAAAACTCTTATCTGTTTTTTAAATTCCAGAGTTTTTCAATATTTTGTTATTAGGAAAAACATTTTTTTATGATAAATTTATGTGTTTAACTGCCTATATTACCTTTTTTTATTAAATACCCAAAAACGTAGAAACACCCCAAATAGACAATTTATATTCTATAAAAAATTATCATTATAGTAGTAGTATTACCTAATCAAACTTTTTTTAACATTTTTTATGAAATTTGAATATACGGACGAGATCGTTTCATACAATTTGTATGGCAATTTGTATACATAATATCTACGGGGACTCATATATAATAGTTTGATAATTTTCATACATACCTACCTACAAACCAGTGGCGACTGGTAGATCGTATTTTTGATAATTTTTGGTAGTGCATTTTTTTCCTGAATTAATAATAAATTAATTGGTATTTAATCGATATGCGTTTACGTATATCTACACAAATATATAAGTCTACGTTGGTATATTATGGATAAAAATGAAATAATCATAGAATAAATAATATACATATTCAAAATATTTTACCTATTTGTAAAGAAGTTCAATCCTGCGCTGTTTCTATTTGGCAAAAACTTCAATCACTCGTTTGTTATTGATCGATATCCACAATCTAATTGTGTTCTAATGTCAACAGTATCTAAGTTAGATAATTTATTGTATTGCGTAAATGAATTTGTGAAGAATTATGTTTTTTTAATTTCTCGGATAATTGAGCCAAATCATTAACACCTTTAATAATCCAACAATCCAAGTAGATATAGTCGCCATCGAATAGCAAACATGTAAAACAAAATAAACTATTTAATTCGTCACAACCACATAACCATGATGCTTTATCATAAAACTGCATTTTAAAAACACGAACAAAATTCTTAGTTCTAATTTTGCATTGTTGTTTAATATTTAACATTGGTCTTGGAAGACCTCCACGATTTATTTTCAAAAGAAGACTTATTATTTTTAATGTAAAACACATATATTAATTCACTCGTTTTTAAATCTATAAGATATCTGAACTATACACAAATATTTATTGATTTAGATTATCTTGTAAAAAGCGATGATATACGATATAAACAAAGTTTGTTTCAACTGACTAAAAACTGACAAATTACTCTAATTACGCATGCTCAATGCTCATGTATAGTGTTTACATTACGAAGAAAAAAGATAACACGGGAATATTCATGTTTCAATAATAATTGCGAACATATTAGAGAGAGCGAGGTAGAGATATACATTCTAAGTACATCTAAGATATTATGATAATTTGGTGCGACGCACGAAATTTGTGAAATGAATGCATTGCTAGTAAGTACAAGTATCTCTTTCTCATCTAATACGGTACTATCTCTGTCTGTTCATACATATGCTATACAACAGACAATTTTAACTCGGTGCGTTTTTGATATCGCACGCCGTACTAAATAATATTTGTATTGTGGTAGATTACATAATATTATATCGATCGCGAAGATATAAAGTATATGGACAGCGTTTACTAAGAAATTATTATTTTTAGAAAAATAACAGTAATAAAGTAAAGCGTAATACTATTTTAAAAACATATTTAAATATTATTTTTTACAATATAGGTATCATTTAAAAAATGGTAGTGCAATTGATCCAACGCACTTTATATAGAGTCGCCGCTGCTACAAACAATTAACTGTTTACATATTCTGAGAAGGTAAAAAGGACTGACCTCCACATTATCCCATCCTGACATTTGTATACAAAAAAAATCTATAATTTGTATTAAAGGGTTTATTGCTTGCTATACGTATTCTTCAACTACCTATACATACCATTGCCATCGACAGTTGGATGCAACTAATTTTTAAATACTTAGCAACAAAATAGTTTAAAACAAAAAATGTTGAACCATTTCGGTCCATTGTATGTGGTAGAGAGTATTCTCATTAGTAAGTATTTCTCTCCTAATTGGGCCGGAGATACCGCGAGAGGCGCGACCACCGTCCATCCAACCAGCTCTATATCTACATCTACATACCTACCTACCTATCGTCGTAACAATATGTTACAGGCGTTCCTTACCTACCTAATAATATGCTCACGCATGCATGCACGATTACCTACCTATGCCAACTTTCTCAATTGCAGTAACACCAGCCAATTTGTTCCTTTGATAATACTTGTACCTAGTCAAATACACGAAAATGATCCATTCCCTCGTTATAACAATTTAGAATTCGCGCGTCCATGTTTCGTGATATGAATCGTACATGCATGCTTCATTTATGCTTAGATTCGCTAAACTACGTTGACACAAAAATGTTGTTGAAAAAGAAATATTAAGTATTATACCATTGAATACCTATATGACCAGTTGAAAAGGCTTTCACCAGGCGAAACGGTCATCCTGGAGAGGAATAAAATAAATGTAAAAAGAAAAAACAAGTGTTTAATTTTTTAATATTACCTAAATATGCTTATATATTATGTTAGAAAGAAAATATATAAATTATGTTATTAAGAAATTTATGTTACAAAATTTATGCTAAGTATTTTTTTTTCTTTTGGTAATATTTGTTTTTTTACATAATATGTTCTATTCATTTATGAACTTGGCTTTATATAGGTATATTTTTTACATAATATGTTCTATTCATTTATGAACTTGGCTTTATATAGGTATATTTTTTACATAATATGTTCTATTCATTTATGAACTTGGCTTTATATAGGTATATTTTACATAATATGTTCTATTCATTTATGAACTTGGCTTTATATAGGTATATTTTTTACATAATATGTTCTATTCATTTATGAACTTGGCTTTATATAGGTATATTTTTTACATAATATGTTCTATTCATTTATGAACTTGGCTTTATATAGGTATATTTTTTACATAATATGTTCTATTCATTTATGAACTTGGCTTTATATAGGTATATTTTACATAATATGTTCTATTCATTTATGAACTTGGCTTTATATAGGTATATTTTACATAATATGTTCTATTCATTTATGAACTTGGCTTTATATAGGTATATTTTACATAATATGTTCTATTCATTTATGAACTTGGCTTTATATAGGTATATTTTTTACATAATATGTTCTATTCATTTATGAACTTGGCTTTATATAGGTATATTTTTTACATAATATGTTCTATTCATTTATGAACTTGGCTTTATATAGGTATATTTTTTACATAATATGTTCTATTCATTTATGAACTTGGCTTTATATAGGTATATTTTACATAATATGTTCTATTCATTTATGAACTTGGCTTTATATAGGTATATTTTTTACATAATATGTTCTATTCATTTATGAACTTGGCTTTATATAGGTATATTTTTTACATAATATGTTCTATTCATTTATGAACTTGGCTTTATATAGGTATATTTTTTACATAATATGTTCTATTCATTTATGAACTTGGCTTTATATAGGTATATTTTACATAATATGTTCTATTCATTTATGAACTTGGCTTTATATAGGTATATTTTACATAATATGTTCTATTCATTTATGAACTTGGCTTTATATAGGTATATTTTACATAATATGTTCTATTCATTTATGAACTTGGCTTTTTATAGGTATATTTTACATAATATGTTCTATTCATTTATGAACTTGGCTTTATATAGGTATATTTTTTACATAATATGTTCTATTCATTTATGAACTTGGCTTTATATAGGTATATTTTTTACATAATATGTTCTATTCATTTTTGAACTTGGCTTTATATAGGTATATTTTTTACATAATATGTTCTATTCATTTATGAACTTGGCTTTATATAGGTATATTTTACATAATATGTTCTATTCATTTATGAACTTGGCTTTATATAGGTATATTTTACATAATATGTTCTATTCATTTATGAACTTGGCTTTATATAGGTATATTTTACATAATATGTTCTATTCATTTATGAACTTGGCTTTATATAGGTATATTTTTTACATAATATGTTCTATTCATTTATGAACTTGGCTTTATATAGGTATATTTTTTACATAATATGTTCTATTCATTTATGAACTTGGCTTTATATAGGTATATTTTTTACATAATATGTTCTATTCATTTATGAACTTGGCTTTATATAGGTATATTTTACATAATATGTTCTATTCATTTATGAACTTGGCTTTATATAGGTATATTTGACATAATATGTTCTATTCATTTATGAACTTGGCTTTATATAGGTATATTTTACATAATATGTTCTATTCATTTATGAACTTGGCTTTATATAGGCTTTATAAAGGTATATTTTTTTCCTTGTTATTGTGTATTTTTTATTAAATAATATTCAAGGGCAGAATTATCTCTGTCAGAACTGGAAAATATATAATATATACATACCATCACGCCATTTCCCTATTTGCGGTAGGCAGAGAGAACCGAACGCCAGACTCCTCTCTCTTGACATACATTCATCGCTTCATTCACGTCCATACATCGTCTCATACACGCTCTTCTATTATTCTTACTTCTAACATCACCATCTTTCAAAATCCCATTTATGTGATCGTGCCAACTTTTTCTTGGCCGACCTTTACTTTTCGTTCCTCTTTTTTTACATGAACTGCGCTTAGATTTAAGCTGACTAATTTTGTATGAACTGTGCCTAAATTTAAGTTATTTATTATATGAATCATGACCATTTGAACTGTGCCGGAATTTAAGTGATTTTGTGCCCCTCTTTAAGAAAGGGTCAAAACTAGACTGCAAGAACTACCGAGCTATCAGTCTGCTGAGTTCAGTTGGAAAATTGTATGCTAGGATACTAGATCAAAAGTTGAGAAAGGCTACAGCAAGCAAGGTGTGGGATGCACAAGGAGCGTTTGTTGGAGGTAGAGGATGCACCAACCAATTTTTTTCCCTACGAATGGCGACTGAAAAGGTCCTGGCAAAAAAACCAGAAGCTTTTCTGCGCTTTCATAGACCTGGAAAAGGCCTATGACAAAGTAGACCGTGAAAAACTTTGGAACGTGCTATCAGTGTATGGAGCGGGTAGCAGGCTGATAGGGGCAATATCATCTCTGTATGAGGAAAGCCAAGCCTGTGTGAGAATTGAAAACTCTCTCACAGGATGGTTCTCCATTAATATGGGAGTGAAACAAGGGTGCGTACTATCACCGTGGCTCTTTAATCTATACATTGACTACTGTGTTAGAGCACTAAAGAATGAGAACATTGGGCTGAAACTGGAAGGTGTGACTGTATGTGATCTAATGTATGCGGATGACAAAGTATTAATGGCTGAAAGCGTGGAAGACTTGGAATGTTTGGTTAAAATAGTATTCGATGGATGCATGCAAAATGGATTGAGAATGAATGCAACTAAATCTAAAGTGATGGTATTTGAGAAGAGCGAAAGACGAATGCGAGATACGAGTGGAGAATGTACAATTAGAACAAGTCGATGAATATCTATACCTACTTAGGAAGCATGTTTCAGCGTGATGGAAGATTGGAAAAAGATATTGAAAGGAGAGTAACGGCAGGTAATAGAGTGAATGGTGCATTAAGACCGGTAATGGCTGACCCAATTAAGACCGGTAATTATTTATAATATATTTAAACAGGAATATTATAAGTGACCTGTCTCAGAACAGGTTATCCTAGTGAGACGGGAACGAAAAATGTATTGTCATTCATGTATTTTTATATACATAATAAACGTCGGGTTGCCGGCACTGAAACTGACTGTGTATGCAAGCTTCACGCTGAGATTCGCGAATACATGCAGCATGATGAAATTCGCGCATGCACGATGCATGCTAAAATTCGTGCATGCATGCTAAGATTCACACATGCATTCTTCATGTTAAGATAAATGCATACATACCACAAACTTGTCATTATACAAACTCTAGATTCTTATTGAAATTGAATATGTTTACTAATTGGGTACATCATAACAATAATACTAATACATTAATTATAATAATATTTGATATATTATTTGTTGGTTAGGTATCTGACTGCTGATCCAATGGTCCCGGGTTCGATTCCCGGTGGAGAAACAGTTTTTAATTGTGTTTTCAGTCTGGATCTATGAGACGATTAATATCGTAAGTCTCCCGAATGTGGCAACTTTTTATTGGGTTCGTGTTAAATAATGATTTGAAATAGTAGGTACCTGTTAGTTTCCCGAGAAGCTAAATAAAATAAAATAAAATTATTATTAATAATACTTTACTTAATAACCTGTTTATTTAACTCTACACTTCTACGGAATAGTGGGGAGTAATGATTTCGCAATATTGTTATTAAGAGTATATTTGCACCGATTACACCGATAAGTACCTACATATCATGTAGAGAATACATGCCATACATACCTAATATATTTCGTCGCAATGTTTCTTTGTGGGTGGCGAATTGTAATAGCTATTAGAGTTCTTCTTGGTCATGAATCATCTTGAATTCAATCCTGTTTTAGCAACTTGACCATCTTTCTATTTTCTATGGCTTTACAAATAAATATTTGGAGATAATGGTACCTTATAAAGTTACGTCACATAAGTGTGAACTAACCATTAGTATCTATAAAGATAGAGGTTCAAAATATTAAATGTATATAAGTATATGTATCATTGTCAAACCTGAATATAATTTGGTACAAGAAAACTATATAATGGCGAATCGGTGGTTTAATCATGGCTTCCTTTTCATATAATAATAAATAATCAGAAAATAAGAATGAAAATCGAAAAAATATCAAGACACGAATTTAAAACAAAAAAGTCTTCATCTGATGTCAGTTGTTAGCCCATTAAAATGGCTACCTGAATTCTCAAAAAGGCACTGCGCGAAAACAACGCAACGGCCTAATAAACGCGCGCACGGTTATGATTCTCAAATGACTGGCGAATAAGGAAGATAGTCGTTTGTCGTTTGTGTGAACAGCGTTTACCTCAATAACAACGGGCACGCACGATATTATGTGTACGCGCGCGCAATAAACGCCTTTATGGCCGATATAAAAGCGGGCGATAATCGTCCGCGAGGCAATCAGGAGTTCACTTCAAACCGATCCGAAGTTTTTGGATATGGCATTTAAACGAGCTTTCGCGCCCTACGCGATACGGAACGTCGTATTTCGAATTCGGAACGAACGCCATTTTGAGCTTTGCGCGCGCTCTCCGTATGGCGGGAAACCGTCCGCTGACAAGATGGCAGTTGTCTTTTTCCAGTGGCGGCGCGTCAAGATAAAACCTTTTGTATTGCTGAAAAGAAGTGGCAAGCCGCAATTTATTGTTCCAATTAGCTATAACGTCGGAAGGAACTTTTTTATCGGATCAATTCGATCCGAAAATAATATAGGTAGAGAGGAATGTGACGAAATATAGTGGAGTTTGTTCACTGCCCACGCTGACATATTATATTAAATGAATAATAATAATTGTTGTGTCTGCGCTTTAATAAAATAATAATCATAAGATTACTCGGACGATATTCCACATCATGACATAATGGATTTGTCTGAAACCAAATTGAAAGGTATATTTGTTTGCCAACACGTTCATTTACGAATCAGTTTGATAAAAAAATTACTTTATGATTTTTGTTTTTTTTATTAAAATTCAACTATATTTTTAAATTTGTTTACACCACGTATTGATTGAATTTGCGACCGGTTTCGGATCTAACCGTTCCCTCCTCAGGCAGGATTTACTCAGAATTCGGAGTAGAACATTTTATGTGAGTTTTGTGTGTGTGTGTGTGTGTGTGTGTGTGTGTGTGTGTGTGTGTGTGTGTGTGTGTGTGTGTGTGTGTGTGTGTCTGTATGTCTGTCTGTGTGTGTGTGTGTGTGTGTGTGTGTGTCTGTCTGTCCCCCTTATAACTTTTGATACGCTCAATTTACAGAGCCCAAAATTTCAGAATATATAAACAGTTATAGGCTTACAAAACTTTTATACTCAGAATTGTGAATTTTTGTTTCAGTCAGGGATTATCAACTTTTAAAATTTTGGTTAATTTTTCCATATATCTCAGAAACCATAAAAGCTAGAACGCTGAAAATTGGTATATACATAGACAAATACAAAATCTCAAATTTATTTTTTCGAAAAAATTCCAGGGTTTCTCAAAAATTTTTTATTATATATTTTTTTTTATGATAAATTTATGAGTTAAACTGCCTATATTTCCAAATTTTTTAAAAATATCGAAAAAAGCCGAAACACCCCTACTAGATAATTTAATTTTCTATAAAAAATATCAACATTGTATAAGCACATCCCAATTTTTTTTTAACAATTTTTATAAAAATTGAATTTAGTGACGACATTGCTTCATACAATTTGTATGGCAGTCGCTTATACACAATATGTAAGAAGACTTAATATCCAATCATACATACAGAACCATCATGCTGTTTTCATATTCCGGGTAGGAAAAGAGGACTGACCTCCATACTGTCCTATCTTGATATACATACCAACATATGTTAAAATTTTCAATAATTTGGATTTATGGGTTTATAGTTTGATTCTTATTCTTCAACTATACATACTATCGCTATCGACAGTTGGATCTCATGTGTTACATGCAACTAGTCTTAAAATATTCTGTGGTGCTCTGTTTTCTTTGACGACAGCAGTAGAAATATAGCGCGATTAACGATAAAATTTAAAATTCATAATAACATTACCTATATACAAAATCCTTGGATGGATGGAGATAATAATTTTTGAACTGTTTCCAATATTTAGTCAAAATGTTAGGTCGGCTGGTTTGTATTGTCAATAAATAATGTAGTTCCTAATAATAAAATATCTTACAAAACAGGTTATTTAGTGATGAATAGATCAATTAAGAGTTTAATGTAATTACTACTGCGTGTTGGTATATCGTGATTTGCGGATGTCATTATAAAATATACTAGCAATAACATTTACAGGACCGCATTGTTATTATTAACAATTATAAATATAGGTAATAGATTGAGGGATGGAGCAGGGCAATGTTGTGTTTTATAACGACTACTGGTAGAATTATAGGAAAACAGATTAAAAACATCTTCTGCACAGGTTCAGAACCCATTAAAATTGATGGTCAAGATATTGGCAGAGTAGAATCGATCATCTACCAGACCATCTCAGATATTCCTATAGTGAGTGAGTGGTCCTATAAAGTGGAATAGATTGCCTCCAAATATATACAATGTAGGTACAATGCAAGAACACTTTCTCTAAAGGACTGAAAACAGCTTTGTTTCGTAGAGCAATAAGACAGAATATAAACGCCCGTGGAATGATCCTGAATCATTAAACGGCGCTATATAAATTTAAAATATTGTTACTATTCCCAAGCCAGGTGGTCTGACCAGGGGGACAAGTCTGGTTCGACCGACGAAATCAAAACCCCAGTGATTACCCATATCATGGATATAATTATTGTATGGAGTTCTATGACATCTAAAGATATTGTAGAACTCCATATAATAATTATATCCATGATATGGGTAAACAAGGAGGGTTTTCATTTCGACGGTCAACCAGACTTGCCCTCCAGGATGGCGAAAGGAAGCACAGGAAACCAATAATAATAATAGTAAGTTTTATTTAGACGTAAAAAATACAAAATTAATACATCTAGTGTAAACAAAAAGTATATAATTTTTTTATACAATAATCAATTATGATACAGAGTATGACACTAAATTATTGAAATATGTAAAAGTATGGAGAACATTAATATTTTTTAACTATGTGTTCAGCACCTTCCCTACGAAAGGTGGCAAGACTTGTGATTTCTTTTATGTTTGGTGGCAAACTATTATATATTTTGAGACCTTTATGGTATAAACAATTTTGTGTACTTGTTAATCTCGTTTTTGGGAAGTAATAAGTTAATGTAAGTCCAAGTGGGAGGCCTTTGTCCAATAAATACTGGAAGTGCGAAATAAAATTATGGGTTTTTTGCTTGGTCGGTAGATGTGCAAACCGTCCCCTACTCATGTACACGGTCTAAAACAAAACAATTTAGAGACAACAAATCCAAAAATCAGTAAAAAACAATTAAAAACCGAACACGACCCAACACCATTAACTATATACACTAAAGAAGAGAACGGCATTTACTGAAAATAGTAGTGTATAAAAAGATACTTTATTGTTAAAAAAAATAATCACCTTAGTACAGGTCTGTTTAATTAAGTTGTCCTCATTGACAAAACCCGATATTCATACGAAAACGATAAAAAACTGAGTAGAGAGATAATTGAATACAGCTACTGAAACTAATTTAGACTCGCCTCCAGTTCAGGAGACAACTAATAGCTCCGATTTACATTACTTGAAATAAATAAACACTTCACACACAAACCTAACAATCGAGATAATATGGACCATGTCTAGTTTAGTACCTATTCTCAAGTCGTTCTACCATAGAAACATACATTCGACTGTCGAGTGTTTATTCATTTTTTGTAGACATATTATATTACAAATATAAAAAAATACTTGGTATCAGTTCTAATGAAATTTATTTGACTCTACCGACGCGTTTCATGCAAGGCACATTGTCAGAATAAGCAAAAATAAATAATATATCTTGGGCAGAACCCTCAGAGACAGAATCCCCAACGAGGAGATCCGCAGAACCTGCAATGTCGAGGATATTGCAAGGTGGAGTAGACAAAGAAGACGACACTGGAGAGACCAAATCAAAAAAAGAACAAGAAGAAGTTTAAGAACAGAAGTCTTCTTAAATCTCAAAATGTAGCAAATTAAAACTCGATAAACCCAACATAATCATTCACTTTGAAAACTCATCCTTAAATCACGGCCGCCATATTGGTTTCTCATCATTTCAAAAGAAAACAAAGAAGTTTAAATTGTTTCGAAATCTACACCTTCTTATTAGTATTAATCGATATTCATCTCGAAAAATGAAAAAAAGAACAAGAAGAAGTCTAAAAACAGACGTCTTCTTATATCTCAAAATATAGCAAATTAGAACTACATAATTACCGCTTATTTTGTAAAATTTGGTTTTAATCACTGTCGACATATTGGATTTCTCCTAGTATCTTGAAATAAAAAAAAGGCAATCGGTTCGTCGCCATAAAAGAACATTTTTTTACTCACGCAATTTATTTAACTCAAACGAAAAAAGAAAGAAAAAATTTTCTGATGCTAAAAATAGTTTCCGCACGGTGAATTGTCCATACGGTCAATTGTCCATACGATAAATTGTCCGTACGATCAACTGTCCCCACGGCCAATTGTCCTCACGGCCAACTGTCCCCACGGCCAATTGTCCTCACGGCCAACTGTCCTCACGGCCAATTGTCCTCACGATAAATTGTCCATACGGTAAAAAGGGCGTACGGTCAATTGTCCACGGCCAATCGGCTACGGCCAATTGTCCGGGAATCATATTTCAATTATATACTTAGTAAATGGTGTGGGTAAATGTACCTAATTAATATGTATGTGATTGTGATGGTTTAATGATCATCTCACTACGAAATCCTGTGCCGAGGTGTCCATTTATTTATTTATTTATTTATATATTTATTTATTTATTTATTTATTTATTTATTTATTTATTTATTTATTTATTTATTTATTTATTTATTTATTTATTTATTTATTTATTTATTTATTTATTTATTTATTTATTTATTTATTTATTTATTTATTTATTTATTTATTTATTTATTTATTTATTTATTTATTTATTTATTTATTTATTTATTTATTTATTTATTTATTTATTTATTTATTTATTTATTTATTTATTTATTTATTTATTTATTTATTTATTTATTTATTTATTTATTTATTATTATTACACAAAAACAAATACAATATATACAAACTAACTAATAAAGCCCCACTAGGAAAAAGCCTGTTCTGGGACTGTTATTTTACACAGTTGAGTATCTTTATTCAGCTGGTTATTTCATATTTTACAAGTTATAAAAGAAGAGTACGTAAACAAGAGTAAAAAAAATATAAAATGAATGATACAAATTCACAAAAAAAAATTGTACAAAGTATTGAAAAAAGCAAATACACATACCTAGTACCTACTGACAGAAAAAATAAATAAATGTGAATATAAATATAACATATGTGTCTGGTCAGAGGTCACCCCGGGCATTCACGGGTATTCAGATTCGTGTTTTATATAATGAATGTTGCCTTTTTTTAAGTGAGACGAGATTGGTTAATGTGGATACGCGCATGTATCGTGATTCCTTTTATTAGGTAATTCACACCCGAACTCCATATCGGTTGGTTATTCCATATTGTGGGATATAACGTGATTTTATGAAGATGGGTCGATGGCAGAACGGTTAGCGCGCTGGGCTAGTATAATCCAGTGGTTGCGAGTTCGAATCCTGCCTCGACCAATTTCGTTCGCCTATAGCACAAGCATTTATTTGCTTTAGGGAACGTAAGAAGATGTATATGTACTTGTATAACAACGACATATTCATTTTTTTGTAAAAAAAAAATATTATATAATTTCACATGCACTAAAAATAATTATATTAGGTATGTTTGGATTGATGTGTTTTTTTGCAGTAATGAGAAAGACCATGACCGGGGTGGTCTTGTTCTTGGTCTTGCGTATTCAGTTTTGGTCTTGTTAGTCTTGTAGGTCTTGCAACTTAGATATACAATTTTTTTTTAATTTTTCTGTTCAGTAATTACAATGAAATATAACAATAAACAAAAAAATAATATAAGTTTATTTCGAGAGTACCTACCTACGTAGTTAATTTTCTTTGTTTATTCAAAATATAAAAGTTTATGAAATTTTTACAAGATTCAAGTTTCTTGCATCAAATCTTACAAGATTTTCTTTTTAATAAATATTATTGGATACTACAGCAGCGCCAAATTGTACAATACTAAAAGAACATTTTTGTTTTTACCTTTCCAATGATTAATCTTGGTATTAAAGCCTGGCCTGCAGCGACATATCACTAACAACGACATAAGTCAACAATTAGATTTTTGAGTTAATAATGCAGAAATGTTGTGTTTATCAATATTCATGTTGTCTCCAATTCTCAGCACAATATCTCTATAAGTGCGAGTGAAACAGCACATGTGTCCTTTCATTGTTTCACTGTAATATTGATAAACACAACTTTTTGCATTATTAACTCAAAAATCGGATTTTTTGACTTATGTCGTTGTTCTCACAAACTAGCGATAAGCAGACATGGTCTTGAACATCTCGCAAGACCAAGACATCTTCATCTAAATTAAGTAGGTATGAAGTTGAATCAGGATTCGAGCCGCGTCCACTGGATATAAGTAATTAGTAGTTTGATTTTTTAAATAATTCTTAGAAGGAGTTCCACCAAATAAAAACATTAGATAATGAACAGGTACACAGAAGTTACAAACAATTATCAATTTCTTTAAAAACAAAAAGATTTTTACTATTTCAGTACTTGTTTGAACAAAGAATAATGATTCCACAAAATTAGTCTAATCAGCCGAAACGATCGTCCTGCAAAAGGAAATAAACCACTGTTTTTTTAAGAGGACATATAAACTTAGACGTTGCATTTTGAAATCAATTTTCGAAAATATATTAAACAGTCTAAACAGTATTTTTCTAAAATATTTTCTTTAGTGAATGTTCGTCACGCAATTTTAAAATTCAGCATTAATTTCTCTAAGTAGGTAATATTGAAAATATTTTTTTGCATTTTTAAATCACCCCCACAACAATGTGTCGTGGATAAATAAATCTTTAATGGGCTTAAAAAGTGCATAAAATCAAAGTAATTTTTCGTGATGGTTTAATAATTTCAAGCTAGGTTTGTTCTTAAAATGTAAAAAAATCAGTAAATTTTTGGTTTCCGACAGTTTAAATCACGTAGGTATATACCCTTTTTAAGACACACGATAGTCCCTACACTTATGTACTAACTCTTAACTTCAGTGTGTATTAGCGGGTTTGAATATATCATGTTTTCAGTCACTATATTTAGCGTTATATAATATGTCCTCTTAAAACCCTATAATGTAATATTTAAATGATTATTCAATCTTCAATCGAATTTATTAAATTATTATTCGCTATCGAAAAGTTATAGTAAATAGGTATCGGCTTATCGTAATGAAACTGGTTTCGATATCGTAACTTTTATATAAAGGTATATAGGTATACCCGGATTTCATTCAACGTTCAAATGTTGCCATACACATACATTATTATTTTCAACTTTATACAATTACAATAAAATTGACATTTTTATTAATATCAACCTTTTAATTATTTTTTTTATCTACAAAATCTACCACTGGCAATTCAGAAATAAACACAAGGAAAACGAAGAAAGAACAAAATATGATCAAAAAAACGAGTAGGTTGTGGCCAACACTAAAATCTCCACTACATATATAGTTTATGTACATTTTTTATGAAGTACCTACATTTCTATTAAATATGTGTCAAGCAAGATAGTAGATTGCGGTGTTCGGTTACCTCTGCCTACCCCGTATATGTAGTGAAGAGCAAAAATACACTTTTCTATAGAAACATATACAATATCGATATGAAGTTGATAAATCAATCTTCCCATAGATTAGCCATTTTACTTCTATTATATACATTATTCATACAAATAGATATGCAATTTCACGCATAGGTAGGTACCTACCTAAACCTAATATAAGAAAAAAATAATAAATTTTGTTCTTTAAAGGTAGACAATTCCTGGATGCAGTTTTGAAGGGTGTGTTTCTATTGTATGAAAAAATCAAACAAAACAAATAAATCTCAATTTTCCAAGAGAGCATTTTGAAAATTTTGACAGATGAAATCATAGAGATGAAATTGACGGATATCTATGGAATGGTAATGTTTATGGACTTGACACATATGATATCAATATGAAGTCAATCGGACTTATAGTTTGGGCTGTAGAAAGGACACAAAATGGATATGGCGTACGCCGTACGCCATGTATAGAAACACAACATCAAGACGAAACACATAGAGAAATTTATGTAAAAAAAAATAGTTAAAAATTGTGAAATCATGACTCTCCACTATTGCATTGTAGTGGAGAGTAAAATAACGAGTGGGTTGAGGTCAACATCAAGATCGATTATTTTATTTATTACAAATCAGTTTATTAATGAATGACACAATGCACGAATGTATGCAAGAATAGAGGAGTGTGGCGCTCGGCTCTATCTGTCAACCCTGTTAGGGTTTGTACAAAATTACTATTTTAAACGAAAGCGAGTTATTTGATAAGATCGGCTAGAACACTGGTAATGGTGATATAAGCCTTGAAAAAGCCTTCTTCTTCTTAACCCTATCAAATCTCACGCCATTATCATAGGGAGTATAAAACTTCTGGCTAAACTTACTTCAAACACTATTCCCCTTCCTGTACTCAATAGCACAGCAATACCCATATCCAAAACAGTGAAAAATCTAGGAGTTCTCTTCAATCAACATCTTTCCTGGACTCAATCAATGAAGTCAATGAAGTCAGCAGAAAACTTTTCTATAGTATTCACTCTGTCAAAAAACTTCAAAAATTTCTTCCAACCAACATCAAAATAAAGCTCGCACAAACTCTCCTTCTCCCCATTCTCGATTATGCAGATATTTGCTATTTGGATCTTACTCAGGAACTTCTAAACAAATTAGATCGATTACAAAATGTCTGCATACGTTTCATATTTAATCCTCGCAAATACGATCACATATCATTTTTTCGCAAGGAACTCAAATGGCTTCCTATCCGTCTGCGCCGTGATCAACACAATCTTTGTCTTCTGTTTAACATTTTGAACAACCCATCATATCTGACCGAAAGATTTCAACCTCTGGCCTCTCATGGACTCCCGCTTCGATCTAGAGAAGAGAGAACCCTCGCCATCCCATCACATGCCACGGCTTTCTATTCATCATCATTTACTGTCCATGCTGCCCGGTTATGGAACAACTTGGCCCTTGACATTAGAACTGCACCAACGTTAGGAACCTTCAAAACCAGATTAAAACGCGCGCTCATACTTTCCATTTCTTAACCAACATACATCCCATTTATTTCCCTATTCTTGTAGTTAGTCATATCTCCTCTCCTTTTTTTCCCTTCCCTCCCATAGTGTTGTAACAGGTTTAATCTATGATTTGTTTAATTTTCATTGATGTACATATTTATATTCTTCTTACTATCTTGTGTTTAAATGTAATGTGTTTATGGTTTTGTATATATTTTCTTTTTTGTACATGTACCATTTTGTCTCATAACTGTCATAGATGGTTGTCTGGAAAAAATTGCCACTAGGCAATGTCCGCCATTTGTACTAGCTATTAAGTAATGTACAATAAAGTGTTTAAATAAATAAATAAAAAGAAAAGAGAAGATAATACCGGCTAGAACACTGGTAATGGTGATAATAAGCCTTGAAAAAAAAGAGAAGATAATACCGGCTAGAACACTGGTAATGGTGATAATAAGCCTTGAAAAAAAAGAGAAGATAATACCGGCTAGAACACTGGTAATGGTGATAATAAGCCTTGAAAAAAAAGAGAAGATAATACCGGCTAGAACACTGGTAATGGTGATAATAAGCCTTGAAAAAAAAGAGAAGATAATACCGGCTAGAACACTGGTAATGGTGATAATAAGCCTTGAAAAAAAAGAGAAGATAATACCGGCTAGAACACTGGTAATGGTGATAATAAGCCTTGAAAAAAAAAGAGAAGATAATACCGGCTAGAACACTGGTAATGGCGATAATAAGCCTTGAAAAAAAAGAGAAGATAATACCGGCTAGAACACTGGTAATAGTGATAATAAGCCTTGAAAAAAAAAGAGAAGATAATACCGGCTAGAATACTGGTAATGGTGATAATAAGCCTTGAAAAAAAAGAGAAGATAATACCGACTAGAACACTGGTAATGGTGATAATAAGCCTTGAAAAAAAAAGAAGATAATACCGGCTAGAAAACTGGTAATGGTGATAATAAGCCTTGAAAAAAAAGAGAAGATAATATCTGTTAGAACACGGCAATGGTGATAACAAACCTTGAAAAAGAAAAGAGAATATAAGACCGGCTAGAACGCTGGTAATGGTGATAATAAGCCTTGAAAAAGAAAAGATAAGATAATACCATCTTTGAAAGCGGCAGCTTCTTTCTCAGGAGGAATGATAACTAAACAAAGTGTATTATCATAAATAAAATTGTGAAAAAAATATCAGCAAATTAACTCAGTTGCATGATTTATTTTATTAATATTTTTACTTTGAGGCACCGGCTTAGAAAAGTGCTTCCACTCTTTCCTATTATCACGTTTTCGGGTGTCTCGTAGTAATCGAAAATACAACAGACTAAATAACATCTCTGAAAGTAGTGCCTTTTTAGGTGTGCGGGCATACACGCATGTCTCACGCTTGCTTTTACAAGAAAATGTACACTCGCACACCTGTCGCTGATTACCCCACATTGTGTGATACATATATACTGTAATCTGGGAGGCTATTTGCCATTTGGCAATTTCTTCCAACCATTCATACGCTTGAACTTATTAAAAAGTGATAAAATATTCACTTAAATGTGACAGTGAAATAAAATATGTATTTGTTTATTTATTTTATTTAATTTACGTATTTGTTATTATTAAATTAAAATCATATCGCAAAATCTAAATTGCCCACATATTTCATTGAATGTATGTTATTTAAATTTTCGTGTTAACTTGAGCGTACATTTTATGTTAAAAAATATGAATCAAATCAATTGTTGTTTCGGGAGTACCTAGGTACCTACTTACGCCATGTCCATATTTTACTACCATAAACAAAATAATAACACGCAGTATTTCATTGCTCACGACGTGTGCGAAAAAGATATAATTTATGGATTTAGTTTAGCATGTGTGTTCGAAAATTTGCAAATTATTAAAAATTCAAATTGATTTAAGTAATATACATAAATTAATATGCAAATGTTTCCATGCAAATTAAACAACTCTAATTATTCATTAATCATTTTCGGTTATGTTTTTTGGAACGACAAAAAAAAAACATTTGTGTTTTAAAGCATGGATTCAATTGAATATTTTTGTTACAATTAAGGCGATAAAGAATTTAACGATGTTGGAATGAAAAGTAGGTATGCGACATGTGTTAATTTGTTTATTTATTTAATGTTCAAACACAGTCTTACAAAAAAGTACACTATGAAATAAACAAAAAAAAAACAGACCAATTACGTTTGTCCACAGATGATTGATGTTATTCCTACATTCCCTTATGTCTAGGGAACCAAACCAAAATGACAACGAGATTTTCATCTTTTAAACAATATTGCATATATCGAAAGCCAAGGGTTGTACAATTAAAAGGATGGTGAAAAGGATTAGCGAATTCTGTTTGAAGGGTACTTATAGAATCAGAAAGGACTAAGGATTTTGAAAGATTGAGTGTGTGAATTAACCGTACTGCTTCCAGAATTGCGATACCCTACCAGTATAAACGTATGTAGGTGAATGTTGGGAGTTTCAATTGCTTGATAATTTTCTCATTTTGTTAATATATGTAGGTACCTACTGCAGCCCTAGTGTGACCATCATCATCAATTCTAGAAGCATCTGTAAAAAAACAGGTTCCAATCATTCCGATTTGAGTCAACTTCATTCTGGAAGTGTTCCTGTTTGGTCCAAGAGATATGATATAGGTACCTAATATTAGGACAATACATAAGAATTTCATATGGGACAGAAAATATCGGAATTGATTTAAACTGGTGTATTAGATTGGGATATTCTGTAGATCTACAAGAGCTTTTGACAATTAATGGTAAATTATTAAGAAGCGATAAAGGTATATGAATATTCAAAAGGGACTGTACTTTACATAGATATAACAGAGTGTGTAGAAAGCCTAGCAGCTTTGCAGAAGTATCGATCTGAGAAAGATTGTCTACGGAGAACAGGAGTGTTCTACATTTTCCAATTGAAGAGCATTCGGTCGTGAGTCCTGTAGGTGCCTTGATTTCCCGGTTTTGCTTTGCTTGCTTTTGTTTTTGCTAAGATGCTTTTTAACATCTCAATAGAAACGAAGTTGGAATATATTATATAGAAGAACCAGGAACTCAAGCCGATTACAGGCCGTAAGCCCTGTAGGTACCTTGAATTCCTGGTTCTTCTATAATATTTCAACTTCGTCTCTATTGAGATAAAAAAAGGTCACAAAATTAACTACTTAATTAAATCTTTGTTATTCTTCCATTGTATGAGAAAACCATAATTTTCATAATGTTTTTTTTGCAATTAAATAGTAACTTTTTGTTTAGAATGGTCTCATTATCGTTTATCGCCGGTTGATGTCTTTTTACTTTATTTTAACTTTTTATTGAAGTGAATTGCGAATATTAAGTAATTCTCTCCTTTAATTAGGTAGAGTTAATATTCATCAGTATTGACTATAACATGTATAGGTAATAATAAACAGATGTTTATATAAAAGTAATTATTATTTGACCAATTAGGTATCAACAATGCTATTTATCCTTTCTTAGGTGGTTATTAAATTTTATAGTTTTCGTCCAGTAACGTAGAACAAAAATTTTCCTTCACAATATATTTTTTATCTATTTACAGCGATTTGTTATGTAATACTATATAAAAAAAAACATTTTTTGTTTCTAGTGTTATTTACAATGCTCATTGAATTAATATTGTGTATTAAGTTTTTTTATTACTTTGTATATACCTAATACTAACTATTTACATATTTCATTCCTTTATTTTTTTGTATTTGTTATTTTTACTATAAAAATTTGTATAATTATTAAAAATAAAAAAGCATACTTACAAAAAAAAATGAAAACATTACATTGAAGTAAGTACCTACCTTATTAAAACAATTGATATCAATAAAGAAATATAATATGAATTTAATTTAGTTATACAAATGATTTATAAATTTACATTCGTAAATAGACAATAAGTACCTAATCCGATTCGTAAAAAAACAAATGCAATTTAAAATTTCAATGAGGCACCACCTGACGTTCCAAAAACAAGTGGAGAATGATTCCCTTGAGGATTCCATAAATGGCTCCGCATGAGACAACTAATGAATAAAGTCGACCGAGGGGATACCTCCAAAACGATGGCGAAGAAGTTGGAGTTCAGCATCACAAGAGACTCCATCCTGAAATAATAGAAATAAAAAAAGATGTTTATTAACTTAACCAATAACATGAGAACTATTAGACGATTAAGATAATATTTTGAACTGGCACCCAAAAGATTTACTATTAAAACATCTACCTACATGATATTGCAAAAGTCAGTCAGTTCTAAATTAGATATTCAATATACAGTGATGAAAGGTTTCAAATAAAAGATTTCTTCATGATCGACATTAGTATATTCTTAAGAACTAATTAAGCTGTTAGTAATGTTAAGGGTCGGAACAAATTATACGATTATAGCAACACTGCCAGCTAAACGGTTGACGCACGAATGAATGTATATTTGATTCGTATAATACCCGAACGGCGATGAATCGTTCGTTAATCTTCATAAATATTCGAGAACTGACGAAAATATGCACATTGCAGTTATTAAGGAGGGCAGCTACACTCAGTACCCCAGTGTACTATATTTCACAACATCTTTCAATTAAATACTGTGTCTCCACCGGGAATCGAACCCGGGATCTTTGGATCAGCAGTCAGATACCCAACCAACTGAGCCAAGAAGGCCGACAAATTCTTTCATTCTACAAATATTTAATAAGTAAGTTAGTTGAACCACACCGGTACGTGTACGTGTAGTAGTGTTGTGCAAAACTTGAATGTATGTATATGTGAACTGGGTGCACAATTGACCCAATATATTTTGTCTATTACTCTCCATACGTACAAAGGCATGGCGTGATTTTCCTATGTCTATATGTAGGTACATATTTGAAACAGCACATTTTTTAATAATATTTTTGAAAGACAACACTTTAAATCATGAAATAGTTAGGACGATCGTACCATGATCGTAGCGATAGTACCATGAGGACGATCACCGGAACGGTGAGGCCTACCCCCCTCCCCTGGCTTCCAGTTCTGTCTAATATAGCCCCCTCTGAGCTTCGCTGATCCATGGCAACTGTTAACTTGATGGACAAGATAAAAAAGAACCCATCACTACCAGCTCATCAAGACATCTTCCAACATCCCGCCAGACGACTGAAGTCCAGAAGACCAATATGGACCATGGAAGATGTTAAAACAGAGATGGACAAGTGCGGAATGCCACAACAAGTCCCTGATTGCGGATCCCACAGTGCAAGTCCCTGGCTTCAACCTGCCTAGAAGACTTTGGGTTCAACTCAACAGAATCCGCACAGGCCAGGGGTGCTGTAACTACCTTCTCTGGAAGTGGGGGAAAAGAACCTCTCCCAATTGCGAATGCGGAGCGGAGACTCAGACGGTGGCACATTTGGTGGGGGAGTGCACCTTACACGGATTCGAGGGAGAGATAGAGGACATCCACAGACTCGTCCCAACGGCGGTCGACTGGCTATTGACAGCAGAGTTTCGACTTTGAGCCAAGCAGATGCCGATGCCATACGCAAAGTAAAGTAAGTATGAAATAGTTGCAAAATTGGGTGCATGCTAATTACTTAATATATTTAATAATTAAAAAGAATCACGAAAACGAAATATGATGGCACACCACTGTATAGTGTTCTCTCTGAAAGAGTATATGTATATACCTACATATCTTCAAATCGTGTACGTTGCAATACCACTATAATTTCTCGGAATGATGCACTCATTCAGTGAAGAAAAAAAAACCTACAAAAACCCTTTCAGCCAAGAACAATTCAGCATATTAAAATTCATCTGACATATCTTGTATTTTAATTGCTTGTTATCGTTAGTGACCAGTCAGCTCACATCGCTGCGCTGTGATGAGGAGATAATCATAAACTAATTATACATGGATAGTGAGCTACTTATTACTTATCTTGCCTCATCTATACCTGCACACACACATGTCATGATAACCTGCGAGGAATTTGAACTTTTTATTGATACATATAGCACGGTCTAGTGGGGGTGTAATGTGAATTGTCTATGGAGTCCATCATTAGAGTTAAGTGCCGTGTCAAAAATGCGTGCGAAATGTCCATCAAAATGGAGAAGTTTCATACGAAAACCACAAATAACCACAAAACACGTCAAATATTATTTTTTTTTTCAAATCAAAACAAAATCTACGAACATACAAAGTTTAGTATCACTTCCGATTAGAGGAAGGATGTGTGTATTTTTACCAGAGATGACTCATGAATAGGTCTATCAATTTTTTTACCGCTCCTTATAATTGGATTGGGACTTCAAGATGATAACGGACAAAATATATTAATATTTTTATTCACTTATTTGTGATACATGATCCAACAAATATATCGAAAAAAAAATTTTCTTTAGACATTGAGAAAAAACATTTTTATCTGAGATGACCCATGAACAGGTCTATCTATTTTTTCACCGCTCCTTAAAATTGGATTGGGACTTCAATATGATAACTGAAAAAATATATTAATATTTTTATTCACCTTTTTGTAATACATGATCTAACTAATATTTGGAAAAAAAAAATTTCCTTAGACATTGAGAAAAAATATTTTTATCAGAGATGAATCATAAAAACTTCTATCTATTTTTTCATCGCTCCTTAAAATTGGATTGGGACTTCAATATGATAACTGTCAAAATATATTTATATTTTTTATTCACCTATTTGTGATACATGATCTAACTAAAATAAGATTAGATATACATAGGTACCAGCGTGTTCAAAATTAATTATGCTTATATTTTTATTTTATTTTATTTTTACAAAGAACAGCACACAGTATATGCATACAATTATTAAAAGTAAATAAATAAAAATACAAAGATAACATGTACCTCTTACGTACTATACCTAATATCAAAATAAGACAGTAAAATGTGTGAATTAGTGTGGGTGCGCGCATGAGAGAAGAGTAACAATATAAACCTATGTGTGTGTAAAAGAGTTACTAGAAAAAGTGTAAGTGTGTGTGCATGTATATGTATACACGATAGACAAATATATATTGACGGATTCATAAGTCGAGTAGAAAAAGAAAATAGGTATATTGCTGAGGGTGGTTGGGAAAAATAAAATCAATCAGTACCTAGTTGTTTATTTTTATAATGTCACGATGTTAGATATAAGTTTGTTTTTGAATGTCATATGTGAATCAAAAAATATGTCTAAGTCGGCATTTTTTTCATAAGAGTTCAATAAGTTTATCATTCTTTTAATCGGAGAGTTTTTGGAAGCATTTGTTTTACAGATATTGGAGAAGAAAAATGACGTATGTCTTGTCCGACGAGTAGATGTATTAAATTTAATATTGGTAAGAATTTCATGTTAAATAGGTACAATATTACGTGCACGTATTAAACACAATATTACGTACAATACAGTGGTTCGGGATTCATTTCTCAATTCAATTTAATTACTTTTACATTACGAGAAATAATAAAAATGATTATCAAAATTATCAGCAGTTTTCAATCTGTCGATTTACACGGCTTCCATACTGTAGGATTCTATAATAATTATAATAATAATTTATTCATCGACATATTGTACTTTACAAACATGAAAAAAAATAACAAAAAGTAGTTACAAAAGTAGTGACAAACTAATAAGAAAGTAATAACAAAAATAACAACAAAAGTAAAAATAATAAGAAAATTAATAGCGAGTAGAAACCAACTAATAACAAAGTAATAATAACAAAAATAAAAGTAAAAGAAATAACAAAATTAAAAGCAAGTAGAAACAAACCAATAACAAAAATAAAAGTAAAAATAATAACAAAATTAATAGCAATAAAAACAAAAGCAACAACAAAGTAAAATTACAGTGATCAAAAGTTCCCATTTGGATATATTAGTGTGTAGGTGATATGTTTTTCGGTGCGACACCTGGATGATTCACAAGTCAATTCATTGACAGTCTCGAATATGATAAATGTGAACATATAACACAAAGAATTTATTTGTCTTCCGACGATCGTTTCGGCTTACAAGGCCATAATCAACTGATGTTGAGTACCTACACAGTTTTCGTTATTTTTTGAAACGTTCGTCGGAAGACAAATTAATTCGTTGTGGAATATTTATCATAATAATCATCGAAATTATTAAAATGATTATAAAAACGATGTCACATAACTCCACTACTAAACGAACGACACTGGGTGAAGTGTCAAGCGCCAAAAAATCTGATAAAATCGCTGTAAAAATTTGCCCACGATAAAAAAATATATGACAAAAATTGACATATTCGTTGCAGCTCAAAATATGACCAGCGCAGCTCAGTTCACAGCATATCACAATTTGGTTGATGTTTGTAAACAAAAAATATGGTACCCCGCGAATTGCGTCGAGTTTTTCGTGTCCAATCAAAATCCGGTAGCTGAAAGCAATTTGTGAAATTAAGTTCGTAGAATTGAATGCTATTACAGCACACCAAGGAATATATTATTATTTAGTGGGTAGCTATACTTATATACATTTGCACAGTAGCCACCGGTTTGGCTGTTTGGGCGATAGCATCATCCAATCGAAATGGGAAGTCGATAAACTTAGGATGTACAACTAACCATGTTAATTTGCTTTAGGCATTTATATATCTATTTTGATGCAAATCGAATATTCTTTATGATCGTTATCCTACATATACGAAAAATTTGATTTTTTCTATGCCGGGAGTCATAAAATCATCATCATCACCATCCTCAGCATCACAACCTTTGATGGATCCTAGCTGCCTCCAAGAATCTTCGCCATACTGCTCTATCCTTGGCTGCCGCCTTCCGGTTCTGCTGCCCCATAGCCCAACAACGCCGTCCAACCATCGTAGTTTAGGTCTCCCTACGCTTCTTCTACCGATTGGGTCATTAAACAACACGCTTTTTGGGAGCTCCAGATCATCCATACAATGTAAATCTCCCAACCAGCGTAGTCTGCTAATCTTAATGAACTTGATTACGCTGATGTCCTGCTAAAGATCATAGAACTCGGTGTTATATATTTTACGCCATGTTTGACCGTCGTTGACAAAAACATAATTGGTCAAAGTTGCGCAATCGATTAAAATGATCACGTAAGTCATCTGATGACAAGCCCTGTAGGTAATGATTTGCCGGTTCTCCTATAAATTTTATGTTCCTGTTTCGTCTCCTTTGAGATTTTAAAATTTTGTCAAAAATACTATTTTAATGGCGTCGAGATGATGTGATGGAGATTTTTCGGTTAATTTGAGTCATAGACTTAATAGAATGGACAGCGTGCGTGAACGGCATTTTCAGCAAACATCATAAACAGCTGATTCAAGTGCAGAACGACATTGTTTCCTTGCGAATAGTATAGAAAGTGAGCGAGTTCATCCCTTAATTTTAGATTTAACGTTATATTCACATGAATATCTTATTTTTAAGGACAATTAATGATTTTAGTATTTATAGAATATTTATACATCATTTAGAACAACATGAATTATTGTTTAATTTGTTTTTTCAGTCAATAAAATGATGCATATTTGTGCCGCATATAAATGCAATTCCCGTTATTCCGAAGGGTGTGAATAATCTTTTTATTTGTAAATTATACTCTTAATTGTTCAATTTAAATATTTTTTGTAAATGTACGTGTCAAAATAAATATATTTGTTGAGTAGCATTCAATTTCGATTTGAAAAACATTGATTCAATACTATGATGGTAAACTTCTTGTCAAAATTAATATCTCTACTCATTACTAATAATACATCTACTCATTACTCGATGTTTCAGACACAAAAACTTGTCTAAAAACACATAAGTATAAATATAAAATACTTATATTTATTTATTTCTAACCTTACAATACAGTATAGAAGGAAAGATTTTCGTTTTCATTCATACCATAACGGCATATCTCACAATATGATGGGGTAACCAGCGACAGGTGTGCGGGTATGCATCACCTTAAAGGCATCATTCAGAATGGGTGGTAAACCTCATTGCTGAACTATGTGAGATGTTATTTTGCCTCTAGTTTTTTCGATTACCTGTCTATCACGAGACACACGAAAACAATAATTATAGAAAAGTGTGGAAGCACTATTCTAAGAAGGTGCCTCAGCGCATAAGATTTTTGTTCGTGCATATTATATAGTAACTTAACCATAAATACATTCTGCTATTTGATTTTCTTAGCGTTTTATGAATGTAAATTAAAATTCTATTAAAATTTTATTTTATTTGAGATTTCTGAACGGTCCTGACAGTAAAGCTAAATAGATCATCGCGATCAAAAGAAAAACAAACATTCATCGTAAATATTGATTCAACAAAGCCTAATAAAAAAATATATTTATAAGCTTCTTCCTCGAAAATCAGTTTTGGGAAAATAAACTATCCAAAGTAGCTAATTCGACAATATTTTACATTGCAAGTCATCTACTGAAATTAAAAATATGTATATTGAGCATTTATTTTTATTAATAGTAGATTATTATGTAGGGAAAAAGAATATGACTCTCAAATAGATGGATTTATAAACAATAAGTAGGATATGAATAATATAGATTATGCCAAAAAAAATACATTTACTATATATAATATTAAATTGAAACTTTCAAAATCCATTAAAATTTATTCAGTTCGAGCATTATATAACTGGTAATTTTATTAATAAAATTAGTATTTTTGTATGAAAATTTGCCTTGCCGCCATTAGTGGACTTCAGTCACGTGGTTTTTTCATACAAATCATGTTTGCCGAAAACCTGCCAAGCAAAACGCCTTTGAGCGCAGTTCATATATATTATTAAGTTTATGAATTTGAGTTCATTTTCGGTTAATTTGGCTTATGCTGTTATGAACTCTAAGACAGCCAGTGAGAAAGGAAATTGATTCCTTATAGATGATTGGCGGAGTACCGAATACCATGCATAGCCAATGTTACCATTATTTAATATACCTACTACAGATAAAAGTATCGTCTGTCGTCAATCTGTTAACAGCGTTCAATATTTTAGAAATATTGCCAGAAGGGCTCTTGATAAGCTCGAGAAACTCGCCCTAATGAGAAATGTTTAGGGTAGAAGATCCAGAAGTCGTTCACCGACCCAATGGAATCACCCCCACATGGCAAATCTGATACAGCAGGATCCGTAACTACCGAAGCCTTTCGATCTTCCCGAGGTCGTCCTAACTGGCGGGTGACCATTTGTCGAGTGATTGAGTGTCTGTCGTCCTCAGTCATGAAGCCCAAGGAATAATAACAAATAATATAGGTACCTATCTACCTTATTATTGTAAGTAGGTATATATTAAATCGAAATTGTTATATTGTATGTACGTTTGTAATTTTTGTATCATTGGAAATAAATTATTCGTTCATTCTTTCATTCGTTCATTTGTCCATTCGTTCATTCCTTGATTCATTCACTTGATGATCGTAGCTGGGTTTGATTCTATTTTCTTTCCTTTCGCTACAGCTGTTGGTTCTTACAGACAGTAAAACCTTCGTATAAAAATTCAAAATATTGATTGAAAGAAATTGGCTAAAGCAATAAGTCACCCAGTGGGCAGTATATTTTTATATTATATACAGAAAGATAAATAAATAAACAAATAAAATATTCTTTACCAATTTTGTCAATCAATCTTTTAATCGAACATGTCTCTATTCGTAGACAGAGAGAACCAAGTGTGACACAATTTTGCCTTTGGATTCATTGTTATTATTAGGTACCTCATTAACATTTATGGTATTAAATATCTTTCATTTTCTTTTATCAAAAGTATTGTTCACCAGATCGTCCAATGTTTTCTTGGCCTGCCCATTACCTTTATAAACTTAGTTTATGCGTCGTTCTTCTACGTATGTGGCCAATCCACTGCGGTGGCGTTTACTTTCATTTTGTTCACACGATACAATAAACACTTTTTGTATTGAAATGGCTGCCGATCCGACCAGGCTGACATAAATTGTGAGGAGTTTGCGTGAAGTGAATCGCTGCCGGTTGGTTCATTGCCGTGCAGGTATTTTGTGGGTGCAGCTTTGCATCAGACCTTCGTCTTTTGCTGTTCTCCTGATCCACGCAGATTGCAATATTCATTTGAGTCGTGTCACGGTTTTGCTCAACTCATACAAATCTATTTATTATTAGCTGATATTTAACGTGCCAATTAGTGTAAAATATTAAAGATTTGATTTATATTCTCTGCAATTCTTATTTGCTTCTTATTGAAGTACAATAAACAAGACTGAAGAATAACGATTGTGTTAAGATGTTCCAGTCTTTATTTAACTAGTGTGGTATTATTCTTTATAATTATTAAGACTTTACTTTGTTTGGGATGGATGCATTAGATTGCCTTGTGGCATTCACTAAAGAAATATTTTGGCTATTTAATTGACAATGATTAAAAAATAATACGGTTATATTTGCATGATACTCGTAAAATGTTGCCATAGGCCTTTGTGGCCTCGATATTAAAATATTGGGCCGGTTTAATTCCATTTTCATTGCAATAAATAAATAATTAAAATATGCCAGACACGTCGCATCCGGACCATAATACATACATATTGAATTGTTCGCCAAAATAAAACGTTAGCAACTGATTACTCTTATAATATACTTATTTTTATGATATTACATTTTTTAGCGTCGCAAGAGTGTAATTATTGTGAAATACATAGTTTTATATGGGAGTTCAGTTCTTTCTGTCTACCCTTGTTAGAATAATATCTATCTATTATCTATATATCTGGTTTTTTTCCTCTCGTCTATTTGGGGGAATCCATGTCAATCTAGTGATTAATAATTTGCTTTTGACTATGAAAATATTTCATTATTTTTTTGTGTTTTAAAACAAGGTTAATTTTCATAAGTCAACACTTTTGTTTTTAACAAAAAATAAAAATATTATCGTTGATGTACCTACTATTAAAAAATATTTTTGAAAATATCTACGTAGATATTATAAAAGTTATAAAGTAATCTAACGAATTCTCCAGAGGTTTTTACCTTAAAAAAAACAGTGTATAAATAACAATAACAACAAAAAAATAAAATTACTATTTATTATTTATTTATTTATATATTAAAAATCCTATTTTAGAAGTATAATAATATCTGAATTAGGTACAATATAACTTGATAAAGTACTAAACAAAATGTATAATATACATATATAATTATGTTAAAAGTTAAAATTTAAGTTATCAGTGTATGTATGTTTATTTAATTTGATAATTAGGCTACTCTACTAGGCTATGCCTGTCCTAGAGTAGCGTTATATAAATCAGTTCTATTATTTTTATTCGTCATAGTTTATGCAAGTTAATTTTTATAAGGTTTAGTGGTAGGTAGGTTGAAATGAGACAGAGGTGCAAGTATATGTTTTAGTTTTTTAGATACTTGTATATATGTTTTGTAGTTCCTTTAGAGCAGGGGTGCTCAAACTTGAACTGCTGGCGATCTACCTCAATATTGTTAGACTATGATCGATAGATTCTGAGAGGCTGAAAGTATGTTTGATGCTGATTGATAAATATATTTAAATAGTAACAGACCTACTAATTATTTCCAAGTTAACTACAATATTAGGTTTTAAGATTGAATACCCCCGCAAATTAGCAGATGTATACCTCGAAATTGTATAACATTAACTTTGGTTGGTTGAAAGAAATTTCCTTCTGCCTAGTGGTAAATTATATGTATACAAGATACAAACAAATAATAAAAATTAACAATTTCTTGTCGCTTGTGAGTTCAAGTTTTTATTTTAAAGTAATGTTCCGAATACACGATGATACTGACGGTTGGTAAGATTTTTTTTTGTGTCGACATCAATGTATACACCTGTATACACAGTGTAAGTGCATAGTAGCGACTTTGAAACCACTCGATATTTACCTACCCTCGAGTGTCTATTCACTAGACTCTAGTGTCTTGTGTCTTCTTGTATTCCAACCATAAGTCTTTAAAAAACTGACATGTTTATTTTTTATGATACCTACTTATTTAGATACATATATTATACAAAATTTCAAACCGCTTAAATATTTGCAACACTCTTCCATAATTTTATAAACGATATAGAATTATTATTCTAAATTTAATTTTGATCCACTTATTAGCATAAAGTGGGTTAGTGAATTATGTATTCAATTCGTGCGATATTTGCACATAAAAATTGACACTGACCTTTATTGAAACGTTCAAATTATGTTAATTATTGATGATTTGTACTTTGGCAATTTTGACTCGAAAAAAAAAGTTGACTAAAAATTTTTAATGAACACTTTAAATTTTAAATTGATCGTGTATCGACATGTATCATATTGTCAATCATCAATACTACGGATGTTGATAAGAAGAGTAGAATGTGATAGAGCGAGAAAGGTAGGTATACCTACTTCGATTACCTACATCTTCTTTTTCTAGGTAAATTGCCTCTCTATTTCGGGCAGTATGGAACAGGGCTTCATAAGTTTGGATACCTGTCCAGGCTCGCTTATTGCAAACCCACGACATATATTATGAGCTACAACAGCTACCTCTCACCTCTGAGTAGGTATATTATGGCCGTTTTCCCGAGTGATTACATAGACATTATTTAATGAAAGGCGAGCCTTTTTAATGATTCTCAAAGTGCTCTATATTGACCACCAAGAGTCGACGATGACCTACAAGGGATCCGTGTCAGTGAAAAAATAAAATATTGGCGGTCCATGAAATGAAAATTGGGGTCAACAATTGTGGATCTCATATTATAAGCAGGTCGTGGGCATCATCAACTGAGGAGATTTGACATTTCATCTAAATAAATTGATGCCAAATGTTGAAAATATATTATTAAAGCATATTCATCCCCCATTTAGAAGCTTTTGTTTGCTTACGTAGTTATTTTATGTAACAGACATTAAATTTTAATTTGGTCGGTATTAATTTAAATATAAGTAATAAATGTAGATTTGAATATAAGTAATATTTAGATGGGTCGATGGCAGAGCGGTTAGCGCGCTGGGCTAGTAATCCAGTGGTCGCTAGTTTGAATCCTGTCTCGGCCGATTTCGTTCACCTATAGCACAAGCATTTATATGCTTATTTTAGGGAACGTAGGAAGATGTATAATATGTACTTCTTTAATAAGGACATATTCATTTTGTTTATAAAAAAATGCATATAACTTAATCCAACTGACGATTTGTTCAAGATAATTTTATTCTCTTAACCTATCGACAAAGTTTCAACCCAAGATACGCATGATTTGTATGCAGGGTCTATATTTTTCACGGCTTTTCCAACTTTGAAGTCAAAAAACACCAACTTAGAGGCTTGCAGCATATATTTTCTATATACGGATTTACTCAGAATTCGGAGTATGAACATTAAGTGTGTCTGTGTGTCCGTCCCCCCTAATAACTTTTGATCCGCTCTATTTTCAGAGTCCAAAATTTCAGAATATATAAATAGTTATAGGCCTACAATTTTTTTATAAGCAGAATTTTAAATTTTTGTTACAGTCAGGGGTTATCAACTTTTGAATTTTACTTTATTTTTCCATATATCGCAGAAACCATAAAAGCTAGAACGCTGAAAATTTATTTATTTATTTATATCGTTTCGACACTTATAAGTACAATCATTTATAAATACTATCCCAAGCTCACTAGGACTACGCCTGTTTTGAGGTTGGAGATATATAATTGTTTTGGGTGTTTCGGGTTTTTTCGATATTTTTAAAAAATTTGGAAATATAGGCAGTTGAACACATAAATTTATCATAAAAAATATTTTTCTAAATAAAAAAACGTTTGAGAAACTCTGGATTTTTTAGTGAAAAAAACAATTCTACAATTTACTACAGTTAAAAATTTAAATCTTACAAACTGATTAACACTATAGGTACCAGCTGTCACAAATACAATATTAAAGTTTAATGTTTTTGCAAAAAATCAATATCAGGTAAGTAGGGATCTACTCAAAACCGAAAAACGTGGCAAGTGGTCGTTCTACCGCTCCCACCACCCGTTTTCAGTGGTCTACGAGACAAATAAGTTTGGGGACCTCTGGCTTAAAAGATGACGAACACTGTGTCTACTCCGTGAAGGACATAGCGTGATGGCATTTTGACTCAACTAGCTTTTAACTGTTTCCGGAGAAGCAATGAGAAATAAAATAGCCATGACTCCGTGACTGTGAGCTATTAGATAGGTACAATTGCAGTTGCGAATTCAAAACTTGTAGTTCAGCTGTGTTAGCGATATAATTGAAACATCTCAATCCCGAGATAGGTAGGTACCCACTGGATGCTGTGTTGGCACAGTCGCACCCGGCAAACGCGCTGTTGGTACAGTGGTACCTCTCGATACGGCCAGAGTCGAACACAGAATAGGCGTGAAAGCAGTAATGACTCACTTGTATCTTACACAGATTATTTAAATCACCCTGATTGGTTATTAAAACCACGCAGTGTTTGTGAAACGCCTCCGATTCCAGCAGAACCAAGGGGTTTTACAACTTTTTCGAAGATCGATTTCTCGACTTAGAATAATTATCTACGTTTAAAAATCTACAATAAAATTTTTTTATACCACACAAGGACAAAAAAAACTACACACACTTAGCACCTAAACTACAGAACAAGTTAAAACATGAGATACCAGAAATTTTAACTCTTTCATCAACAAAAGCAAAAAAAAAATAAAAATTTTATTGACAATAACATCTCAATAGAGACGAAGTTGGGATATTATAGAAGAACCAGGAACTCAGGCACCTACAAGGCTTACGACCTGTCATCGGCTGATTTACGTTATCACTTTATGCGCTTGCGCAAAGTTCACCAATTATGCCTTTATTGAGTTTCACCTGAATAATACGAAATTATACTATTGCCATCTATGAGGTAACGAAGAAACCTTTTTGTAACGCCATCTATTGAGAAATTAGTTTATTTGTAAACAATGAAAGCAACAGTCCTTATAAACGAGGTGACGGTGTCTTGCACAGTTGTCACCCCTGAACTGCGCCAGAAATATTATTTTATTTTTAGCTTGTTTATTTTTTAATTGCATATATGCAAACGTTGGGTTTTTTCCCTGTCGGGAGTCAAATGATATTTTTATTGACAATAACATCTCAATAGAGACGAAGTTGGGATATTATAGAAGAACCAGGAACTCAGGCACCTACAGGGCTAACTACCTGTCATCGGGTGGTTTACGTGATCACTTTATGCGCTTGCGCAACGTTCACCAATTATGCCTTTATTGAGTTCCCTTATCCATGTAATTTTTGAAAGTTCTATATAACTATTTTAATAATGTGTACCTAAACAATTCACCTGAAAAATAAAAAAAATTATATTCAATTGGCTATTTAACAAAGACAGATGAAATAGTATTACATATACCTAATGATGATGTCAGACAACTATACATACATACGAACAATAGTATCACATTTCAAAAAGATACAAGTACAAGTAATACTGCGGGGCAAAACATATATCTATAACACCATCGACATAACTTTCTACCACCTTGGACACGTACCTAGTACGGACAAAGACATCACAGATATATTGCTCCAAAAATATTTAATATTCTTAATAACGATATACTATCCTCCTCCACGCACAACAACTTCAAGCGTCAGGTAACACTTTGGCTTAAGAATAAGGGCAGACAGGGATCGGAAACAGCACTAACACACATTTTAAGTTATATTTGCACACATATTATATATTGAACATCTAAATTATCATACAAATCCAGTATAAATAAATTTGATTAATTATGTAATCTAAATAATATTTAACATTTGTCTAAATGCTTAAGGGTACTTCTTCAAAACAGGCGTTTAGCCTAGTGAGATAGTAAATTTCAATATTTTTACTATGTTCACCGTAATGAAATGTACTGTAGTTACTGATACCTATATGAAAAAAAAATAACGAACTGAACAAATATCTTTTACAATTCTACTACCTTCTAGTAGGAATAGTGTAAAAGATACTTTATTCAAACTGATAGGAATTCAACACTAAACAACTATAAGTATAATGAAGTTGGCCTAGTGGGGTGTCGTATCGAAACAAAGTGTCCTTAGAAAAAAATGAAATTAGAATTGTTTTTAATAGTAACATTGTTAAGAACATACCTACCCATATATAATGTATTTTAACGCATTGCAAGGTTTGAAAAGGGCAGTGGTTTGGTTGAAACGCGCCGCTGGTTAATTAAAACATTAAGTTAAATCTGAAGTAAGTAATATCGATACACAACACATAAATAATATTCTTTTGACAAATTAATTTTCAAGCGAGGGCCAATTTTTATTGCTTCAACCCTGCCCACAACATATATGTATGGTGATTAACTACGGTGACCACACAACACAGAGTTTTTTATATAAAAAATATTAGGTATATGAATATTAGTTTCGTGTAACACATGAGATCCAACTTTCGATGGAGTTATATACATAGATTGAGTAGTTGAAGAATACGTACGAAACTATTTCCAAATTATTAAATATTTTACGATATTTCGTTTTCTTATACAAAACATGTATTTCAGGATAGGATAGTGTGGAGCTCAGTCCTTGTTCCATACCTCGAATAGGCAAACAGCTTGATATGCATGCATGTATGAAGATTTAAAATAAATATTTAAAGTCTCCGTAGATATTGTGTATTCGGTCATACAAGTTGTATGAAACTATGTCGTCACTAAATTCAATTCTTTTAAAAATTGTTAAAAAAATGAGATATACTACTATAATACATATTATTTTTATGCAAAATTAAATGATCTAGTTGAATTATATCGAGTTTTTTTATAATTTAATCAAAATACAAAACATTGGCAGTTAAACATACATTTTTCATAAAAAAGTTAACCTATCTGAATTCTTTCACAAAACAAGTTTGAGATATTGTATTTGTCTATATTGAGTAGAATTTTCAGCGTTCTAGCTTTTATTGTTTTCGAGGTATGCGGATTAAAAATTAAAATGTAGATAAACCCTGACTGAAACAAAAATTAAATATATATGATAAAAAAATGTTTTGAAGGACTATGTTTTCCTATATATTCTGAAATTTTAGGATCTTTGCAAAATATCTTATAACATTTAATACTTACTTGTTGCATGTGACAGTCGACGAGATCCAACTGTCGATGGCGATAGTATGTGTATAGTTTTAGATTATTGAAACTATTGAGCATACTTGTAGATATCGTATATTATACTACCATATAAATTGTATAAAATGTCACTAAATTCAATTTTTAGCAAAATCGTTAAAAAAGTTTGTAATGTAGGTACCTACCATGAAAAATATAGACCTAGCCATACAAAATCTTCGCGGATATTGGCTTTATTTTATTTTATTTATTGGTTGATAGAGAGTTATACAATCTACACAATTAATAAAACAGACAATGTATATTGTTTTATTAGTGGACCAGTGAAAACTCCATGCATTATTCAATAGCATAATTAATATTGATTACAAATAATGTATAATTAATTTACTAGTACAGAAAAAACACTTAAATAAGACAATTGATTAAATCAAATTACTAGGAACCATAGGAGATGACAGCTTTCCTAAACGCACTCAGGAAGCTCGCAGTAGATTAGAATATTATAATTACCACTGCTATAATATATTTTTGAATAAATTGAGAACCGAGAGATGGATATTCTCTATATAACCATACTTTAAGAATGTGTATTGTGAAATGTTAATATTTGTTTTTTTAATGTACTTATATAAATTATTTTTATTAAATAAAAAAATCATAATTATAAAAAAGTACCAAATGGTCACCCTACAAGGAATCGTTCATCAATACGAGGAGCTGAATTGCAACAATAAACTAAACAAAACGATTGCAGGAGAACTGTCTGTTATAATTATTAACTATTAAATAGATCAATGTTTTCAAACGCAAACAAAAATATAAATATAAATGGTTATTTTATGCCAATTTACCTATCTATACATAATATTATTTATAGTATATATGTACATAGATATATAATCTGCTATGGACGCCTCTAGCTACGTATATAGTCGCTTTTGCAAAATCGAATTAATACCATTAAATATTGAATTAATATTTGCAGGGCAAAAAAATATTATGTTTTTATATATTTATTAAAATGTCTTTCTGTTTGAATCTTTTGTGCGTAACGCTATCAATACTATGTACGTCTGATTCTATAAATTTTTAAGATCGTTCCGGCTTTAATAGTAGCGTTTCCATTTCACTTAGTTCAAGTTGCTATTCTATAACGATGAAATAGTAACGTTCCAATTTAGGAACGTTCTTTCTCCAAATAAGTCACACATTACTTCAATTTCCTATTCTATAACCACATTTTAGTATAATCAACTGTCAAAAGATTTCTAATTTTACATAGTTCACACCTAATTGAAAGCGTTCTAGTCATTTTCACAGCAGTTCGGGATATTTTACTTAAGTTGAAATCATCAGCTGTGTATGGAAAAAAATAAAATGGATATTTTACACGTGTTGCGTTATGTTGAAATATTCTTCAACTTCATCATCAGCTTTCTTTCCTCCACCGCTGGAGATAGGCCTCTTCCATTTCCTTCTATCTTTGTTTGTTTGATGACATTTGCATACATTTTCTCCCCGCCGTCCTGTAGCGTTACTCTTGAAACTCGAATCCGATCCTGATTTCAAATTTTCATTTAGAACTTACCTATCTGCCGCCTGCGTATATTCAAATGAACGACTATTACTATTAAAACATACCTTCCTACCGCATTCATTCTCCGTAACAAAGGTAGGTTCTTGGCGAATCGGATCGTAATGGGATCGGATTTGCAGTGGAGAGTAAGGCCGCAGACAATAACATCGCTCTATCTTTTTTGGGGCCTGCCGATGCCTCTTCTATTTGCTCATGATCTGCATTTAAGGATTTTTGGGGCCCAGTGGTCACCAACTTGTCTTACAACATGCCCTGCCTACTGCCATTTGAGTTTCGTAATACGATCGATGACGTCCATTTCTCGGGTTCGATGCCTTATTTCTTAATTTCGGATTCTGTTTCTCAGAGCTTCGAGCATGGATAAATAAATAAATAAAGTCATTGTCTCTAGTCCATATGTTATCACCGGCAGTATGCACATTTCAAAAAATAATTTTTTTAGGCATATTGGAACCTCATTATTCTCAAATAAATAATTTGATTGTAAAGAATATTAGTGCAGATCAATTAAAATTTTAGGTTACCTACGTGACATTACGGCGATATGATATAAATAAACATGACCGAATAGTGCGCAGTACGCATGCGTAGTCTATGCCATAGACAATTTGAGTTCAAAGTATTACCTACGGTGCACTAATTTTGTAGGTTTTAGTTTTAGGCACAACGTTAGTTACAGAATTGGAAATTAAGTTCAAATAAACTCAATTCTGAAATTTTAGAACGAGAATACGAAATTAAGTTCAAATGACGTTAATACTGAAATTTTAGAACGTTTCTATTTTATACTCCAATCTTGGCCGTTTTCAAAATACGTCTTAGTTAAACGATTGGGTTATGGCCAACACTAGACTATTCACTATATTATTAGTATGCACTTTTTATTCTTCTTGAAAGGTCGCAACAATCTTGCCAACAACTTGGGAAGTGAGATAGGTTTTGGTTATCGACGAAGCAAAAAACATAAATGGGTACCTACTGCACAGCCCTCGTGATTTAAAGAAGTTTTTCAAAACCTACCTCCTGTTTTTGAAAGGTTTGACAGATAAAATTATGGAGAAGAAGACATTTTTTTATTCCTTGAACCCCTTCAACTTGTAAATGTATTTTTTACTTTTCATTACTATGGAATAGTGGAGAGTCATGATTTCACAATCAAAATTAACAAAATACAAACATGTAGATTAATATCATAATCCTTCCAAAGAACGAATACCTTACATGAAACCGAAATGACTTCATTACATCTACCTATATACATAAGTACTTATACATATTCATATAAATGTATCGAATATAGGTAATAAAATTAATTAATTTTGTTTCTCTTTCAAAAGTAATAAATAATTAAATATTGATAGGAAATTTGTAAATTGAAATAAAACGTAATAGTCTAGTAACCCAATTTATCATTGTTGAAATTCTCTATGTATGTATGTACCTATGTAAATAATATATTATTGAATTGAATTACTAGTTTAAGTGTATTGTGTTTGCTTTTGATTAACTAGTTATTCACAGAAATATAAATATTTTTAATTATCCAAGCACACCAGTTAACATTTATTGTTGATTATATCAAATTACTTAAAATAAGTACACAAAACTATAATTCTGTTTATTACAGATTCGTGGTCATCTTCCCTCCAAGTGTTGTGGATATTATATGTTCAAAAGATCCTCATGCCGACCGCCGTGGCACAGTCGGTAAGCCGTTCGGTTTCTGTGCGGCCGTCCAGGTTTTGATTCCCAGCAGAGGATATATTTATTTAACTTTATTTCTCACGCAAATATTGCTTCTCTGGGCTGGAAACAGTGATTAGTAGGAAGAAATTGCCATATGGCAATAAACTCGGCACTTGCGCAGTGTGCAGTGTGCAAGGAAGTGTTTGTTATTATTTTTATGTTTATACTACCCAAAGAAAACATTAAATAATAATAATCAAGGTACCTATTGCCTGTTTCATAAAGAAAAAATCTTGAATTCTTTGATAGATCACGCAGGTAAAAAATATAGCCAGCACTGAAAGGAGTATAATATAATATGTAATACTACTAGCGGACCCGACAGACGTTGTCCTGTACGAATGTTGGCATGCCTATTATTAGCTGGTTTAACGTACATAAAAATACCACACGCTATCACGGCATATCCCACACAGACAGGTGTGCGGGTGTGGATAACCTTATAAAAGAAAGCACGACACATGCGTGTATACCTACATATCAGTCTTGTCTCGCCTAAAAAGGCAACATTCAGACATCGCGAGCGCTGGTAAAAACATCAAGTTTTAATGGCATAACCAACATTGCATAATATTATGACATATCGAAAGCAATGTTGCCAGTATTCAAAATGCATATTCCGAAAATATTTATAACGATTGATATTATTATTATTATTCTTTTTTTTATTATATTAATGTATCAAATTCCTTTTTGTAAATCTAAACCATTCAGGGACTCACATAAACACATTCAGGGACTCAAATAAACACATACAAAAAGTATTTTTATTGACAAACATTTTTTTCCACATCTCAATAGAGACGAAGTTGGGATATTGTAGAAGAACCAGGAACTCGAGGCACCTACAGGGCTTACGAACTGTCATCGGCTGGTTTACGTGAGCACTTTATGCGCTTGCGCAACGTTCACCAATAATGCCTTCTTTATGAGTTCCCTTATCGATGTATTTTGAAAGTTCTATTGGTATATTTGAATAGTGTGTAACATTTTACATGAAAATAATGCATTATTACTATTGCCATCTATGGAGTAAAGGAGAAACCTTATTGTTACGCCATCTATTGAGACATTGAGAAATTAATGTTTATTTGTAATCAATGAAAGCAACCGTCCTTGTAAATGAGATGACGGTGTCACACACAGATGTCACCCCTGAACTGCGCCAGAAATATGCAATTTAAAAAGAATATTCAATTTACGCACAAAAAGTTTCATCAAAATCGGTTTAGCCGTTTAGGAGGAGTTCAGTGGCATACACACGTACGGTAGAATTATACATATATGTAAAGATAATGGCGTCGCCATTTTTTTTTATTTAGGTATTTTCGAATAATGTCATACGATATCCACTCAATTGCTAATTAGTTATTTTCACAGTAAATACTTCATCGGAGAAATGCAATTTATTTACGACGAAGATCGTTAAATAACGATGTCAGTACCGGTGTGACAGTTTTTTTGCTTAAATATAAATGCTTGGTAATTTTTGCGCTTAAATGTAAATGGCTGGTAATTAATTAACATTTTGTGTATTCCGTCCCCATACAGACGGCATGTACAGGGCTAAAAACAAATATGGCATGAACAATGAACTGGACTGCATAACTACGCGCAAAAATAAAATATAAAGGTACCCGGGGTATAGTGGACAACATTGTTCGGAAAATAAAATTACGAATAATTTTAAATTTAATGGCGGATACGGTGGTTGAGAACGATCACATGAATAATGTCCGAAGCAATTTATTTCGTACCGTGTTTTTACTATTCACTACAACGAAATGGAATAGTGGAGTGTTATGATCACAACTTTAAAGCGTTTTTTTAAGAGGGCATAATTTATTTTTTATTTTTATTTTATTTATTTTATAGAATACAACAATAATACAATAAAGATTAATACAAATATACAAAGATAATTTTTGTGTTGCCAATTATAGTATTCTAAAATATATTACATACACATTTTTTAACAATTATTGAAAACATGATGGGAAAGGAGAGAGGTAGGGAGGGGAGTGGGGGGATGAATCGACCACTATTCATATTATGATTTACCTCACGTGTCTCAATGTATGAATAATAATAAATTAAAATTAAGTTAAAGGGGCACAATTAAAAAGTTAAAGATGTGCACAACAAAACAGAGCACAGATCAAATATCTGACAAATTCACAATTTTTTTTAAATATATAAAAACTCGAAGCAAACATATCCAATTCGTTTTGTAGTAATGATGCAATATCAAATTAAAAAAAAAAGTACGTTGACAGCATTCGCCCCCTTAAATGAGTTGTATTTATTTTCGATACAACATATTATGTACTAGGTGGGCCAAAAGAAGTCATCTGGGCCAAAAGAAGTCATCCGATATTGTTTGGCTCTCATTTTTTTTATAAATGAAAAACTTCGATTCTGTTTTTTGATTATGTTTATATGATAGGTTCAAATAAACATAATCTTCTTCTTTCGTGTCAGCAACGCATTGTTGCGTTGCTGTGGTGGAAGGATTGGCCAGAGAATTTCTGTTACCAGGGGGCACCGCGTGGAGGTTCCTTCCGTGCTCCCCCAAATAAACATAATGAAAAAACAGAATCGAAGTTTTTCATTTAGAAAATAAATGAGAGCCAAACAACATCGAATGACTTCTTTTGGCACAGATGACTTCTAATGGCCCACCTAATACATACCTACTAGAAATGTAATCAAGGATTGAATATTAAAAAAAAAATTATGTTCATTTACTTACTGAATATGTTGTTTTTTTTTCTTTTTATATAGTGGAGAGTTTAGTGTTGGTCACTACCATCTTATTTTCCCCAGCTTTTGTCACGTGCATACATACCGTTTCTTTAGTGCACCAGGAAATCAAAACTAAATTAATTACCAGTTACCTATACATACATACATTATACCAACACACCATGTCCCTTACGGGGTAAGCAGAGAGAACCGAGCGCCATACTTTCCTATTTTTGCACACATTCCTTGTTTACTTTACATCCACTCATCGTCTCATACATGCTCGTCGATTGTTCAAGCTTCTTATGTTTCCTTCTTTCAAAATATCATTCACATGGTCATGCCATCCCTTTCTGGGGCGACCCCTGCTATTCACTCCATCTCTTACACCCATTATTTTTATTTTTTGGCCAGTCGCAACGTGTCTCTATTGAGATGTTTAAAAGTTTGTCAATAAAAATATCATTTGACTCCCGAAAGGGGGAAAAATATTCGATTTACATACACATTGGTACAAGTAGGTAAACAAGCCAAAAATGAAATAATATTTCTGGCGCAGTTTAGGGGTGACATCTGTGCGAGACACCGTCACCTCATTTATAAGGACTGTTGCTTTTATTGTTTACAAATAAACCAATTTCTCAATAGATGGCGTTACAAAAAAGGTTTCTTCGTTACTTCATACTTATTTTCAGGTGAATGTTACACATTATTCAAATGTATAATAGAACTTTCAAAAATTACATTGATGAGGGAACTCAATAAGAACGGTATAATTGGTGAAAGTTGCGCAAGCGCATAAAGTGATCACGTAAACCAGCCGATGACAGGTCGTAAGCCCTTTAGGTGCCTTGAATTCCTGGTTCTTCTATAATAGGTATCCCAACTTAGTCTCTATTGAGATGTTAAAAAGTTTGTCAATAAAAAACAAAACATTTTTTTTAAATAGTTTCAGGGTTTCTCAAACATTTTCAATTAACAAAACATTTTTTTCTTAATTAAAAATGTTTGAGAAACACTCCAACTAAATAATTTAATTTCCTATAAACATTTCTTAACAATTTTTGTAAAAATTGAATTTAGGGACGACATCGTTTCATATAATTTGTAAGGCACTACACTAAACTAATATATCTCACTCAATAGTTTGATACCTACTTAGTATTTAATCTCCAAACATACATACATACCATCATACCATACCATATTTGGGATAGGCAGAGAGAACCGAACGCCAGACTCCTCTCTCTTGACACACATTCCTCGCTTCATTCACGTCCATACATCGTCTCATACACGCTCTTCTATTATTCTTACTTCTAACATCACCATCTTTCAAAATCCCATTTATGTGATCGTGCCAACTTTTTCTTGGCCGACCTCTACTTTTCTTTCCTCTTTTATTAGCCTTGTACACTTTTTTTGTCAAACGGTCATCACTCATTCTTTCTATGTGGCCGAACCACCTAAGGGCATTTATTTTCATCTTACTTATGATATTTCTTTCAATCATACATTCTCGTCTAATATCCTCATTTCTTATTCTATCATACATCGTTTTACCACACATTCGTCTTTGTGACCTCATTTCAACCGCGTTAATTCTACTTTCATGCGTCTTCTGCCATGTCCATGTCTCACTAGCATACATTAGAGTCGGTGCGACGATACCATTGTGTACCGCGAGCTTTGCTTGCCTCGAAATAATTGGGTCAGCCATTACCGTTCTTAATGCACCATTCACTCTATTACCTGCCGTTACTCCCCTTTCAATATCTTTTTCCAATCTTCCATCACGCTGAAACATGCTTCCTAAGTATAAATATTCATCCACTTGTTCTAATTGTACATTCTCCACTCGTATCTCGCATTTTGTTCGTCTTTCGCTCTTCTCAAATACCATCACTTTAGATTTAGTTGCATTCATTCTCAATCCATTTTGCATGCATCCATCGAATACTATTTTAACCAAACATTCCAAGTCTTCCACGCTTTCAGATATTAATACTTTGTCATCCGCATACATTAGATCACATACAGTCACACCTTCCAGTTTCAGCCCAATGTTCTCATTCTTTAGTGCTCTCACACAGTAGTCAATGTATAGATTAAAGAGCCACGGTGATAGTACGCACCCTTGCTTCACTCCCATATTAATGGAGAACCATCCTGTGAGAGAGTTTTCAATTCTCACACAGGCTTGGCTTTCCTCATACAGAGATGATATTGCCCCTATCAGCCTGCTCCCCGCTCCATACACTGATAGCACGTTCCAAGTTTTTCACGTTCTACTTTGTCATAGGCCTTTTCCAGGTCTATGAAAGCGCATACATACCATTATAATATTTCATATTCTGGGTAGGAAAAAACTGACCTCCATAATATCCTATCCTGACATACATAACTACATGATTTATATAGAAAACAAAATATCTTAATATTTATTAATTTGTGTTTAAGTGTTTAAGTTTACATACTATCGGCATCGACAGTTGGATCTCATGTGTTATATGCAACTAGTACATAGATAATATCTTATATGTAGGTATTATCTACTACTAATGATATATTTTTAAACACGTGTATGGCAAGCTTCTCAGTAAGGTAAGAACTTACATATTAGGTTGGGCCGATTTCTAAACCATGAAGTAATGTGTCGGCTAATTAGCGAATACCAACAGAACTTTGGAATGACAAGGTTAAACTGCAGACAGGTCTAAGACACAAAAAAACATCTTTCCGTCACTTCTGGAATATTTTAAATATCTTGGATTTATGCCTAATATAAACAAACTATCAGAATAATGACATAATTTAACATGGCAATTTGAGCTTAGAGACAATTTTTTTTTTTTTGGTAAAACGATGTTTTATTAAAATTTTCTTCTTCATCATTATTCTGGTCGTTTGATCGCGGCGATAACATATTATTGATAGTGCTCCTATCATCATCAATGGAGTAATACTTGTACAATCAAAGAATTTTAAATTCCTAGGCCATCACTCGGACAAAATCTATCCCTCGACCTGCAGATTTCAACAACCTTTAGCTCATGTTTCGTCCATCTGAGACAGCTACTGCACTTCCCACAGTCTAATTTCACTGATATTTTGTTTAATCAATCATTTCGGGAATAAAACTTTGTAAAAAAAAACTGAAATAAATTTTAATTTCATAGATACCATTACGCTATGTTGCTAGGCGGGGAAGACAGAGAGAACCGAACGCCACATTCTATATCCTGGTGCTCATTCATCGCCTCATCAACATTTATACTTACCTACATTGTCTCTTACATCTTCGTCTGTTGTTCAAACTTCTTGCGTTTCCCTCTTTCACATGATCGAGCCATCCTTTTCTTGGACGGCTCCGACTTCTTATTCCATTCCTGTCCGCGTTGTATATTTTCATCTTCAGGCGTTCCTCATTCATTCTCTCCATGTAGCCAAACCATCTCAATGTATTTTCATTCTATTGCTGACTCTTTATTTTACATTCTTGAACAAATAAATCAAGTAGAAGGACAATCAGTGATTTGATGATTTTATATAAGATTTTAAATGGCTGGTTGGACGTCCTTGATTTAACGTGTCTGATTTCATAGGATTACCCGTACGCGACAAACACAGTAGCGTCTAGTCCCAGCTCTTCTTTTCTGCATTCTTAGGTTAGGTTTAAGTTTGTTTATAATAACCATAGCGACTCGCGTGAGCGAGTTGCTTTATAAATTGAATTATAAATTATTGTGAGTTAAATTTACATTTATTATTTAATTTTTCGCATTTAATATAACATTTCACAGCTCATTTGACTCCATACTACGAGATCTCAACCATTTTTTTTTATTTTATTCATGTCTGACAAATATTGATACACTTATATTTAATATTATTATTAACATATACATATATTATACAGTGATGTAGAAAGCAGTGTCATTAAGGTGTTTTAATCACCATCAAACTAGGCAAAGCCTGTGTCATGATGGCTATTTCTTTCACATAAAATTATGAATACAGTATTAGCGTACACATATTAACACAATACAATTATATAAAAATATTAATAAAAAAAAAATTTGACTAAAATACTATAAATATAATGGCTTTTTTACAACCATTCAGAAAGCCAACCGGAAACAAAATGCGAAATGGTAAATGCGGATTGCAGACGCTAGTACAAACACAGGCTTCACTATTTTTATCATAAAACCTAGTAATAATTATTATATTTGGATGGGTTTCCCGTGGATGGGACTAAAAACTGGTGTTCAATGTTAACGCAGCGAGTTTCGGAGTATGACTGGTTTTAATTTCCACAGTAAAAAATTACATGCACAGAGAATAAAATATACAACAAAACTTGATTGAAATAAAACATACAACAAAAATAATGAATTGACATGAAAATTAATGTTGCCATTATTGAAAACTAAACAATATTCACTCGCCTATTCTGAGACTACATAGACTTGGTCATGAGTTTGGCTCTGTTAATGTCTTTTGCTGTTCAATATATCAATATAAGAGAGACTTTTAATGACTGTATATAAATTTTGTATATTTTTTTATTTCTTTTAATTTTTTTCTTGATATTTTTTTGTTTTTATGTATACCTATTTGTTATTATGTATGTATGTAGGTATTTTGCTTCGTGGTTCATAAACATATGTCTTAATAATTTGTAATTGTGTATGTGAAAGCCCATTTAGGGTGTTTATATAAATAAGTAAATAAATGTACTCATTTCTTAACCTGTCGTACATCGTCTTGTTACATATTTACCTCAGCGATCTCATTTCAGCTGCATTTAATCTGCTGTTTTATAAAAAAAAACATTTTTCAGTCTTGATGGCTCAGTTGGTTGGTTATAATTTGTTCAATTATTGAACTACACAACTCAGTTGAATTTATTATCTATTATCGTGGGAATTGGAATTACACAACTCATATCTATATTTAGAATATTGGAACTACACAACTCATATCAAAATTATTTACAATATTGTAACTAGACAATTCAAATCAATATTATTTAGAATATTGGTACTACACACCTCATGTCAATATTATTTAGAATATTGGTACTACACAGCTCATACCAATATTATTTAGAATATTGTTACACACAGCTCATATCAATATTATTTATAATATTGGTACTACACAGCTCATATCAATATTACTTAGAATATTGGTACTACACAGCTCATATCAATATTATTTATAATATCGGTACTACACAGCTCATATCAATATTATTTAGAATATTGGTACTACACAGCTCATACCAATATTATTTAGAATATTCTTACACACAGCTCATATCAATATTATTTATAATATTGGTACTACACAGCTCATATCAATATTATTAAGAATATTTTTACACACAGCTCATATCGATATTATTTATAATATTGGTACTACACAGCTCAAATATTCATCGTATTTATTATAAGTACTTATATAAGGACTGTATATAAATTTTGTATATTTTTTTATTTCTTTTAATTTTTTTCTTGATATTTTTTTGTTTTTATGTATACCTATTTGTTATTATGTATGTATGTAGGTATTTTGCTTCGTGGTTCATAAACATATGTCTTAATAATTTGTAATTGTGTATGTGAAAGCCCATTTAGGGTGTTTATATAAATAAGTAAATAAATGTACTCATTTCTTAACCTGTCGTACATCGTCTTGTTACATATTTACCTCAGCGATCTCATTTCAGCTGCATTTAATCTGCTGTTTTATAAAAAAAAACATTTTTCAGTCTTGATGGCTCAGTTGGTTAGATCTGACTGCTGAGCCAAAGGTCCCGGTTTCGATTCCCGATGGGGACACAGTTTTTAATTGTATTTTCAGTCTGGATCTGTGAGACGAAGTCTCCAGAACGTAGAAACTAAGTTTGTGGTACAGGAATCCCATCAGAACCTTGTCTTTTGATATATTTAGTACCTGTATGGACGAGTGAATTACTCCCATTTGAAGATTAATCAATGCGTTTGTTGAATAATATTTATCATTTTTCGTAAAAAAATCTGGCTTTTCGATCCAAACCTTTTTGGTCAAACTCAGTGTTCATTAATTCATATCACCATGTGGAAAAACCAGCGACAGGTGAGCGGGTGTGCACTACATTATAACATTAAGCTCGACACGTGCGTGTATTCCCCCACACATCAGCTGCCTTGTCTCACCTAATTATAATAAGGTTTTTAATATTCTGAATTAGTGGTGAACAGCATTACTAATCACTGACAGCTGTGTTTCTAGAATAAAGATTAAAGTGAAAAAATAGTTAAAATATTTTGATTTTATAAATTTGTTCAATACTTTTGATTGTTTTATTGAAGTCTTATGCTGTCAAACGAATCAATTTTGAATAATTTCATGAAATCACGGTTTTTTAACTACCCTATAACCGATACTTTTGTTTAAACAACCCAGCCTGTGATCAATAATCCAACTGTCGATTTGTTCAAGAGAATTTTATTCGGGTTTTTCAACTTTGAAGTCAATAAACACCAACTTAGAGGCTTCGCAGTAGGTTCTATATACGGATTTACTCAGAATTTGGAGTAGAACATTTAGTGTGTCTGTCTGTGTGTGTCCCCCTCTTATAACTTTTGATCCGCTCAATATACAGAGCCCAAAATTTCAGAATATATATTCTGGGTAGGAAAAAAGGACTGACATGTGTTGTATAGAAAACAAAATATTTTAAAATATTCAATTATTTCGATTTATGGGTTTATAGTTTGGTACTTATTCTTCAACTATACATACTATCGCTATCTACAGTTGGATCTCATGTGTTACATGCAACTAGTTTAAAAAATTCCATTACACGTTGAACATTTAGAAATTCTCATATTACCAATCAATTATTTAGAAGTGAAATATAAAATACTATTTCTAGGTATGTGTTAGGGAAATGTTTCCCTCAATTATCTGGAATTTTCGCTAATAACCAAAATGCCAGTTGGAATAATTTTTCATACATTTGTTTTTATTTCAAATGGAATATTTTGCCTTGCAGCTAATTAAGACAACATTTTTTCATTCTTTTCGTGGAATTTTTGGGGTTTTGTGCATTCGCATTCCTGCATTTTTCATAAATTATTATTAATAATATTAATCGATTTGTTTGGACAAAGTTATGACCCAATTATTATTAATACAGTTCACCATAGTAATAATAACATCCCAGACAGAATGGCGTTTAGGGTCCAATTAAGGCGTGAACACAAACTATTAATCAAATTTCCGGCACTACCGAAACTATGGTGTTTTCAGTGGCGTAACATGATAAAATATTTTTTAATTTTTTTGACAAACTTTTTTTTAACATCTCAATAGAGACGAAGTTGGAATATTATAGAAGAATCAGGAACTCAAGGCACATACAGAGCTGTCGTCGGCTGGTTTACGTGATCACTTTATGCGCTTGCGCAACGTTCATCAATTATGCCTTCTTATTGAGTTCCCTTATCAATGTAATTTTTGAAAGTACTAGGCATATATTTCAATAATGTGTAACAATTCACCTGAAAATAAGACATTATTACTATTGGCATCTATGAAGTAACGACGAAACCTTTTGTAACGCCATCATTTGAGAAATTGGTTTGTTTGTTTATTTGTAAACAATGAAAGTAACATTCCTTATTAATTTTACAACAGTACCTATTGGCAACACATTTGCTTTAACAGCTCTCCATCTCGGTTACACAGCAGTTTTTGCATTTTGTAGAAGGTGGATCTCACTATCTCAATCCTGGTCTTTATTTCGGAATCTGGGTTCCACTTATCATTCAACCAGCACATCGTGTATTTAATACGTCTCACCTATTCCTTAAAACAGAGTATAGAGAATAAATAATATTATTTATAATTAACATATGGCAAACTTTTGATTTTTTTTAATAGTGATCCCATTTTTTTTACCATCGTTTTCTGGTATCCCGCAAGAGTCGCATAATCGAAAATACAACAGGCAAAATAACATCTCACACAAAGTTCAGCGATGAAGTTCAACTACCCATTTTGAATGTTGCCTTTTTAGGTGAAATGAGACTAGTGTCTGGGTATACACGCATGTGTGGTGCTACTTTTTATAAGGTTTGCAATTTTACGATGCTGAGGGAATTGGAAGTACTTACACAAATAATTTGTTCAATTATTGAACTACACAACTCAGTTGAATTTATTATCTATTATCCTGGGAATTGGAATTACACAACTCATATCTATATTTAGAATATTGGAACTACACAACTCATATCAAAATTATTTACAATATTGTAACTAGACAATTCAAATCAATATTATTTAGAATATTGGTACTACACACCTCATGTCAATATTATTTAGAATATTGGTACTACACAGCTCATACCAATATTATTTAGAATATTGTTACACACAGCTCATATCAATATTATTTATAATATTGGTACTACACAGCTTATATCGATATTATTTAGAATATTGGTACTACACAGCTCATATCAATATTATTTATAATATCGGTACTACACAGCTCATATCAATATAATTTAGAATATTGGTACTACACAGCTCATACCAATATTATTTAGAATATTCTTACACACAGCTCATATCAATATTATTTATAATATTGGTACTACACAGCTCATATCAATATTATTTATAATATTGGTACTACACAGCTCATATCAATATTATTAAGAATATTTTTACACACAGCTCATATCGATATTATTTATAATATTGGTACTACACAGCTCAAATATTCATCGTATTTATTATAAGTACTTATATGTACCTACATGCATACGTATTATTAATAATAAAAAAATAAATTATAAAAAAAGATCGGTGGTGACAGAGCAGTTAGTAATTCAGTGGTCGTGAGTTATAATACTGCCATGAACGATTTCGTTCACCTATAGCACAAGTTGTTACCTTTTTGTTACAAGGATATAATATTCATTCTATTAAAACAATGTGTACGTCACTGGATAGTGCGACTTGTTTCTAGCTTGTGGAATTTTGGAATTTGGAGTATCCCAACCCAAATGACAGTGTCTGGCAGTTGCCTACACTGCAATCGTATCCAAGCGGGTGTTTAGTAAACGCATAGAAAGTGACGTATATCTTATTATTCATCTTGTTTACGACATGTCTTATTGATGGTAGATAAGGAATGCGACTTCACTAGGAAGGATCACGAGGGGTAGAATTTTGATCTTGTTTCAAGGGTGCGAGAGTATAACGTTGTAAATAGTAAAATATTTATCTTTTTATGGCTCATAAACAATTTCGTGTTTATTTTATGTAAAGCTAGGTTAGGTTTTAATTACAAAATTATACCTACATATTATTATACTCATCTTTGTAGGATACAGATATTTTAGGAGTTGATTCACTGGCTCATTGTGAGTAAAAATGTTGGTAGAGGGGGCTATCTTCAACAGCTATTGAGCTAGAGTGTCATTAAAAAATGTAGGTAGAGGGGCTTTCTACAATAGCTACTTAGCTACAGTCTCATTCAAAAAATGTCATTCGGAGAAGTAGGTATAAATAAAGATTTAGTTGTTATTGTCATGATTCAATAAATAAATAAATAAAAATAAAATTATTGCGACAGAAAAATGTAGTATATTTAACCTAGATTGCATAATTAATCTAGTTTAATTTGATAGTTTATTATAGTGTAATTATTATAGTCATCTGAGGAACTATCACTATCGAAAAAATTGTCTTCAAACAAAATATATTTTTTTCTTTTAATAATTTATTTGATAAATCGCATTTAGCTCATGGCTCAGTTGGTTAGATATCTGACTGTTAAGCCTAAGGTCCCGGCTTCAATTTCCGGTGGAGACACATTTTTCAATTGTGTTTTCAGTCTGGATCTGTGAGACGATTAATATCGCATGTTTCCCAAATGTGACAACTTGTTATTAGGTACCTACCTACTTGAATTGACATAGTATCTGTTAGTTTGGTCAAGAAGCAATACAATAATATATGCAACTTAAATAAACAACAAGTTCACTGACAATTTTTTTACATGGCACCCATATTTGAAACAATTATTGCGTGAGGTTTAATTTATCTCTTTTGCTGGAAATCGAACCTAAAATGTCAGCATAGGATTCAAACAACTTACCACTATCGCAAAGCGGTCGGTCTTTATAAGAAAAAAAAATACTGCCTACATACCTTGAATTCAAAACAAAAAAATATTTTCTCCTTCTTGTTTTAGTAAAACTGTTAGTCTGAAATACAAAAACTACATAATATGCCTCCTGAGATGACGGAGTCCAACTATCCTTCCATCTCTTGTGTGGTATTCTGGGAAGACGGCAACCAGAAGGGATTTCATTTGCTGCTATATACGCAAGTCTATCACTGTCCATTCTGGCTACGTGGTACCTCCAATGTCTTCTTCTGGATCTACTCCACCTTTTTGTTTTTCTTATTCTAACATCGCGAACAAGATCTCAGGGAGTTTTTCAAGTAATTGACCTTAAATAAATTAATTAAAAATTTATATCTCGACTTACAACATTGCACTATGGCGTATTTATATTTAAGTTGTACCTAAGGCAGATGCATCATGGATATTAAGAGTGCTTTAAGTGTATTTAGGAAACCAAATAGCGAGCAATTAACAACGATTTGAGCTAAAATAAACATTAAATAAATTATTAATTTAAGATGGGGTTGTATACACCCTTGGAGCGTTATTAATGTAGGTAGGTACCTACATCACACCATTTTATATTTTTATTGACAAACATTTTTTCAACATCTCAATAGAGACGAAGTTGGGATATTGTAGAAGAACAATATTTATTTATTTATTTATTTATTTTATTTTTATTGAGACGTTGAAAAAATGTTTGTCAATAAAAATATCATATTTGACTCCCGAAAGGGAAAAAAATCCAATGTTTGCGTATATGCAATTAAAAAAGAATATTCATTTTATATTATTTATTTATCAAATCTATATGATGTAACAATGAAGTTAATCAAAGAAGAGAAACTAATTTAGCATTTTAATTATTTTATTTGTAAACTCACACAGTCTAGCTGGTCTTATATTTCTTGTTCTTCTTCTTGACCTATGAAGATAGGTCAAGCCGACGTGGACGATCATCTGGAAGAAACTCTTCATGTTCTGTACTGTGCGGGTCCTCCACATGCCTCATTCCGGAATGTTTTGGAGCCAGGATATCTGGTTCCTGCCGACCTCAATCTTCCCTGAAGGATCCATTAGGTACCTATATAAAATGTCATGTCTTCATAAAATATATTTATTCTTTAAAAAACAATTAAGGGTAGGCAAAAACTTATGTTCACGTCTTTCGTCAAAGATCCTGCGGATACCGAACCTTGATAAGGCGTTGGTTGAGTCGTCACGACATATGGCGTGGGTGTTGCCATTAATCTAACAATGTGGCAACATTTCTTTCGTTAGTGAAGTTCTCTCGTATAGTGATGAGCAAATTAATGTATTGCAGTCTTGCTCTTGCGAGACTCGCAAAACTAAGCACAAGACCATGTCTGCATTTGTCGCTGCAATACGAAGATCATGCTTAGCAAAACAAGAGCCTTGCAAGAATTAGTGTTAGAGTCTTGCTGTCTGGCAAAACTTAATAAACTCATTTATATTCAATTATTTTTAAGGAGTAAGCAAATAAATTAGCACAACGACATAATACTTAAAATTGTTTTTTTTGTCATATATTTCGAATATTTTTATTATTGCATATGCGCAAACATTGGATTTTTTTCCCTGTCGGGAGTCAAAGATATTTTTTATTTATTTTTATTATATTTAAAAACAATCCAGGGAAAAAAATCCAATGTTTGCGCATATGCAATAATAAAAATATTCGATTACTTACACATTGGTACAAGTAGGTAAATAAGACAAAAATGACCTTATAAGTCTGGCGCAATTCAGGGGTGACTTCTATGCGAAAAATGCATTGTCACCTCAGATATAAGAATTGTAGCTTTCATTATTAACAAAAAAACAATTCTCTCAATAGATGGCGTTACAACAAAATAAATAAAAAATAATAAGATTGTTGTTCATAATTTCACCCATAGATGGCTGTAGTAAAAATTCCTTATTTTCAAGCGAAAAGAATTTCAGTATTACAATATATAGATCTTTCAAAATTGAATTGATAGGGATCTCATTAAAAAGGCATAATTGGTGAACGTTGCGCAAGCGCATAAAGTGATCACGTAAACCAGCCGATGACAGGTCGTAAGCCCTGTAGGTGCCTTGTTTTCCCGGTTCTCCTACAATATATATTCCAACTTCGTCTCTATTGAGATAATTAAAAATCTGTTAAAAAATGTCATATATTTCATTGTAGGTTATAACCAGTGACATTTTATATAGGTATAGACACTTTATATGAGAACAAATCGCTTTATAAATAGTACAGTTAATATAATTCTTATAATATCACCAAGAAAGAACACGAAATGACGGAATACATTAGTGAGAAAGAGATAGTAAAACAATAATTATTCAGACACACGCTGTAGACTATTTTCTCTTTTACTCCCTTGAAATCAAATTGATGTAAGTAGTATTTTTTTTAGGCTAATGAAGACACCGGCGTCTTCACAAGGTAGATTTTGTAAATATGATATATCGCCAGTGCATTTAAAAAAAAATAAAAATAAATAAAAATTTATTGAGACGAAAAAGGAGTTTGCATACAAAAACACAGACATATAAAAAGAAATATACAGAAAAACAACCTTTCTGACTCAAAAGGACCATGCTCAGCTAAGTTGCTGGAAGACAAGCCCTCCAGCAGCTGATTTTCCTTCTCGTTTACTTAAAATAAAAATAATTATCGACAAATTCATATAATTATATTAATTATGGAATATATATGCAGCGTAAAATAATAATTTTGACTACGACAATACGCCCGAACACTACAACATCTTCTAACTAAAGTGTGGTAAGAATTAATTAAGGTATAGTTGTCGCCAAATATCTTGAACCTTTGGCCGAGAAGAAGGGCGATTTGCACGTAAACCAACGAAGCAAAAAAACACAAATTTGCGCTCTGCGCAACCGGAAGCTCGTTCAAGATGTTTGTCGAAAATATATGCGCCTTTCTTTTTGTTTACCGATTTTCAAGACAAGTAACGTATCTATTATTTTTATATATCATTGTTTATAACATAATTTTAACAGACAAATAAAAAATATTTTTTGTAAATGTCGCAAAATCTGCAAGACTTGCAAAACCAAGATTAAAGTCTACTTTACACGGACGCTGTTTTCAACGGGTTTCAGGTTTTCGACGGAGTTTTTAACGCGATGGGCAAAAAAATTGAACGTGTTCTATTTTCAACGCGATTTTCATCCTTTTTGGTAAAACAGAAATCTGTAAAAATATTCGCTGTCGTCGTTATCGACGAGTCAACATGGCCGACGTTTGCGTTGACTTTTACGTGTGACATTCGCTCGCGATGTATTTTGTTTATTTGGAAAGTGTCGAAACTTTCGATATACATTTATATTAGGTACCTATATTAAACATTTATTTTATAATTTTTCGATATACATTTATTTATATTATATTAAACATTTGCACATATTATGCAATTGTGTAAACTGTGTAAAGTACTGTAAAGCGATGCTTGGAGTAACCTATATTTTGGATGCTGTTTTAAGCGTTGCGTGTAAAGCGATGTTTGGAGTAACCTGTATTTTGGATGCTGTTTTAAGCGTTGAAAACCGGACCGCGTTGAAAATAGTGTCCGTGTGAAGTGCACTTAAGGTCCACATCTGTCAATGCAAGACCAAGACCACACCGGTCTTTGCTCATCACTACTCTCGTATGCTGGCAATACCAAATTCATTATACACATATTCATGCTAATAAATTGCTGCTTTCGAGCATGTTATTGTTTAGCTCAGCTCAGTTTTAATTGTTTGATAACATGTTATTGCAGGATAATTACATTATATACCTACCTAACTGGCATGCCTTCTTTATCAAACATGATTATTGGCAAATGGCCCCTTGAGAATGTTAATAATAATAAATACTTCCTTGCAACCTGCGCAAGCTTATTGTATTAAGTGGCGAGCTTATTGCCATATGGCAATTTCATTCTACTTACCAGTATTTCCAGCCCCGAGAAGCAAGAATTGCGAGATAAAACATTTTCAATTATACTGAAAAAAATATCATGACAACCGAACTGGCTACCTGCGTTTTAGCCAAACCTTTGTTATCAGTTATAAAGGTTTATATATTTATTACTAGCTTTTATGTCCCGCCGTTGGCCAAGAATGTAAATTAGTGAAGGAATAAGCATTCGTTTATATAATATTGTCATAAAAAATATTTGCTAATTCGTAGTATGAAAAAGTTGTTTGAAATTTAATTGAGTTTAAGCGATGTAAAATGTTCAAGTGATGGCCACAACCCATTTGTTTTTATATATAAGTAGGTACATACAATTTCTGCACGCATGGACTATGGTCAATGGTTTTAAATATGACTGATTATAAAGAGACAACGTTGTAAAGAGTTTGGATTTGGCCACAACCCCTATTTTTATATATTGTCATCGAACGCAAATGTGTTTTAAATATTTAGTAATTTTGGATGATGAGAAATGGCTTAAAAATTAAATAAACAAAAGTACTGAAAAGATTCTAGTGTTGGTCACATCCCATTCGTTTTTATATTTTTCGTCAAGTGTGCATACCTATAGATTATTATATTTTTGCACAATAAAACTGATCTACATTACAGAAGAAGACTTAAATAGTTTTTAATTTGAATATAAACGTTGTGAAGAGTCCAGTAATGGCCACAACCCCGATTTTTTATTATATTGTCATCAAAATCAAATATGTAGTATTGAAAATTAAGCAATATATGATGATATAATAAATGGTGTAAATTTCGATTGAAAAAAAGTATTGAGAAGATTCTAGTGATGGTCACATCCCATTCGTTTTATGTATTTTCGTCAAGTGTGCATGTTGTTTATAATATTTCTATACAATAGACTATAAGACTTAAAACTAACCCAAAAGACTAAATGAAAAAAAAAGAATAAGTATAAGACTATAACAAATAGTTTGTAATAAAAACTGACCCAATGGTCTACATAAAAGATCCAATAGAAGAATTACACAATAGTAAATGTATTATATAAAAAACTGACCAAATGGTCTTCATAAAAGAAGAAGAAGATGAATTGAAATATTGGAAATATTTTATATAAAATTCACCCAACGTCTACATTAAATAAGAAAACGAAGAATTAGACTAAAGGAAATAGTTTGTATAAAAACTAACCAAAAGATCTACAAAAAATAAGAAAAAGAAGAATTAGACTATAGAAAGTAGTTAATATAAAAACTGACCCAAAGGTCTACATATTAGAAGAATAATTATACGTCAGGAAATAGATTGTATAAAAACTAACGCAGGAAATAGATTGTATAAAAACTAACGCAGGAAATAGATTGTATAAAAACTAACGCAAAGGTAAAACATAAAAGAAGACGAAGAAGAATTAGACTTAAGGAAAAGTTTGCATGAAAACTCTCCCTTGGTCTACATAAAAGAGGAAAAATAAGACTATAGGAAGTTAGTTTATACAAAATTCAACAAAGGTCTACATAAAATTAGAAAAAGAAGAAATACGTTAAAAGAAATAGTTGGTATCAAAACTGGCCCAGAGGTCTACATAAAATAAGACGAAGAAGAATTAGACTAAAGGAAAAGTTTGCATGAAAACTCTCCCTTGGTCTACATAAAAGAGGAAAAATAAGACTATAGGAAGTTAGTTTATACAAAATTCAACAAAGGTCTACATAAAATTAGAAAAAGAAGAAATACGTTAAAAGAAATAGTTGGTATCAAAACTGGCCCAGAGGTCTACATAAAATAAGAAGAAAAAGAATTAGATAATAGGAATAAGTTTGTATAAAAACTCACCCAAAGGGCTACATAAAAGAAGAGGAAGAAGATGAATTAGACTATAGGAAATAGTTTGTATAAAAACTCACCCAAGGTCTACATAAATTAAGAAAAAGAAAAATTAGACTATAGGAAATAGTTTATTTATGAACTGTCCCAAATGACTTCACAAAAGAAGAGGAAGAAGAATTAAACTCCAAGAAATAGTTTGTATAAAAAATCACCCAAAGGTCTACTTAAATAAAAGAAGAATTTCACTATAGGAAATAGTTTGTAGATTGAATGACATGTGTATTGTAGTTAACCTAAGATAGTTTAATAATTTTCCTATACGAACTTAGTATATTGTTGGTTTTCAAGTAGTATTAGGTATGTAGGTACCTACCTACAATGATGTTCTAAATTAATTCGAATTCGATTTATAACAAATTTTATTTGAATATCAGAATGTGTCCGTTACCATAGTAACCATAGAACATGTAAAAAATATCAAATGGTTTGTAGACATTTTTTGAATAATATGTATGTAGGTACCTACATTGGTTTGTTCGATGCCATAAAAATAAAAATTGTCCGGAATATCAAATATTATATACAAATTATGCAATTTTATTATGCCTATATCTTTACTAATAATTAACAGACTTTTACAATATACGTCTTAAAACTTGCTGTAATGTCTTGTGTTTCATTTTATTATTTCATAATTTTATTTATTTCAAAGGTTTATTATTTTCAAGAACATATTCATTCGGTAGGAAAATGAAATATTGTATGAAAAGATATTAAAATGGCGGCATTTATGTACAAAACGCTTACTTTAAAAATAAGTTAAACATTATAATTATACAAAATATTCACCATGTTTTTCACTTAAACGCTAAGTTATACTTGAAAGTAAAATTTTTTCGTGTAAATACGTACTTCTAACTTTTAAACTAACAGATATTTGCGTGCAAAATGTACACTTCTTGACAGATACGACTTGGAAAATTTTGTATGAAAAAAATAATTATTGAAATATTTTTAAAATTCAGCATTTTAATCGCATTATTTTTAGCCTGACACTGCATCAGGTATACAGGTACACGTTCCCTTAAGTACCTCCCGTCCCTTCAGGCCCTTCAGTACCTCCCGTCCCTTCAATTCCTCATTACGTCCCTTCCCTTCATTACATCCCGTCTCTTCAGCCGGTTAAGAAAAGTTTCATTCCAGAAACCATCCTGGAAGAACCGCGAAGAGATGAAAAGACATTCTTTTCCCAGGATACTCCACCTTCATAGGTAAAATGACTAAATACACGAAGAAGAAGAAGAAAATAGTTCAAATCCAGATACCTGCGAAGATATGGAAGGAAAATTGGACTTTCTTCTCCCAGGATAGTCCACCTTCATAGGTAAAATGACCAAATGCACGATGAAGAAAAAGAAGAAGAAAAAAGTTTATATCCAGAAACCGTCTTGGAAGACCTGCGAAGAGATGGAAGGACAGTTGGACCTTCTTCTCCCAGGATACTCCCCCTTCATAGGTTAAATGACCAAATACACGAAGAAAAAGAAGAATAAGAAAAAAGTTTAAATCCAGAAACCATCCCGGGCACACGCTCGACAATTCACCAAAGTTTCATTGTAATCGGACAAACGGTTTAGGAGCACATCGCATACAATTTTCCGATAGGAAATCAGTATATTGTTGATTTGTAAGTAAATAGTAATAGGTAGGTACCTACCTACAACAATATTCTAAAGAAATTCTATTCATAACAAATTTAATTTGAATATCAGAATCTTTCCGTTACCATAGTAACCATTCCAATACTTTAAAAATATCAAATGGTTTGAGACTTTTTTGAATATGTAGGTACCTACATTGGTTTGTTCGATGCCATAAAAATGAAAATTGTCAGAAAAATCAAATATTATTTACAAATTATGCAATTTTATTATGCCTACATCTTAACTTATAATAAACACATTTTTACAATATATGTCTTAAAACTTGCCGTAATGTCTTGTGTTTCATTTTATTATTTCATAATTACATTTATTTCAAAGGTTTATTATTTTCAAGAACATATTCATTCGGTGGGAAAATGAAATATTGTATGAAAAGATATTAAAATGGCGGCGTTTATGTACAAAACGCTTACTTTAAAAATAAGTTTAACATTATAATTATACAAAATATTCACCATGTTTTTCACTTAAACGCTAAGTTATATTTGAAAATATATTTTCTTCGTGTAAATACGTACTTCTAACTTTTAAACTAACAGATATTTGCGTGCAAAATGTACACTTTTTTGACAGATACGACTTGGAAAATTTTGTATGAAAAAAATAATTATTGAAATATTTTTAAAATTCAGCATTTTTATCGCATTATTTTTAGCGTGACACTGCATCAGGTATACAGGTACACGTTCGCACATAAATTAGATTTTTTGATGCTCTTGGTTTTTCAGAAGGCGTGAGACAAACACACACACACACACATACACACACACAAACACTAACATTTTGATTGCTTTATTACTTTAGATTATACGTAGATTGATCTCGGTTATGATCCGGTAATTTCCTTCACAACGGAGCGTACTCAAGTTGTGAGGCTATGTGTTTGTGTGTCTGTGTGGTTGTGTGTAGTTTTTTAAAGTGGTACCTGTAGAAATTTTCTGACTATTGTGCATGTGTTGATAATTGTAGTTTTTTGTATGTTGGTGATTACGTATGGGGGTAACTTTAGTATGTCTATATTTTTTTTTTTTTTTTTTTATTATTATTATTATTATTATTATAGTTGGATAACTTGTATAGCGCCGTTTTCGTGGAAAATAACCTCAAGGGCTACTGTAAGTACTGTTTAGCTGTGTGCACAAAACATTTAGTTGCACGTAACCAAATGTTTTGTAGTCACTAAAGTTCGGTTAATTTTAACATTAAATGTTGTTACTATTAACAAACATTTTTTTTTCAAGTGTAATTTTTCCTCTGCTGGGGATCGAATCCAGGACGCCCAAACAGAAGTCAAACGGCTAACCAATATGCCACGGCTGTCGGCAGGCTAAAAACATTTTATTCATATCCAGATCCATCATTTGTATGAAGAACATATATTATGTAAATAGGCTACACCAAGCGCTGATGAATTACATAGGGGCTCAATAATACAGAAAAAGACTTTCTTCTTCTTCTTCCGGTGCCATGTCAGGAACCCACGACGTCAGCTATCACTCTGGCAAATCCCTCTCTGTCCTGTGCTGCCCGGAATATCTGTTCCACGGTCCTGAAGCCGGTCCATTCCCTAATGTTGCGCAGCCAGGACATCTGTCTCCTTCCAGTCCCTCGGCGACCTTTTATCTTGCCCTAGAGTATTGGTTGGAGCAAGTGATACTACTCCCCCTCATTCAAAGACTTTAGAAGTAGGTACCTAATAATAATAAAAGAGTGTGCGTGAGACGATGCAAATGAAACGAGAAACGTATGTCAAGAGAGAGGAGTCTGGCGTTCGGTTCTCTCCGCCTACCCCAAATAGGTACCTATTTAGCGTGATGGTATGGAAATGCATAAAAATAAAAAAAATATGGCATTTTACAATTTATGTAATATCGAACTGATTTTTTTTTTATATTTATTTATTTAAAACATTTTGAGCACATGTACACAATGGTGGGCTTATTATTGCCAAATGGCAATATCTTCAAACCAATCATATTCATTTGGAGAAACAAATTGTTTTTATGACACGTACCCACAAATTTATATGAATAAAATATATAATGAAGCATATAAATACATAAAAAAAACAAACATAAAAACGGAGGGGACAGGAGAGGGGGACAAGGATAGTATAAGGAGACGAATTTAAGTGTTATGTGTAAGGAAATGATTCCTCAGATTTCTTTTGAAAGCGGAAAGTGTTAATGAAGCTCGAAGTTGCGTTGGGATGTGATTCCAAAGACGAGCTGCTTGTACGGAGAAAGGTGGAAATAAGACGAACTGCTTGTACGGAGAAAGGTGGAAATAAGACGAGCTGCTTGTACGGAGAAAGGTGGAAATAAGACGAGCTGCTTGTGCGGAGAAAGGTGGAAATAAGACGAGCTGCTTGTACGGAGAAAGGTGGAAATAAGACGAGCTGCTTGTGCGGAGAAAGGTGGAAATAAGACGAGCTGCTTGTACGGAGAAAGGTGGAAATAAGACGAGCTGCTTGTACGGAGAAAGGTGGAAATAAGACGAGCTGCTTGTACGGAGAAAGGTGGAAATAAGACGAGCTGCTTGTACGGAGAAAGGTGGAAATAAGACGGGTTGCTTGTACGGAGAAAGGTGGAAATAAGACGAGCTGCTTGTACGGAGAAAGGTGGAAATAAGACGAGCTGCTTGTACGGAGAAAGGTGGAAATAAGACGAGCTGCTTGTACGGAGAAAGGTGGAAATAAGACGAGCTGCTTGTACGGAGAAAGGTGGAAATAAGACGAGCTGCTTGTACGGAGAAAGGTGGAAATAAGACGAGCTGCTTGTGCGGAGAAAGGTGGAAATAAGACGAGCTGCTTGTACGGAGAAAGGTGGAAATAAGACGAGCTGCTTGTACGGAGAAAGGTGGAAATAAGACGAGCTGCTTGTACGGAGAAAGGTGGAAATAAGACGAGCTGCTTGTACGGAGAAAGGTGGAAATAAGACGAGCTGCTTGTACGGAGAAAGGTGGAAATAAGACGAGCTGCTTGTACGGAGAAAGGTGGAAATAAGACGAGTTGCTTGTACGGAGAAAGGTGGAAATAAGACGAGTTGCTTGTACGGAGAAAGGTGGAAATAAGACGAGCTGCTTGTACGGAGAAAGGTGGAAATAAGACGAGCTGCTTGTACGGAGAAAGGTGGAAATAAGACGAGCTGCTTGTACGGAGAAAGGTGGAAATAAGACGAGCTGCTTGTTTGGAGAAAGGTGGAAATAAGACGAGCTGCTTGTACGGAGAAAGGTGGAAATAAGACGAGCTGCTTGTACGGAGAAAGGTGGAAATAAGACGAGCTGCTTGTACGGAGAAAGGTGGAAATAAGACGAGCTGCTTGTACGGAGAAAGGTGGAAATAAGATGTGGAAAGATGTGATAGATGCGGAGAAAGATATCTTATATTAGTTTTGTATCAAAATATATATTTTTAATTGAAACAAGATTTATAATTTAATTAACAATACTAATTCAAGAAAATGTTTATTTTCTTGACAAATCACGGTCTGACTCTTCGATCTGCTGAACGTACCACACTAGCTATTCCCATTCATTGTACTGAATTTCTCAGTTCCTCTTTTGAAGTACAATCAGAAGACTATGGAACACCTTAAGTAATGATACTAAGACGTCTCAATCGATTCAACTTTTTAAAAAGAAACTAAAGCTGTTTTACCTGTCTAATTTAATTCTTAACTGACACCACATATCCATCCTCTCTCCCCTCCTTCAACCTCTATTTCTTTCCTTCCTTTGTTGCTGTCAATTTACTCATAATAAGTAATGTTACGTGTTTCTTTCCGTTTGTTATAAATTTAATGTAGGTACATACCACTATACGATCTATGTATGGCCTCACGTTGCTTTGGTTGGTTAGAAGAAATTGCCTTGTGGCAATAAACCCGCCATTGTACAGAGTATTGTACATGAAGCTTAATAAATAAAAAAATATGAAAATCATTTAGGTATGATCGATGACATATAAGTTATTTATATGTGTAGGTACTTACGCGAAATAGAAGAGACTATTCAAAATTCTTTCCATCTGGTTTACTTCTAACCAAAAATTTGGTTAGAGTAGGTAACCAAGGTAGGTAAATAGTCACTATAACTTGGTTACTTTCAACATGAAATTATGTTACAATAAACATAAAAACATTTCAGCGTAGGTTTTGGTTCCACGCAAACATAAAGGGTGGTTGTGAGAAAGACCCATAATATTAATAATTATAATTTATAAAAACATATCTACCTACCAATACTTATATTCCCACAATTATCATTCGTGTCCATCATCGACAAATGGATTCTAAGACATAGGTACACGTCTATGCTTCACATCCATAAAAAACTCGACATTCAATTCACCATGTTGTGTAGTTAATCCTTTTCAATCAACGCCATCTTTATTAAGTCATCTTCTCGATTCAAGGATGTAATTTGATTTTAATTATTATTCAATTGCTAACTTAATTATTTTGGGCTCATGTTAGTTATTTTTATTTATTACCTAATTCAAAGAAATACTATATATGGATGTAGGAAGTAGGTAGGTACCTATTTAAGTATACATTGATGGCACGTCGATGTGAACAGTATTTTGAAAGATGGAAATGTTAGAAGCGCGAACAGCAGACGAACATGTACCTATAAGACGATGTATGAATGTCGACGAGACGAATAAAGTTATAAATAATTAAATCCTTGATTGCATTTTTATGAAACCCATATCGTAAACATGTTATAAACAAAAAAACGAAAAACTCACATTTTCAGACCGTGAGAGCATTTGAAATCTTTTGACAAATCAAATCAAAGAGAAGAGATGGACAAATATCTGTGGAAAATTAATCAGCTCTAAGTATGTGCATTTTTCTTACAAGTGAGAGTATATTATAAATATTATTGTAATTACTGTTTGCGCTTATACGAAAATTGTGCTCGGCTGCGTTCAGATAGAACACTCGCCGTCGAGTCTAGGATGTACCTGAAGTTGCAGATTATGGCGTTTTTCACACCAGTCTCACAGAACTGTTTCGAGCAGCGTTTCAATCTAAACACAGCCAGTGGCGACTGGTCGATGGTATTTTTGATCATTTTTGGTAGTGCAATTTTTTCCTGAATTAATAATAAATTAATAGGCATTTAAATCATAAATACAATATAGGATATTTAAACAAATGTATTAAAGTAACAGTATTTGTTTTCAAATAATTTTTTAATTCAAAATAAAAACCGCGCCCGATATTGACGATTGGTAAAAATCAAGTTCAAACAAGGATAATTATGGATACATTTGAATTAGTGCTCTTTTATAAGCAATATTGTTATTTTACAATATTGTTTTACTGATTTATCAACAGATGTCGTGAAGACAAATGTATGGGAGTATTATTCATACAATTTTCGTCTCAATCAAGTATTAATATATACTAAGTAATTAGGTCTATAGTTGTGTGTCAATATGTGACACTCGTATTTTAGGCGCGGAATCGGCTGTATGTCATGTATACGTGGCACTCATCTCTTTCAATACGAATGGCTAATGAATTAGAGAGCGAGATAGATGTATACATACTAAGTACATCTAAGATATGATAAACTCAGTGCAGCGCACGAGCCTGCACGAGTCTGCCTTATGAGTTCAGTACAAGTATCGCTATTTCATCTGCCAGGGGACTATCTCTTTCTCTTCATACATACGCTGTATTAAAAAGAAATCAATTTTGGTGCGATATGTATATTGCACGCCATACATTACATAATGATAATATTTGTATTGCGGTAGATTTCATTATATGATGTCGATTGCGAGGGTATATTATATAATAATCAATTGGTTTAGAAAAATAACAGTAATAAATTAAAGCGTAATGATATATTAAAAACATATTTTAATATTAATTTTTAGAATATACCATTTAAAAATTGGTTGTGCAATTGATCCAACGCACTTCATATAGAGTCGCCGCTGAACACAGCATCGGGCGTTTTAGATTTCAAATGTCATTTTATAATACATGTTGTGTCTTTTTAGGTTATATTTCCATCGAAAGACATCAATTGGGCAGTGGAGTAAATAATGCTCTCTGACCTTTTACTGGAAACTTTGGAATGACATTTTCTTAAATAAACCTCTTTGTGAATGCACATCTTCAACTGACATACTAGACACTACAGAAAAATAGAAGTTGACCGATAATAACTTTCAGAGCGTTTTTCACTCGAAGATTATACAGAGCGTTTGGAGCGTACAATCGACGTTCAATCTGAACGCGACAGTGTCTTTAGAGCGTCTGTTTCCGGTCATTCTGAACGATTTAGAGCGTCACAAAGTGCACTCGGTGTTCATTGTGAACACAGCCCTGAGTAAATAAAATTTCATGGTACCTACGCCATATGTCATACAACAACATCATGGTGAAACTCATAGTATGCACTCTCTATGTGATACTTGTTGAAGAAATTAATGGCGTAAAAAATATGCTTAAACATGTCCTGTTTGGCATGTCCTACATATCTCAGAAATACAACCACAATTTATTGTAGGTATAAAGCAGAATGAAAGTTCCATCATTTTTCAGGCTGGTCCGTAATAGGGTTCTGACCATAATATTCCTAAGTGATTAATGATATGTATTAAGAACAACAGGAACAAAAGAGATTCAGTGCTCCATGTAATAAATCCCTCATCAATTCTGACAGATGAACCACAGGTCCATACTAATTAAGACCAAACAATGGGATGGATGCAGATATTTTACTTAAACCATTATTATATCTTCTTCTCTCCTTTTAGGCTATTGGTCTTTTGATTACAGCGACAAATTTCAATATAGTGACCTCCTATTTTATTATATTTTTCGACATAAAATATACAGAACTAACGCCGCAAAAAATGCAACCACCAATAAAATCATTTTCGAAAATTTTAGGTTATAGGTAATTTTACAAAATCCACAAGTCAATTTGTTCCTTACCATTCTGGATGCGTAAAACCTCACGCGTCGTATGAAGTTGTAAGAAGTTAATTACATACAATGAGAGCGCTGGTCTGCGCCTGATGATAATTGGTTGACCAATGGCCTCTCCCGCTAATGAAATAATTGCGTCAAAACAAAATATTGTATACCATAAATAAGTTAATTAATTTATTATACCTAGTATTTACCTACGTTCATATATATACCATCTTGCCATGTCATTAGTGGGGAAGGCAAAGTAAACCAATAGCCACTTTTTTATTTCATCATACGCCACCTCAGTTTGTTAATTACTTGGATGAATGAATGTTGGTAAGATAGAGACACTCCTGAGCTAAAATTAACTGAAATAGTGTGTAGATTCCACCAAAATAATGGAGCCATTTCGACGTGGAGGGTGGCGGTTCGAACATATACCAACTTATTTATTTATTTATTTATTTGTTTTTTATTTATTTATTTATTTACATATTTATTAACTTATTTCTTTGTTTATTAATTTATTTGTTTTTTATTTTTTTATTTACTGTTTATTTATTTATTTATTTATTTATTAAATAATTAATTAATTAATTAATTAATTTTTTTTTATTTATTTATATATTTATTTATTTTTCATTTATTTATTTATTAACGTATTTTTTTATTTATTTATATATTTATTTATTTTTTTTTTAAGGCAATATATTTATATATTTTTTATATAACTTATAACTTATTATCAATATATAACTTATTTTTTTATTTATTTATTTGTTTTTTATTTATTAATTCATTAATTTTTTTTATTTAAGGGACAAATGCAGTCTTATAAAATAAACAGTAAAATACAATATGAAATGAAAAAAGACAGACCAATTACTTTTGTCCACAATCATGATGTACATTAAATAATATTAATTTACTGTATTTAATAAAGTGTAGTTAAATACCCGATTATTTATTTCTTTATGTATGTTAGGTATAGAATATACCTACCATATATAACTAATACCAAACAAGCAAAGAAACACAATTTTTTACACTACGCGCATTCGTGACTGGTTTGTTTCCCGATAAATATACAAAATATACACTACATCATCGCAAAATAAGCTATGAATTATAATATGTAATACAAAATATATACATTGTCTTATTAATTACTCTGTATTGTTTTCCGCCGAGAAGTTGCATCGACGGTTAACAATACGGGCTGGATAAATCTGAATTTTGACATTCGGAATTCAATTTATTATAATCGTGGAGTGCTCAAGTTGGCTGGTCTGACAAATAATGGCCCCGAGCACCTGTCAATGCCGGAGCGAAGGACGACTTCGGACAAAAACTAGTCGAAGCTGGTACCTCGGTTCTGGGCAGAATGCTAACCGCTGCGCTCAGCTGCCAGATAATATAAGTACATATAAGTAATACCAATGGTCGTCCACGAAAGGACCGCCTTTTCCTTTTTTGACGATGTCGTAAAATTTAGCGTCAGAATTCACAGTTATTGAAGAAAATGGATGCTCGTTGAATTATCATATCGAGTTTTGAGTATCGCGAGGGAGATTTGCCAACCAGCAGTGTCAACTTATAAGGCGGAGCTCTTAGTTGCTGTCCAAGGGCATCTAACGCGAAAAACAAGTTCAAAAAATTGGGTAGTGTCACGAATCGGTTTAGTCAAATAGATAAAAGTGTTGGAATCAGTTGCAATTTATATTGCTAATAATGGAATCAGTTGGAACTATATTGTTAAAAATGGAATCAGTTGGAATTACCTATGTTGTTGAATAGGATCAGTTGGAATTATATTGCTAAGAATGGAATTACATTGCTAAGAATAGAATCAGTTGGAATTATATTCCTAAAATGGAATCAGTCGGAATTATATTGCTAAAAATAGAATCAGTTGGAATTATATTCCTAAAATGGAATTAGTCGGAATTATATTGCTAAGAATGGAATTATATTGCAAAGAATAGAATCAGTTGGAATTATATTCCTAAAATGGAATCAGTCTGAATTATATTGCTAAGAATGGAATTATATTGCAAAGAATAGAATCAGTTGGAATTATATTCCTAAAATGAAATCAGTCGGAATTATATTGCTAAGAATAGAATCAGTTGGAATTATATTCCTAAAATGGAATTAGTCGGAATTATATTGCTAAGAATGGAATTATATTGCAAAGAATAGAATCAGTTGGAATTATATTCCTAAAATGAAATCAGTCGGAATTATATTGCTAAGAATAGAATCAGTTGGAATTATATTCCTAAAATGGAATTAGTCGGAATTATATTGCTAAGAATGGAATTATATTGCAAAGAATAGAATCAGTTGGAATTATATTCCTAAAATGAAATCAGTCGGAATTATATTGCTAAGAATAGAATCAGTTGGAATTATATTCCTAAAATGGAATTAGTCGGAATTATATTGCTAAGAATGGAATTATATTGCAAAGAATAGAATCAGTTGGAATTATATTCCTAAAATGAAATCAGTCGGAATTATATTGCTAAGAATAGAATCAGTTGGAATTATATTCCTAAAATGGAATTAGTCGGAATTATATTGCTAAGAATGGAATTATATTGCAAAGAATAGAATCAGTTGGAATTATATTCCTAAAATGAAATCAGTCGGAATTATATTGCTAAGAATAGAATCAGTTGGAATTATATTCCTAAAATGGAATTAGTCTGAATTATATTGCTAAGAATGGAATTATATTGCAAAGAATAGAATCAGTTGGAATTATATTCCTAAAATGAAATCAGTCGGAATTATATTGCTAAGAATAGAATCAGTTGGAATTATATTCCTAAAATGGAATCAGTCGGAATTATATTGCTTAGAATGGAATTATATTGCAAAGAATAGAATCAGTTGGAATTATATTCCTAAAATGAAATCAGTCTGAATTATATTGCTAAGAATAGAATCAGTTGGAATTATATTCCTAAAATGGAATCAGTCTGAATTATATTGCTAAGAATAGAATCAGTCGGAATTATATTGCTAAGAATAGAATCAGTTGGAATTATATTCCTAAAATGGAATCAGTCGGAATTACATATATTGCTTAGAATGGAATTATATTGCAAAGAATAGAATCAGTTGGAATTATATTCCTAAAATGAAATCAGTCGGAATTATATTGCTAAGAATAGAATCAGTTGTAATTATATTCCTAAAATGGAATCAGTCGGAATTATATTGCTAAGAATAGAATCAGTCGGAATTATATTGCTTAGAATGGAATTATATTGCAAAGAATAGAATCAGTTGGAATTATATTACTAAAATGGAATCAGTCGGAATTATATTGCTAAGAATGGAATTATATTGCTAAGAATAGAATCAGTTGGAATTACATATATTCCTAATAATGGAATCAGTCGGAATATTTAAATATATTAAAAATTGGATTTAAGTTTTTATAGTTTGAAACGTGTACATTTATTATTATTTATAGCATACATTGATTTTTACGTTTGTCTTACACTATACACAAATTGCCCATCCGCCATCGACAGTTGGACTTCGTGTGTTAGGTACATGCAACCGAATTGGATTGGATTAGATCTTCTTATTGGAAAATCTATTTTAATTTTGAATTATAGGTAAGTACATAATATTTAGTATAAGGTACATACATACTTTTCTGTAAATGCTCTGATTAGCTTAGAAATAAGAATAGGTATATAAATAGGGTGTATTTTGAATTAAACGATAAAAAAATTATCCGATTTCCCCAATACAGTGTTATTGGGGAATGCGTTATTTATTTTATAAAGACATTCAAGGCTTATATAAAGCTCTTTACAAAACATAATATTAGATGACACAGCATAAACTTAATAACCAAAGAAACCCAATTTATAAACATTGAAAACATGTATACATATCAACGTTATCAGATAATATAAAAAATAAAAACACATAAGAAAGATAAATATATTAAGATCCAAAGAAAGCCAAGTTATAATTTTTTTTTAAATATTTTTTTATGATTTTTAAGGCATACCTACCTATTTCGCGCGCGCCACACTGAAGCACTTGGCCGTCCGCAGTTTGCCCAGGACTGCCCTAGACTATTAAACTATAGAAACTTATGATAAAATTCTAGTTGAAATATCGGTATTTAAACATAATTATTAGATATTAAATACCTATTTTAGTGTAATACGTAAGTTAAATATAGCATTCGGTTCTGTCTGCCTGTCTCGTTAAGGAAATATATACATACATACAATCACGCCATGTCCCTTACGGGTAAGCAGAGAGAACCGAGCGCCATACTTCTCTATTTTTGCACACATTTCTGGCTTCCTTTACATCTATGTATGCATCGTCGTCGTCTATTGTTTAATTTTTTATTTCATTTATTTATTAAACTTCATGTACTTACATTATAATGTGTAATATGGCGGGTTTATTGCCACAAGGCAATTTCTTCCAACCAACCAAAGCAACCTATATTTTATGTTTCCTTCTTTCAAAATATCATTCACATGGTCATGCCATCCCTTTCTGGGGCGACCTCTGCTATTCACTCCATCTCTTGCACCCATGTATATTTTTATGGTCAGTCGTTCATCGTTCATTCTTTCAATATGTCCAAACCACCTCAAGGCATTCACTTTCATTTTACATAGGTATATCTAAGGATCACTTTCATTTATATATTCGTTAAGGACATGGCGTGAAAATAACTATATTCGATAAGAGTGTACCTATATCTGAAGATTATCAAATTCGACGCAGCCATTTAGCGACATATTATTATTATTTCAAATCCTATGGGTAGATTTAAGAGACGAATGTGTCAGGGTAGGTAGATAGGTATATGGTGTGGCCATCGTTTGGATATTTATCGTGGGGTTGGCAGTGAGATTGGGTCGATTGTACACTATACCAAGGGATGAAATACAAACAGAAACAGCCTATTAGCGAACCCCAAGTATAGAGGTATCTTTAGTAAGGTACCCTACCTACACAAGTTGGGACTAACTCGCTAAATAGATATAGGTATTATGTAGGTATTATATAGCCACGCTCGATTTAGCTCTTAACGAGACGTTTAATCAAACCTAAGGAGGGGAAGATGGAACGGATATATCCATTGAAAAGAATTAATGCGACCGCACTTTCATTTTTTACAACTAGTTGCATGTAACACATGAGATCCAACTGTCGATAGCGATAGTACGTATAGTTGAAAAATAATATAATATTTTAAGATATTTGGTTTGTACCAATTTTCCGCGTTCTAGCTTTTATAGTTTCTGAGGTATGTGGAAAAATAAACCAAAATTTCAAAAGTTGGTAAGCCCTGACAGAAACAAAAATTCACAATTCTGAGTATAAAAGTTTTGTAGGCCTATAACTGTTTATATATTTTGAAAATTTGGACTCTGTAAATTAAGGCGATCAAAAGTTATAAGGGGGGGGGGGACAACACACACACACACACACACACACACACACACACACACACACACACACACACCGTCACACACACACACACACACACACACACACACACACACACACACACACACACACACACACCCTCACACACACACACACACACACACACACGCACACAGACACACAGACACACAGACGCACACACACCCTCACACACACACACAAAACTCACATAAAACTCGCATAAAATGTTCTACTCCGAATTCTGAGTAAATCCATGTATGGGAACATATATGCTGCGAGGCCTCTAGTTGGTTTTATCAGCATGCAAAAAGTCGACTACGCCATACAAAATGTTCCTTCGTACACGCATCTTGAATTTATACTGCCTCTTCCTTCAATAGAATTTCATTCTCTTGAACGAATCGACAGTTGGATTATCTTACAATTAAATAAGTAGGTAGGTACCTACACAACATTTTTTATCAAAAATATTTACTAGACAATCTTTATGCCTCAACAGAGACGAAGTTGGAATATTTGATATTTTCAAAGTACATAAAGTAGATGATATTTATAAAAATATGTCAATTTTACAAAATTTCAACGTTTTACAAAAAAATGAAAAAAATAAGTTTCCAATACGATTTTAAAATACCCAAATATAATACAACTAGGTACATTTATTTGGGAATAAAATGTTTCAATTGCCTCCCAAATGAATTAAAGCAGATAAAGGAATATAAAAAGTTTAAACAAAAATTAAAATTGCATCTAACATTCTAAATTGGTTGTTTTCGTTTTGTTGTTTGATATGTTTCAATTGCCAGTATTTCCTTTTTTTATTTGAATATGTGTTTTGATATGATTCAATTATCTGTAGGTAGGTATTCCTCATTTTTCATTTATTTTCATTTATCTTCATGTATTTCCTTTTTTTTATTTGAATATGTGTTTTGATATGTTTCAATTGTCTGTATTCCTCATTTTTCATTTATTTTTATACTTTTTTATTGTTTTTTTTTAATATTTTGCTCATGTATGATTTTGATTTATATACCTACTTTATACTTTTATTTAATTGCTTTGTATTTGATATTTTTTTGTCAGTGTAAGTGATTCTCTTATCAAGCACAAGATTGCAATCTTTTTGATGAGGAATTGCAAAAAAAAACTATTTGGTAAAAATTACTATACTTACTAGTGAATTATATCTTTATGTGTATTATAACATTATAATATTAAATAAATAATAAATATATTTAAAGGAGGACCTGATCTTTTCCAAATTATTATACGTGGTAAGGCATCGGTACAATGGCGAATTCTGAGCGGCATTAGTATTTTTTTTTTGTCTAACAAGAACGTTGAGGTGTGTCTTGTTGGTCTATTTAGTATGTTGAAGTTAATAATTTTCATAAGGTCTGTACAGTCAATATTGAAGTTTATTATGTCATAAAGTTACATTAAGTCTGAGGTCCTTCGTCTTGTCTGTAAAGTTTTCAATTCATGTTTTAATAAATTAATGTATGATTTGTTCTATTTCCGTGAATATTTCACAGGGTGCAATTGATATTATATTATGAGAGATAGAATTAAGCGTTGGTCACATTCCTACTGCACGATATGAGAGATAAGACATTAATAAAATATCTTCCATAGAGATGGAGATTCCTTACATACAATTGTATTCTGTGCATCTATTTCACTCACAAATATACAATTTTTATATTTGCATCTCATCGACACGAAACAATTAGTACCTTATTAATATTCCTCTATACAAATTCGAGGGAGATGAAAGATGGTCCCGAACCGCTCGAGGGAAAGAGACGGAGACACAGAAATCATAATATTTCGCGGACAGTAAAAAAGCTGCATTCGAAATACGAGAATTCGAAAACCGGAACGCCAGCAGCAATAATTACATTCAATTAGGAATGATATAATTGATAATCCCGAGTGGAAGGGTCACTTTAAATCCACTGAAACTTACCTAGTTCATTGACATGATTCGGACCTTTTCTTTACATACCGCTGGCAAGATCGAAAATTCTCGTCTAACTGCTTTTTGCCATTGTTATACGAGCGTACTGGTAAATTATTCGATCCGTTGGTGCGAGCGAGAAGGGAGACGATTATATTATTGCAAGAACGAAATGGAGACTGCATTGTTGTATGAATTATTGCATTGTCGGAGTGAGACGGGGATATTTTGATGGAATAATAAATAAAGGGGCGTGGCTACGTATGCACACATATGCACGATGGCGTTCAATATTTGAATGTGTGTGTGTATTGAAATATTTAGGAGAATTCAATTGATAATAAAGGGTGTTTTGATATTTTTTTTGTGCCGAATATTTTATTTTTAAATGTTTGCATTGGTCGAAAAACAAAATTGAATAAATAAATACCTAAATATTAACGAGTAAATAATAACGAAAAACATAATTTATCTGTTGACACCTTTGTATGTGGAATAAAGAAATAATGGCGTAGGTAGGTACACGCCAAAGGTTTTTTAAATATTCATATATAATAATGATTCATATATAATAATAATTCGTCAACAATAAATATTTTTGTTACAGCTCGCATCGTACCATCTTTTTTGAATAGGTAGGTACTCATATATTATGTCTTTTTTCGTAGATATTCTTAAATATTAAGGAGCCAAGCCAAGCTAAATCAATGTAGGTACATACTTATTAACTTTCATTATATTAATAATCACATCTTTCTTCATCTTACATTCTTTCATTGGGTCTTTATTTCGCACCCTGTCATACATCGTTCTATTACAAATTCTTCTTAGCGATCTCATTTCAACTTCATTTATTCTACTTTCGTGCGACTTCTGCCATGTCCAGGTTTTACTTGCATACTTCAAGGTTGGTACCTACCTACTACGAATTCGTTATGAATGGAATCTTTGGCATCCTTCAATATGTTGCGATCATTCATAAGGTAGGTAGGTTATTCGTGTAGGTATATATTTTATGATTATTATAGGTAGGTACCTACTTTGAACTTCGTGGCTCAGTTGGTTAGGTATCTGACTGCTGATTCAAAGATCCAGGGATTGATTCCCGACACAGTTTTAATTGTGTTCAGTCAGGATCTGTGTGAATAATATCGCAAGTCTCCAGAATGTGGCAACTTGTTATTGGGTACCTACCTATTAAATTAATATTTGACATGCCAAGTAGGTAGGTATCTACCTGGTAGTTGTCCGAGAAGTACATAGGTAATATCAAATAAAATAAAAAATAATCTTTTTGATTATTTAAAGGTAGGTAGGGTACCTACTTAGGTATTTTAGATTGGGTAGGTACTTATTCATACATTTTTTAACACTTCGTGTAGATATTATTTTTGTAAACCTAATCACACAATTTTTCTTATGAGTCCTCTCATCAGAAATCGACAAAATTCATATGTGTGATCATCTTTTAAGCACTCCCTTTCTATTAAAAAAAGAATCATTAAAATCGGAATATATGGTGAAGAATTACTACAGCAGAAGTGAAAATTGAAGAGTTTGATGAGTTTCTCATGGATTGTGTGATCAGGTCTTGACCAAATTAAAACGGGACCAATCAAAATATCTAATGAAACAAAGAATCGTGGAAATCGGACAACGCAGTTTAAAGATATCGCTTAAAAAAACAAAAAAAAAACACGTTGAAATCACAACTTCTCATTTTTGTTTTTGTAAGTCGGTTTAAAGAAGTAAAGCCATTCAAATAAGTTGTTACAAATGTAAAATTTAAATTTAATAAGACCATATGTATATCTGGCAGATAGCTAGTTTGGCACTTTTGAGTAGACGGTTTGGCACTTTTAAGTGGTTGAACGCGTGAAATAGTTACATAGGTATCTCTCGATACGGCCGGCAACTTTTATGACTTAATAATGTAAAATAATTAATTAATGTATTATTAAAGCGGTAGATTACTAACTATAAGCGTCATTAATTATTATTATGTGATTTTCCCGTTAAAAAGGCATTTATATTTCACACATAATATATACCACGAATCGCATATTAATTCCGTATAGTCGGCCTTTTGTAGATATCTGGTTTCTGAACTTTTTTTAAAAATTAAATTTCCGGATTCGATTTATGAAAAAAAAAACTGATTCGAATTTAATATTTTCCAGATTAATCGATCTAAAGTTTTGTCTCTTCAGAGGAGAGTGAAATATAGCATTCAGGTTGAGCATTTTTTGAGACCTAAAGACAGACTAGATCAGTGACTAAAAAACTTTTACGCGCTAGCAAATTCTACAATGACTATGGACGTAGGACCGACGATGTGTTACTGCCCAAGGTCTGGAACCCCATGCCTGCCAGTTTGAAGCAGTGTAGATCCATCGAGGAATTCAAAAGTAAAACCAAAGAATATAATATATTACACAAAAATCCTCGATGGTTGATCTAAGTGGTGGGCACAGGTTGTTCCGGACTATGTAGGGCGGAAAATTTAGTGTAGGTATTATTATTAATAATTATCAAGATCACAGCCAAAAATCTCCTTAAGGGATTAGGCAAAATAAAATACTGTAATTATATTTTTTACTAACAAATAAATAAATAAAAAAAGGCTACGACTATTTACACGACTCAACCATAGACGAAAACCAAAAATAACCACAGAAAACGCAGATAAATTAAGTTATAAAAATATTTACCTTTGTTTATACTTTGTTATAATTGTAGATCTCGATGAAAAAAATGATTTATAAAATTAAGTAAATGTAATAAGATGCCAATATTATTTATTTTTTCTTCAAGTTGGTTTCCATGATGCATTTATGACCATTGAAAAAATGACAAAGGTAAATATTTTTGTATTTTGATTTATCTGCGCTTTCTATGATTATAAATGACCTAAAAACATAGACGACGTCAGAAAATTTGTCGTGTAAATAGACACTTTTTGGCGGGAAAACGCTTTTCCCGCCAATTCCGGTCGTAAAAATAGTGACACCGAAAAAAAAATATTCAAACTAAAAAAAATTTAATCACACAATATTTAGGTACAATGACAACAATAAGGAAATACTGTTCTAGGGCTAGCGGTTAACAATTTTTAGTGACAATATAAGCAATTGTGAACCAGGTGATTGTTCCCGTTTCACACTAAATATTTACACAATCTCAACTTTCTGCACTCATAATCATTTCCTCAACAAACATGATATGGGCTAACACAAAATAGATTAACCAGGTCCTAATTTCCGCCATAATACCTGTCATAAATCCAATCTCTGATGCGATTTTTATTTCAGAAAGAGACTAGTTAACTATGTTGGTGTAGTTAATATGAATCACATGCTTCTCAAATCAAATAAAATATTTTTATGTGTTACTCAAAGAGCATCGCAAACACAATACGGCATAGTTACTAATGATATAACGATTTTTAATAATGTTTTTTATTTAGTTTTTTTTATAATTTTTGCCCATGTTACAAAAATTAAAATAGGTAGGTAAGTATATAAGTAGGTGATATAAATTTACAAAATAATAATACACAAACACCAAATTCCCACAAAGGCATTGCATGTTTGTTGTAGGTAAGGTACCCATACAAAATAAAAATTAATAATGAATACATATTTATCATGCACCTAATAAATATATAGGTATCTACAACAGAAAATATTTAAATGTAAGAAAATAAAATGACTAAAACTGTATAGTTTTTTTTATAAACAAATAATAAATTAAATGTGTCTAAATAAATGTGTTAATAAATCAAAAGCAAAAAATATATATAATGTGTCTAAAACACAATTACCTACTTGTAAATAAACAAGATAAAAAAATGATATTAGGTTTACAAAAAATAATAGGTATCTCAATAGGGACGTCCATTATGTCCATTGTGGATGAAAGAGTTCAATATAGAATTCCTGGGTCAATAAATACGCAAACAATAAAAAAATGGCGTCCAATTAAAAAAAATCTGGAATAAATAAGGTAAAGTATAATAAATTGTAGGAATTAAATATCAGAGTTTCATTTCTAACTAGCTTTTATGTCCCGCCGTTGGCCAAGAATGTAAATTAGTGAAGGAATAAGCAATCGTTTATATAATATTGTCGAAAAGTAGTTTGAAATTTAATTGAGTTTAAGCGATGTAAAATGTTCAAGTGATGGTCACAACCCATTTGTTTTTATATATAAGTAGGTACATACAATTTCTGCACGCATGGACTATGGTAAATGGTTTTAAATATGACTGATTATAAAGAGACAACGTTGTAAAGAGTTTGGATTTGGCCACAACCCCTATTTTTATATATTGTCATCGAACGCAAATGTGTTTTAAATATTTAGTAATTTTGGATGATGGGAAATGGCTTAAAAATTGAATAAACAAAAGTACTGAAAAGATTCTAGTGTTGGTCACATCCCATTCGTTTTTATATTTTTCGTCAAGTGTGCATACCTATAGATTATTATATTTTTGCACAATAAAACTGATCTACATTACAGAAGAAGACTTAAATAGTTTTTAATTTGAATATAAACGTTGTGAAGAGTCCAGTAATGGCCACAACCCCGATTTTTTATTATATTATCATCAAAATCAAATATGTAGTTATTGAAAATTAAGCAATATATGATGATATAATAAATGGTGTAAATTTCGATTGAAAAAAAGTATTGAGAAGATTCTAGTGATGGTCACATCCCATTCGTTTTATGTATTTTCGTCAAGTGTGCATGTTGTTTATAATATTTCTATACAATAGACTATAAGACTTAAAACTAACCCAAAAGACTAAATGAATAAAAAGAATAAGTATAAGACTATAACAAATAGTTTGTAATAAAAACTGACCCAATGGTCTACATAAAAGATGCAATAGAAGAATTACACAATAGTAAATGTATTATATAAAAAACTGACCAAATGGTCTTCATAAAAGAAGAAGAAGATGAATTGAAATATAGAAAATATTTTATATAAAATTCACCCAACGTCTACATTAAATAAGAAAACGAAGAATTAGACTAAAGGAAATAGTTTGTATAAAAACTAACCAAAAGATCTACAAAAAATAAGAAAAAGAAGAATTAGACTATAGAAAGTAGTTAATATAAAAACTGGCCCAAAGGTCTACATATTAGAAGAATAATTATACGTCAGGAAATAGATTGTATAAAAACTAACGCAAAGGTCAACATAAAAGAAGACGAAGAAGAATTAGACTAAAGGAAAAGTTTGCATGAAAACTCTCCCTTGGTCTACATAAAAGAGGAAAAATTAGACTATAGGAAGTTAGTTTATACAAAATTCAACAAAGGTCTACATAAAATTAGAAAAAGAAGAAATACGTTAAAAGAAATAGTTGGTATCAAAACTGACCCAGAGGTCTACATAAAATAAGAAGAAAAAGAATTAGATAATAGGAATAAGTTTGTATAAAAACTCACCCAAAGGGCTACATAAAAGAAGAGGAAGAAGATGAATTAGACTATAGGAAATAGTTTGTATAAAAACTCACCCAAGGTCTTCATAAATTAAGAAAAAGAAAAATTAGACTATAGGAAATAGTTTATTTATGAACTGTCCCAAATGACTTCACAAAAGAAGAGGAAGAAGAATTAAACTCCAAGAAATAGTTTGTATAAAAAATCACCCAAAGGTCTACTTAAATAAAAGAATGAATTTCACTATAGGAAATAGTTTGTAGATTGAATGACATGTGTATTGTAGTTAACTTAAGATAGTTTAATAATTTTCCTATACGAAATTAGTATATTGTTGGTTTTTAAGTAGTATTAGGTATGTAGGTACCTACCTACAATGATGTTCTAAATTAATTCGAATTCGATTTATAACAAATTTTATTTGAATATCAGAATGTGTCCGTTACCATAGTAACCATAGAACATGTAAAAAATATCAAATGGTTTGTAGACATTTTTTGAATAATATGTAGGTACCTACATTGGTTTGTTCGATGCCATAAAAATGAAAATTGTCAGAAAAATCAAATATTATTTACAAATTATGCAATTTTATTATGCCTATATCTTTACTAATAATAAACACATTTTTACAATATATGTCTTAAAACTTGCTGTAATGTCTTGTGTTTCATTTTATTATTTCATAATTACATTTATTTCAAAGGTTTATTATTTTCAATAACATATTCATTCGGTAGGAAAATGAAATATTGTATGAAAAGATATTAAAATGGCGGCGTTTATGTACAAAACGCTTACTTTAAAAATAAGTTAAACATTATAATTATACAAAATATTCACCATGTTTTTCACTTAAACGCTAAGTTATACTTGAAAATATATTTTCTTCGTGTAAATACGTACTTCTAACTTTTAAACTAACAGATATTTGCGTGCAAAATGTACACTTTTTTGACAGATATGACTTGGAAAATTTTGTATGAGAAAAATAATTATTGAAATATTTTTAAAATTCAGCATTTTTATCGCATAATTTTTAGCGTGACACTGCATCAGGTATACTGGTACACGTTCGCACATAAATTAGATTTTTAGATGCTCTTGGTTTTTCAGAAGGCGTGAGACAAACACACACACACACACATACACACACACACACACACACATACACTAACATTTTGATTGCTTTATTACTTTAGATTAGGTACCTACCTATATTTTAATAATTTCAATGTTTTATCGTTAACACAGCGGAAGTTCATAATTATAAAGTAAATATTAAATTTATTTATACAAATAAACACGAAACACCGTTGTTATTCACAATGAGTTCAATGTAATTTATTTTAATTTACAATTTTTTTTTTATTTTATTAATTTTACAATAACATATACAAAATATAAAACAAAGTATATAGAAAAGATTCACAGTAAGACAAAACATATTTACCCTTTACTAGAGTGCAAGCACTCGTGTGTAAAGGAAGTGTGTAGTGTTATTTATAGGTACCTATATTTTATTTAACTCAAAAAATAAAGAAGATAAATAAATGGGTACTGGCATGGGTTGTATCAGCTGTCCCTTTTGCATAGATCAACTTACATAGATACCTAATGTAACTTGGATGGTTTCGGCATTTTTTTCTCTAACTTTATCCTGATCCGGTTCCAAACGAGACAGCCTCTGATGGTCTTTTTCTCTGACATTTTTGTATAAAAACATGAGAACGAAGCGATTTAAAACCATGTATGAAAAAAATTATTTTAATTACGTTTAATTTATAAAACAAAACATATAATATTCGCAATGACAACATTAGGAGGACCTGTGAGATCAAGGACATCATACGATGAAGTAGAGATAGGAGAAGATTCTGGAGGGACCATGTCAATAGGATGGACGCATCTCGAATCCCATCCATAGCGGCAAACGATATCCCACCAGGGCATCGCCTCCCCGGAAGACCACCGAAGAGGTGGAGGGATAGCTGGACCTCAGCTTCACAGGAATAGCTTTCTCGAAAAACAGATCTAAGATCTAATATAAGAAGAAGAAAAAGACGAAAAAGAAGAAGAAGAAAATGTAATATGAAACGGATTTGTATTTATGTGTAATGCACACAATATATATTGCGCTTTACTTACATTTTGCTTGTAGATCTTACTACTTACTTTTCGAGTGGCTAGACTCTTCTGCGTCCATGAAGCTTTTTAGAGCCTCATGTGCGTAGTTAATATAAATAAATAAATATATTAGAGTCTGTAGGTACCATTTCTTCTCCGTTTCTTCGCCGTGAAACTTCCGCAAAGTGACATTTTATCACCTTCACGGTAGCAATTTGATCTTTACACATAAACATTTCAAATGAACCATTCACCTAACCTAACCGCTTGAAACGCCAAAATCAATTATATAACCGGCACCGTAAAGACCGTTTTACTGTCACATTGTAAATACAAACCTACTCCGCTTTTTAGTATGGAAATAATACATATTTTTCTACGACGAGTGTATAAATTCCGCTCACAATTTTTCTCCGACAACTCTTCGCCACACTGAGAAAAAATAATGAGTTCAAAACAATTTTTTTGATAAAAAGAGTAGATTCTTCATTCTTCATAATTATAAAACATCCAGACTAATGATTTTTATTTATTTGTTTTTTATTATATGCATTATTTAAATAGAAATTAAAAAAAAAACAAATTTTTCAGAATTTTTACTAGCACCTGGTTACTCGTAGCTTTATTTGCTCGTAACAGTATTTTTGTTAAATATTATACAATATTTATAATGAGCCCAACATTATACAGGTGATAAAAATAGGGAGGCTGCGTGAAAAGAATGAGCGATGAAAGAGTGCAAAAAAGGATCCTGCACACAAAGCCACAAGGTAGACAAAACGTTGGTAGACCAAGCTCCGATGGCTGGATGGCGTGTAACGGGATGTGGAAGCTGTTGGTGTAAGGAACTGGAGGGGAGCATGTCAGGATAGAGGGAGATGGCGAGGAATGAAGGCCAGCAATGGGCTGAGGAGCCATTGATGATGATAATGATGAGTATTTTTGTTAAGTATGTAGGTAGGTTTATTGAAATTACAAACGAAATAATAATATAGATGGGCGGTGGCAGAGCATTTAGCGCGCTGGTAAGTAATCCAGCGGTCGCGAGTTCGAATCCTGCCACGACATATTTCATTCACCTATGGCATAAGCATCGTGCTTTATTTCAGGATTGTATGAGGATGTATATGTACTTGTTTAACAAGGACATATTCATTTTTATATATAAAAAAAATATTAATAAATAAAAATATACATTAACTTTTTAATTATGTTCTGTTTATATCCTTGTAGAAAAATAATAAGCATACCCCGATTTTTGACATTTATCTTAAATTTCTAAAAAAATATAAAGTAAAGAGCAATATATTTTTTTATAAATTAAAGAAGAACAAAATATCTGGAAAAATATGATGTGACGTTGCATTAATACATCAGGTTAAGGAAATAAACCAAAAAAACTTTTATTTCGCAATGGCGATGAATGGAATATAATGTTTTTTAGGTTTATTTACTAATTAAAAAAAAATATAGACCGTGGTCTATTAATCCATGAAATTAATTTGGAACCAATAAGCCGCTGTCTCGGATTAGCTCTAAATTAACACTTTACGTGCATTAATTTAGATTAATTTCATAAAGACATCATACCCGCATGATATCTATATGAAATTGATCTATCTTATAGTTTGAGATGCACAGAAGATACATTTTTTATTAAGCCATTCGTATTATGCCATATGTCATACACAAAAAAACGAATACCTATCAGAATATGCTCTAACATCTACATAATACCTGTCGAGAAATTATGTTTCTTCTTGAATTAGGTTGAAAAACATGTTATGACCTTTATAATATTAACGTTTGCTTAACATATAAAATCAGTAACTACCAAATGCGGTCAACTGCTGGGCTTCACAATGCGCTTTGGAAGATACTTTTCGAATAATGAAGCATTGAAAAATATTTTCAACTGTATGGTGCGTACCAAATTGGAATACGGAAGCGCAGTTTGGGCGACCTACCAAAGAAAATATTCCGATATGCTGGAGCAAATTCAGAAGAAGTTCATGAGGTACCTGTATATGCGGATGCACGGAGTATATCCGACATACATGCACCACTCAGAACTTCTGACGTCCTGTTGTTATATGAGTCTTGAAAGCAGGCGTGATAACGCACTACTTTTGACCGGCTTCAAGATTTTCAATAATCTTATTGATTGTCCAGAACTGCTAGAAAGGCTAAGGCTTTTTGTACCACCCAACTACTTAAGGGTTAGAGGACATAATCTTCTGAACGTCTCCCATTCCAGAACGGATGTAGTGGCCCGCAGCACTCTGGTGCGTATTATGGAAAAATTATACTTACTCTCGGACGAGGTAGATATTTTCCATTGGAATATAAGGCGCTTTAAATCGTACCTTAAACAGAGATAGCCGTCATCGAACCTCATATCACACTGTAATTGGCATCAGCTGTCGTGTGATTACGAAAAAAAAAATGTGTGCCCCTCCAGCAAACACTCCTGTTATGCCGAGTTTCGTCTATCTCCCCATCAATCAGGTGGTCTATCTCGTGGACAATTTCTTCTTCTTTTTATACTAGCCGAGGGCCACTGTTTGCACAGATTTTACTGCCTTTTGTGATGTGGACTCCCACCACTTTTCCAACTTTTGAGGTTCTGCTGGGTTATTCATGTGGTGCAAGTGCGATAGTTTTTTGGGAGTCCATTTATTGCAGGATGATCTCTCCAACATATTCTTCTTAGTTGTAGTAAAATTTACGTGAAAAGAAAAATGTCCCAAATATTGTGAAATCTTAACATTCCACTATTCATAGTACTTTAGCAGGGAAGCGTAAAAATCGGCGATGAATTTCGACTGGGGAAGAGTCATCGGCGACGAACCGTCGCCGTGTAAGTTTCCGGATCCATTTTTCTCACTAGACACGTTCGCCGTGAGTAACGCCCGCAATAATAACGTCCTCCTCTTTATAAGGTCGTTAAGGAATTTTAAATTGCCTTTTCCCCGTTTAAAGTTTTTCTTTCTTTTTTTATTATTGTCACCCCATGGAATTGCTCACATCTTCCCTATCCCCCCATACCCCCAACCCGACCCACCCGCTCCCAGCTCGATTGCTTAGCCGAGATTTGGCGGGAAACTCGTAGACCACTTTTCGCTGGAATGATTTGCATTTCAATTTTGGAATCTCGCATGTACGGTGACCATACAGTGGGGTCAAATTTATCGGAACATTAAAAAATTAAATAAATTGAGAAGATAAATACTGTTGCTATGGCAACAATGACTGTTGTTATGGCAACAATGACTGTTGCTATGGCAACAATGACTGTTGCTATGGCAACAATGACTGTTGCTATGGCAACAATGTCAGCTGCTTAGAAAAAAATGACTGTTGCTATGGCAACACTGACAGTTGCTATGGTAACAGTGGCAGTTGCTATGGCAACAATGACTGTTGCTATGGCAACAATGTTAGCTGCATAGGAAAAATTGACTGATGCTATGGCAAAAATGACTATTGCTAAGGCAACCACGTTGTTTCTATGGCAATAATGACTGTTGCTATGGCAACAATGTCTGTTGCAATGGCAACCATTACAGTTTTATAGCAACAATGACAGTTTATGGAAAAATTGTTATTTTGGCAATATTGACTGTTGCTATAGCAACTTTTACATTTTCTATGGCAACAATGACAGCTGCTATGGCAACTTTTACATTTGCTATGGCAACAATGACAGCTGCTATGGCAACAATGACAGTTGCTTTGGCAACGACGATAAACAACTTGCGGCACCTAGTGTAACGTTTTATTTTATTTTTATTTTATTTTATTTAAAGAACACAAACAATGACTGGACAAGTAAACTGGTGATATACAATATAAAAAAAAATAAGTACCTTAGTAATTAATTTAGTAGTGTAAGAAAAAAAAAACAATGAATATTAAATAAGACAAAAGTTGAAACTACAATAATATGCTACCTTGTGTGTGAGTATATGTGTGTGAGGGTGTGTGTGTATGTGTGGGTGTGTGTAAGTATGTGCGTGAACTTTTATGCGATGCACCCAATTCATCAGTGTGGAAGTTAAGATTATAGTAGAATGCTTAATAATTTATTGTTTATTGTAATTAATGGGGAGTTAAAAAGATCTGCATCACTAATCTGGGAGTTACAAAAATGGGAAGTGCGGTATATGAAGGAGTTCTGTCTGGCATTAGTGTTGCAAATGGGGAAGTAAATTAAGTCAGTCAGTCTAGTTGGTCTTGTTGGCACTCTCAGAGTCAAGCGTTCTAGCAGATCAGGGCAGTCAACCGTTGAGTTAGCAATTGTGAATAAAAAAATAATATCTGCTTTAGTTCTACGGCTTTCAAGTGAAGTCATTTTGTAGTGCTTCAATGAGTCAGAATAACTGATGTGGTCTCTATGTGTACGAAAGTCAAGATATCTAAGAATTTTTTTTGTAACCTTTCAACTCTGATTTTATATGTGGCATAAGAAGGAGACCATACTTGGGATGCAACAATACTGCGAACATATGCGAAATAAAGAGTTTTAAAGGTAGAAGCATTATTAAACTGTCTGCACAAACGGAGAACATTATCCCAGCATTTTGGATGCTTTAGAAGTGATACTATCTATGTGCTTATCCAAGAGTAATTTACTATCTAACTTTATGCCTAGATCTTTTATTTCGGTGGTTGTAAGAACAGGATGGTTATCTAGTTTCTAAGTAAATTTAAAAATATTCCGATTTCTAGTGAACTGAACAGCAAAGCATTTATCGCTATTAATCTTAAGATTATGGTGTTGACAGTACTGATCAAGGCGATTTAAATCATTTTGGATGTTGTGACAGTCCTCCACACTTTTGACACAAGCAAAAACTTTCATGTCTTCAGCGATAATTAAAACATGGGAGAACAAAAAGCAATTTGATATATCATTTATATAAATATTAAAAAGAAGAGGCCCTAGCAAGAAACCCTGAGGAACTCCTGAGGTAACACGAACCCATCTCGACTTAAATCCACCGACTACCACAGCTTGACTTCTATTGGAAATATAAGAAGAAAACCATCTATATAAATCTTCGTGAATACCAATTTGGTGAAGTTTTTCAAGCAATGTGCTGTGAACAACCTTATCAAATGCCTTGCTATAGTCAGTGTATGTTAAGTCAACTTGGGTTTTATTATCCATTTTTTCATGGAAGAATTCAAGAAATGAATGTTTTGATAAACGAAATATTTTTTAAGATAATGATGCTTCATTTTTTTCTATTTTAATCGTTTTCGATTATAATAGAAGAGTATGAGCCGGGTAATCAAAAATTCAACAGGAAAAATAACCACCATTCTGATCACCGTGCTTTGAATGTCGCCTTTTTAGGTGAGACGAGACTGGTAGGTAAGTGGGAATACACCCATGTGTCGAATCATAATTTAAATCCTATGTAGGAATTTTCAGTTTATAATTAAAAAATCGCAAGAATTTGTGCTGGGCAGTTTCGATGGAGGATTGAATTCAAGCTGACTACGAACAAATGATAGGTATTTTTAAAAACTTATTAACCCACGTTTAGAGCACACAAATTGTGGTCACCTCAATAAGGAGACAGAGTTTAATGCTAGTTGACATCTTTATTAGGTTATATTCAATATGAAAAATGGTATATTTAGTGAAACGTATATAGGGCTTACGCAGTCGAGGGACATTAAGGGCCCCCCACCCTCAAGGTGTTGGGAATAAGACAATTACCATGTCAGACATTAAATCACCACCCACACCCCCTTAATTATTGTTGAAAAAAGCGAGAATTTAAAAGTTTAATATAATTTGGTAAAAGACCCAAAAGCCGCAGGAAAGAGAAAGAGAAAGCAAGATAGCGGCAGACCGAAGTAATGTTATGGAAAGATATAAATTTTATTGGAATCTGATGCGATGCAAATGGCGGAGAGGAGGCTGAAAAGTCTCCTTTGACATCCAACCTAACCTTAATAAGAGAAGATTTCAAATTTATTGAGACGGAGAGAACACAGACTGTTGGAGGCGAATCTAACCGAAAGAACATTTTCAATCAAATACAATGAAAAAAATAATTGTGACCACCGCACTGGCTACCTGCGTTTTTAGCCAAACCTTTATTATTAGTAGTAAAAGTTTGTCTGTTTATGACTGTACTGTTTGGTTAAACACACAAAATATTTAGTAGCACAAAACGAATTGTTTTGCAGTCACAATAGTTCGGTTAATTTTAACAAAACTTTTTTTTTCAGTGTAAATACAAGAACTTTTTAACTCTGACAGTTTTGCTGGGTAGAATATAATTAATAGGTAGTAGATAGTAATATTGATTTAGATGTAAAATCATACATAAAAATTATTACCAACATTTTGCTTAAACAAAAAATGTACAAATAAAACTTTTTTAAAAATCAAATAATTATTGTAAGAATTTTTTATTAAATTATAGCTGGTTGCATATAATACATGAGATCCAACTATCGATTGCGATAGTAGATATGTAGGTATAATTAAAGAATACCAAACTAAAACCCATAAATCCAAAAAAATGAATATTTTAAGATATTTTGTTTTCTATACAAAACGTGTAGGTATGTATGTCAGAATAGGATAGTGTGGAGGTGAGTTTTTTTTCCTACCCAGAATATAAAACATATTGTTTGGAGATTAAGTATTAAACTATTGAGAGTGTCCGTAAATATTGTGACAAATTGTATGAAACGATGTCGTCACTAAATTCAATTTTAAAAACGAGTGGCCAACACTAAACTCTCCACACCATAGTAAGCGTTCATTTTTTCTTCTTGAAATGTTGACAATCTCTTAATGCATTTTTATGAAGTACATTTCTATTAGATTCTTAAAAAAATATAAGATTCCCAGAGGACAAAAGTTTTCATAATACACCATACACACAAAAACACTGTCACGAAACTCATAGTATGTATTTTATACATAATACCTGTTGAGAAATTTCAAGTAAAATTGCATTACTAGTAAGATGAGCAATATGAGCATGTATGAGACAGTGTATCAATGTTGATGAGGCGATGTATGTGTCATGATAGAAGAATTCGGTGTTCGGTTCTCACTGCCTACTCCTTGAGGAAGATAGAAGTGGAGAGTAAAAAATACACTTGTGTATAGAGACAAATACAATATCAATATGAAGTTGATCACTCAATTTTCCCTTACAGAAGCTATTTTACTTCTGTTATATACATTTTTCATGCAAATATGAAATTTATTTCACATTGATATGGCACACGATAGATAATTTTCTTTGAATTTTGACAATCCTTGAAGGCAGTTTTGATGAGTGTATTTTTGTTGCATCGAAATTTCAAACAGTATACAAAAAACTCGATTTTCCAGACCGTGAGAGCATTTTGAAAATTTGGACAGATGAAATCATAGAGATCGAATATTTTTATTATTGCATATGCGCAAACATTGGATTTTTTTTCCTGTCGGGAGTCAAAGATATTTTTAACAGATTTTTAATTATCTCAATAGAGACGAAGTTGGAATATTTACTGTAGGAGAACCGGGAAATCAAGGCACCTACAGGGCTTACGACCTGTCATCGTTGAAAACGTTGCGCAAGCGCATTAAGTGGTCACGTAAACCAGCCGATGACAGGTCGTAAGCCCTGTAGGTGCCTTGATTTCCCGGTTCTCCTACAGTAAATATTCCAACTTCGTCTCTATTGAGATAATTAAAAATCTGTTAAAAAGAAATCATAGAGAAGAAATTAACGGATATCTATGGAAAACTAAACAGCTCTAGGTCTATGCACTTTACACATATGATGTTAATATGAATTCAATCGGACTTATAGTTTATCGGACTTATAGGGCTGTAGAGAGGACACAACAAAATAAAGTAAATGATGAAATCATAGAGAAGAAATTAAAAGTTGTCTATGGAAAACTAATCAGCTCTAGGTCTATGCACTTTACACATATGATGTAAATATGAAGTCGATCGGACTTATATAGTTTTGGCTGTAGAGAGGACACAAAAATAATAATTCCGTACGCCGTACGCCATACATACAAACACATCGCGACGAAACTCATAGTGTGCACTCTCTACATGATACCCGTTGAGAAATTGATGTAAAAAAATACGCTTAAAAATTGTGAAATCATGACTCTCCACTATTTCATAGTGTGGAGAGTAAAAATTGTATAATTGGATGAGGTAGCTAGGTACCTATAATGTACATATTTTACTACTATAAATGTACATATTTTTTGTAGAAAACTCAATTATCTAGTTGGGATGATACGGTGTTTTTCGATATTTTCAAAAAATGGAAATAAAGCCAGTTAAACACATAAATTTACCATAAATAAAATGTTTTTTTTTAAACTCACTGTTAGACAATTTTGAGAAATTTTATTTAAATGCGATGTTTACACCTACGCCCTCTTAAGAGTGTATATTTCGAATTCGGTGCATGGTGGTTAGTCAAATCACTTGTGTGCTGGCGTTCTGGCTTCAATTACTAACAAAGGAGAAATTTATCAGTTACTTCACGTTAGTATTGCTTCTTTGGGCTGAAAATATCGACCTTATATCCATTTGACAAAAATCTCGCAACTTGCACAGGATGCAAGATGTATATGCATAAGCCATTTATAAAAAAAATTTATGTTTATAGTAAAAAATAAATACCTTCATTCAAAAACATCTGGGGAGCAAGTCCCTTCACACGGTGGAATCAAAACCCTCATAATAATCCCTATCATGGATATAATTAACTTTGGAGTTTTATTAAATCTAAAGATATTTTTTTTTTATTATATAACTCAATAAGATTATTATATCCACGATATGGGTTATCATGAGGGTTTTGATTCCATTGTTTGACGGGACTTGCCCCCCTGAATGAGCAATGAACCTTGCGGTAGGTAACTACGTAAGTAAAAAATCGTCAACGCAAGATTTGAACATACCTATATATACCATGACGGCATATCTCACAGTGTGGTTACCAGCGAAAGGTGTGCGGGTATGCGTTAGGTGCCTTTTAAAAGGAAGCATGCCAAATGCGCGTATGTCCACACGTTTATCTCGTCTCACCTAAATAAGGACATAATTTCGACTTCCTTTCTGTAAATGACAAATTTTCACAAAAACAACAAATTAAAGGACAACAGTAAAAAAAATATATGGAAAAAACACAGGACCACCCGAACAGAATCCTTCAAAATATGACTTCAGAAAAAAAAGTCTTTTGACGAAAATTAACACCATTTCTTAGGTAATAATAATATGCGGGTATGTATTTATGAATGCCAAGTCGATAGACACACCCAAAACTAATCCTTTTTAAACCACTAAGCCAAGGGGCCATCAGTCAAAACCATTTTCAACAATAACCAAAAGAATGTTAGTTATGTTTCACAGGAGTTAATTCTGTTATGACAGCGGCCTTAGAGTATAAGGTACTGATTTAGCTAGTTTTTTTTTCATTTTATTTTTCGTCTCTATTGAGATGTTAAAAAAGTTTTCAACAATAATATCATTTGACTCCCGACAGGGAAAAAATTCAATGATTGCGTAGGTACCTATATCAATTAAAAAATATTACATTCCCCCTAAAACTATCACCAGATAGGCAAAAAGATCTTTGGCAAGCACAATACGGTGAAGATCAGGTCGACTTGTCGGAAAGTTTGGGACTGGGACACCAACTACCCTACCTGACATGGAAAACACTTAATAGATTACACGTCGGTGTCACCAGATGCAAAGAGAACATGCTGAGGTGGAGTGGAGTATAAGGGTGGAAGAGGATATATCCTGCAATTTCGGCGAGATACAAACTGACGAACACCTCCTCATCTGTCGAGATATGCCAGTGAGGTGCGATGCAGAAGACATGGGGGGCAAGTCTGGTTGACCGTCGAAATGAAAACCCTCCTTGTTGACCCATATCATGGAAATAATTATTAGGTATATGGAGTTCTACAATATCTTTAGATGTCATATAACTCCATACTATAATTATATCCATGATATTGGTAATCACTGGGGTTTTGATTTCGCCGGTCGAACCAGACTTGCCCTCCTGAAGATGGTTAGTGACAATGTCGTTGCGGCTGCTGTAGTCTGGAGTGGGATGGCCTAGTGCTCAGACTCGTAAAGTAAGTAAGTAAAAAATATTATATTTACATATAGGTATACATTGGTACAAGTAGGTACCTAAAGAAGCCAAAAAAGAAATAATATTTCTGGCGCAGTTCAGGGGTGACATCTGTGCGAGACACCGTCACCTCATTTATAAGGACTGTTGCTTTCATTGTTTACAAATAAACCAATTTATCAATAGATGGCGTTACAAAAAAGTTTCTTTGTTGCTTCACTGGTTGGTTGTAAGTATTTGTCATTTGGCAACGAACTTGCCACTTGCACAGGGTGCAAGGAAACATGTAAGTAAGTCGGTACCTAACTATTATTATTTTTAAAATTGAAGAACAAAACTACGTATTATCGTTTATAATTGGTTTTCAAATTCAACAAAGGGGTGTATGAACGAAATCCTGTTAGTAGGTACCTACCTACAATCAAAACAGTATTTCCCTTCAATTTGTACACAAAAGCTTTGACAAAACAATATTATCTGCTTTGGGATGATACCTTTGTAATCCGTCAGTACTTGACAGCGTGATCTGTTTATCTTTTGACAGTTTGACGAAAAAAAACGTCCATTTGACAATAATGCACTGTGGACACTAATCTTTGCCCAACACGCGTGTGGCAGAAGGGTAGGGATGGACGCGTACTATTTGAATGAAAAAAAGAAAAAGTCTTAAACCTTTTTTGTAAAAGTAAAAATATCAGTTTTTATTATTAAATTAGTCGTTTAATTTATTTGTGAACGCCTTTAATAGTCTTATAATATGTTAACACCAACATATTTTAATAATGAATATTCCCTTGTTGGTACCAAGTATACAATTCTATTGATAAATTACAAATGTTTCCAATAAATCAATGTTTCCAGCCCAGAGTTATTGAATTGGATGCATTTTTTTAAATAAAATTCTTCCCTGCTCGAAATTGAACCCACAGAAACCATAGATTACATATGACAGCACTTAAATCGATCGAATTATAATATTTTTCTTATTATTCATTGTTGTTATATATGTAGATATTATTCACTTATTTTATTAATCGTAATTGATATTTAAATGTTGTTTTTTTTAATATAGCATACCTATGTCTATTTTTAAGTATGTTTTTTGTTACCTATGATTATTTTGTTACTTTGTTTTTGTTCTATATTATGTAAATAGTTGCAACTCCATTCAAAACACGAGTACCTATATCTCTTTTTGAAGGAAGTCAATAAAGTGTTTTAATTTCTTTTTTGCTATGTATTTTTTTTTATGTAAAATATGTCTTTTTGTAATAAATAAATAAATTTATGTACCTATATTAATTTATATGTAAATTTTTTTAACATAATCAGACTAGAGAAAATTAAAAAATTAAATTAATTCACTCCCTCTCTTACACCCATGTATATTTTTTTGGTCGGGCGTTCATCAATATCCAAACCAACTCAAGGCATTCACTTTCATTTGAAATTAGAAAATTTTGGAATCTATTATATTGAATACGTCTCCCTCCACAATCTGTACGTGGTCGTGGCCGCTTAGCAAGTGCGCGTATTGCCAGTAAAATAATTTTACCCAATTTTATTTTACGCATTCTAAATATTTCTCCAATATAAAAAATAAATTGAATCGAAAAAGTACAAAATTATCGTTTAAAATGTATTTTAAATATCAATTGACAATATTATTGTTCAAAAAGGAATTTTAAACATCAATTTTATCAAACGTTATTAATAAATCTGCGGAATACGTATTTAAATTATGGCACCATTCTGTACGAACTCTCTATGGAACGCGTTAAAACAATCTAATCTATGGCTTTGACGTGAGTTTAAAAGTCATATTTTAACTTTGATCGTTCAAAATATTTATTTTTAACATCATTATCTAATTATTTGGTGTTATTTTGTTTGTTGCAGGTTTTTACCGAAACTCCATGGATACTTACAATCAAAACAATCAAGAGATGGATGAGCGAGATCTGGATGAGCGAGATATGACAGAACAGCGAACAGCTAGGCGAAGAGTGACACAAGAGCTACGAGATCGTCGAAATGCTAGACGAAGAGTGGAAAATATAACGCAAGAACAACGAGATCGTAGGAATGCAAGAGAACGTGTGGAAAATATGACACAAGAACAGCGAAATCGTAGGAATGCTAGACGAAGAGTGGAAAATATGACGCAAGAACAACGAGAACGTAGGAATACGAGGGAGCGTGTGGAAAATATAACACAAGAACAGCGAGATCGTAGGAATTCTAGGCGAAGAGTGGAAAATGTTATGCAAGAGCAGCGAGATAGAAGTATGAATGCAGGCAGAAGAAATTCTGTCACTTATTTTAAGTGTGCAATTATTAATACACCTCATAATTTTCTTCCAGATCAGCATGATATGGGTCGCATGGACAAGCTGTGTACAGTGGAGAATTGCAGAGCGGTTCATTTTAATGCTGAAAAGGGCAAACTATTACATAGTTGTTGCCACAGTGGCAAAGTGTCACCTCAAGTACTGTCAACATATCCGGAAGAATTGAAAGCATTATTGTTAGGAAGCTGCAATGAATCCAAAAATTTTAGAGAATTTATTCGTCAATACAATAGTGCTAATGCTTTTGCATCCTTTGGCGCTCAGATTGCAGACGTACCTGGTACCGGACCATACTGTTTGAAAATTTCAGGTGAAGTATATCATAGAACTTCAAGAAGTATGCAGATTGACGGAGAAACTCCATCTTATGCACAGCTGTATGTTTATGATGCCGATGAAGCTGTAAGGGTACGTATGAGACACCCATCAAATGCAAGGTGTCAACAAAATATTATGTTTACGATTGATAATGTCATTCGTCGTGTAAGTCCGTATGCTCTCCAGTATAAAAGGTTAAAAGAAGCTGTAGAAGAAGAAGAAGCTCGAGTTGCAATTAATGGCGGCCCAATGAGAGATGTTAGACTCCTATTCACACGGTCAGAAGCAGATGATCAAAGAAGGTATAATGCTCCATCTCACAATAGTGACGTTGCCATTGTATATGTCGCAGATCATGAAGGTCAGATACCATTTGATGTAGATGTAGCTGTTCACCCAAGAAATATTGAAGGCCTCCAGCGCATAAATATGTTATCAAAACATCTGGACCCCATGGTTTTTCCATTGTTATTTCCCTCAGGCGAGTATGGATGGACGACTGGTATTCAGCATCATCCAAATTTTCAAACAAATCGTCGTCAATCTGTAACAACTATGCAATTTTATTCGAGTAAAATAGCAGTACGTAGGGAGGTCTTCAATCCAATACATTTTGCTGGCAAGCTTTTCCAACAATATATAATTCATGCATACATAGTTTGTGAATCACTTCGTTTAAAGTACATAAGAGAAAATCAACAACATTTGAGAGTTGAATGCTACCAGGGTCTACAGGATTATGTACAGAATTTGGCTATTGAAAGTGGACGAGCAGGTAATATAATAATTCTTCCTTCTACATTTATTGGTGGGCCACGTCATATGAATAAACTTTACCAAGACTCTATGGCTATGGTTAGAAAATTTGGTCGTCCAGATTTGTTCATCACTTTTACCTGTAACCCAAAGTGGCCAGAAATCCAGAATGAATTATTACCAAATCAAACTACATCGGATAGGCCTGATTTAGTGGCCCGGGTTTTTCAGTTAAAAGTGGAAGAGTTTATAAGAGATATGACTGAAAAACATATATTTGGTAAAGTGTTGTGTTGGGTTTATGTTATAGAAGAGCAGAAACGAGGTCTTCCCCATCTTCATGGAGTATTTACGTTGTGTGAGCAGGACAAATTTCGCACAACTTCAGATATTGACACAGTTGTGAGTGCTGAATTACCCGATCGAAGTTTTCATGGTTTGTATGACATAATTTTGAAACATAATATTCATGGACCTTGCGGTATACTAAATCCAAATTCAGTGTGTATGGTTGATGGTAAGTGTTCTAAAAAATTTCCAAAGAATTTCAGAGATGACACCAATAATAATGTAGGAGGGTATCCAGAATATCGGAGACGCGATAATTTTTCTGGTAATCATATTGTTCGAGGAATACGTATTGATAATCGTTTTGTCGTTCCATATAATCCTTATCTTAGTCAAAAATATAATGCTCACATTAATGTAGAAATTTGTTCTTCGGTTCTTAGTATTAAGTATATTCATAAATATATATCAAAAGGGTTTGATTGTGCCCGGATACAAATACATCAAAATGTTGAACGCAATGAGACTCTGGTATATGATGAAATATGTGAGTATATTAACTGTCGATATGTAAGCGCACCAGAAGCTGCATGGAGAATCATGGAAAATCCAATATATGGTCATTCTCATGCTATTTTGCTTTTGTCAGTACATTTGCCTAATGGTCAGCCTATATATTTTTCAGAAGGACGAGAAGAAGAAGCTCTTAGAGCAGCAACCTCAAGAAACACAACTTTAACTGCGTGGTTCCAACTTAACCTAGAAGACACCGATGCACGCACAATCAAGTATCAAGATATACCAAATTTTTATGTGTTTTCAGTTAATAAGAAAAGGACTAAGAGACAACGTGGTGGCGATAAGATTATTGGGCGCCTTGCATCAGTTTCTCCCAGAAACGTAGAATTATATCATCTAAGGCTTATTCTTTTACAGGTGACTGGCGCTACATCATATGAATCATTGCGGACTGTAGGTGGTAATTTACTGCCCACATTTCGTGATGCAGCTCGAGAACTAGGACTAATCCACGACAACAGGGAATGGCATAATTGCATGGCAGAAGCGTCATCATATATGATGCCTAGAGCTCTTCGAGATTTATTTGTATTATTAATGATTCATTGTCTCCCAACAGATCCATTGGAGCTGTGGAATGATTTCAAGAGTTTAATGTCTGAAGATTTTGTCCAGCGAGGAGCTATAGAAGAAGTTGCTGTTAATTGTTCACTTCTGTACATACAAAACGCACTAATGAAAGAAAATTCTTCTTGCAGTTTACAAGGGTTGCCGGAACCAGATAGCAGCAGTGATTTTCATGAAATTGAAGATTTAAATTTTATGTTAGAGTTTTCTTTAGGTGCTGAAATGGCGAATAAGCTTAATGATGAACAACGCAATGCATTCGAAGTTATTTCTTCCAAAGTATTTTCAGATGAACGTGATGGAAATAGATGTTTTTTCATCGATGGTCCTGGTGGAACAGGTAAAACTTTCCTATACAAGACTCTTATACATACTTTAAGAGGAAGAGGAAAGAAAGTTTTATCCGTTGCTTGGACAGGAATTGCAGCTATTTTACTTCCAGGTGGAGTGACGTGTCACACAGCTTTTAATTTACCTCTTGATTTACAGGATAATACTACTTGCAGAATTACCTCAAAGAACCGTAAAATTATAAAAGATGCTGACGTTATCATTTGGGATGAAGCACCGATGGCTCCCGTAGTAGCCTTAGATATTATTGAACGTACTATTCGCGATATAATGGGTAATGATTATATTTTTGGTAATAAAGTTATTGTTTTAGGTGGAGATTTTAGACAGATTCTTCCAGTTTGTCGTAGAGCCTCTCGAGGTCAATTAGTTGCAATGTCCATTAAAAATAGTAAACATTGGAGAAAATTTATTACCTTCCATTTAAAAACCAATATAAGAGCTTTAGAAGGGGAAAGCATATTTTCACAGTGGCTTTTAGATTTAGGTAATGGACAGCTTCCTTCTGTTGCAGGAAAGCAAGAGTCATCGGTGCTTATCCCAAATGATAGTGTTTGTCAAAATGTTATTCAAAGCATATACAATGAAAGTCATTCAGTTTCAGATGTACCAATAATGTGTAAACGAGCAATATTATGCCCTAAAAATGATCATGCTCGAATGGTTAATGAAGATGTACTGGGAAGGCTACAAGGTACAATGCATACATACCATTCTTTAGACTATATTATTAATGACAATGGTCAATTAGATGTAAATGAGCAAGTTAATTATCCAGTAGAATTTTTAAACAGTATAAATCCAAATGGTTTTCCGTTACACTCTTTAAATCTTAAAATTGGAGCAATCATAATCCTTCTCAGAAATTTATCTATCGGAGATGGCCTTTGTAATGGAACAAGAATGGTTGTAAAACATATGAGTACTAATATTATACAAGCAGAAATTGTAACAGGTGAAAAACAGGGAACGATACATTTCATTCCTCGCATTTGTTTAAATACAACATCTGATAAAACAATACCTTTTAATATGTGTAGAAAACAGTTTCCTATTAAATTAGCATATTGTATGACCTTGAATAAGTCACAAGGACAAACTTTTGATCGCGTTGGACTTCTACTGCCAGAACCAGTATTTACTCATGGACAATTATATGTCGGGTGTTCCAGGGTACGCTCACAATCTGCATTAAAAGTACAAATTATAGAAGGTTCAAAACAAGGAATTATTTCAAATGGATGTTATACAGAAAATATTGTATTTAAAGAGATTTTAAATTGATTTATACACATTTTGTACTCTCATATGTATGCTTTGAACAACATTTTGACAAATAAGTATGTACATTTTTACTGATGCCATATTCAAATTTATTTATTTAGAAAAACTTTTTTGTATAAAACACTTTTTCATTATCTGCGAGGAATAGGAAAAAAAATTAACTGTTGCATGGACAGGAAACATTGTTTACAAGGAAATATTATGATCTGTTTTTTTCTCACTAAAATTATATTTTTGAAGTTTATCAGTTTTCTTTGTCTGTTCTTTCTGATAATACTAATAGAACAGACGGATTTTTGAAATAAAATAATATTCATATAGAAGTCATAACTGGAGAAAAGCAAGGGACTCCACACTTTATTCCTAGAATTTGTCTAAATACCTCTTCTGATGTGTCAATTCCATTTAATATGTGTCGTAAACAGTTTACAGTTAAATTAGCTTTTGCTATTACAATAAATAAATCACAGGGACAGACATTTCAACGCGTTGGTTTTTTCCTTCCCGAACCTGTCATCACACATGGTCAATTATATGTAGGTTGTTCTAGAGTTTCTTCTCAGAGTGCATTACATGTTCAGATTTTTGAAAGTGCAGAACAGAAGAAAATTAATGAATCGAATGATATTTACACAAGAAGCATTGTTTACAAGGAAATATTATGATATGTTTTTTTCTCACTAAAATTATATTTTTGAAGTTTATCAGTTTTCTTTGTCTGTTCTTTCTGATAATACTAATAGAACAGACGGATTTTTGAAATATCACCTAATAAACATTGTTTTATTTTATTGGTGTACAGAACCATCAGTACATAATATATTTACATAGGTACATACATTAAAAATGTATTCAGATATAAAAATATCTTTTAAGAGTTGTAAAAATATCTTTTTAGTCTTTTAACTGTTGGTTCTATAAAATCAATAAAATAAAATAAGAGTTCTTTTAACTAGGTAAAACTAAATAAGTAGGTAATGTGTTCAACAATTGCTAGAAAAAATATACCATATTATACTCAAAAACATACCAATATGGAAGACAGTAAAGTTGTTTAAAAATAGAAAATATTTGATAAAATTTCTATATTTCATTTATCAACCTAATTTTTTGAAAGAGATATAAGGTGAACATATTTGTGGCGTTATGTTCTCTTTGTTAGAGACATGGTATGTATATGTAATACAAGTATCCTACAATTTGAGTTCACAAGTTTCATTATTCAACTCCAACCCCGGTTTTAACATACCCTCATTTTACGTTTTCCCTTTTTTTGCGTATAATTTCTACTCATTGTAATATAAAACTAGGGGCTCCGCCCCTGGCCGCTTCGCGGCCCGTCCTCGGTTTGCGTGGCGTAAAACAAATGGCGCGTAGCGCCTAAAGAAATGCGCGCAGCGCACAAATAAAGGCGCGTAGCGCCAAAAAAAATGGCGCGTAGCGCCAAACCGGGGTTGGGCCGCGAAGCGGCCAGGGGCGGAGCCCCTAGTCATAATAATATCTCTTCACTATTCCATGGTATTCAGTAGAGGATTGAAATTGAAAAGGTTTAGGACTGCTGAACTGGGTAATGTAACCGTTTATGGTTACACGGAGATAACGAGAGTTATTGTTGACTATTTTTCAGATTTTTTTTTATGAACTGGTGCTCGTTTTCCTAGGTTCTATTGAATACATAATTATTGTTGATTTAAATATTGACGCCTGCAGTTTTTAAATAATTGCCTATTCATCTTTTCATTGCAAATAAATTACTTGGAAAAATAATTTATTGTTCAAACTTCCCTATGTATCTATAAAGATATATAGATAAGTACATACATAAGTACCTGCACGTTTTAAAATGTCAGTAGATACTATATAACTCATTTTTTACGGCGCTGGCCGATTTACTAATGATATTAATAACAATTAAGCACTACAAATAATAACACTCAATTATTATTATTACCATTATACACTTCCTCAAAAGAATTAGCAGATCAATGCGTAAATTGTAAATTATTTAAAAGAGCAAAATAAAATGCAACAAACGCATCATCAAGCTTTCAATTGGGAATAGTTCACCCATCCAGATACTTAACATATCAAAGAATTAGGCTCTGAGGAAGTCTCTATACTACCTAACAACCCTACTGATTCCCGAATATTAACGTTTAAAAAATCTTTAACGATTCTAATTTTTTTTTATTTTTTTATTTTCATAAAAGTTTTACATTATAATTGGGATCTCACTAGCCTACAGGCTATCAGTGAGTTTCCCATACAAAAAGTCAAGTACATATTACATTCCATAAGTTACAGTATTAAAATTATAATACTAGTTGCATGTAACACATGAGATCCAACTGTCGATAGCGATAGTATGTATAGTTGAAGAATATGTACCAAACTATAAACCCATAGATACAAATTATTGAATATTTTCAGATATTTTGTTTTCTATACAACATATGTAGGTATGTATGTCAAGATAGGATAGTATGGAGGAAGATCCTTAATATTGTTTTATCGTAATAAAGCGAAATATTATTATTTTCTAAAAATGAAATCGGATCATATTCATATTATGGTATTATGTTTATCGCGTCAATAAATTTATAGTTAATAGCTAAATTTTAATGGATTATTTCTGCTACTTGGTTATGTCTAAATGTATAATATTCTGATTGCGCGAGAAAAGAACAGCCCGATATTATATGCTCGATTGTTTCCGGAAAAGCCAAACATTTCCTACAACTATCATCTACTACATTTATGTCTTTTATTATATATTTTTGATAATTTTTAGTTTTTGTTACTCTATCCTGAATCGCTATTATAAAACCTTCTAAATCCGCGTCCAAATCGCCAATACTCAACCATTTGTTTGACCAATTTTTGTCAAAATAAGGTTTGTTGAGAAATTTTGGATGTATAGAATGAATTATTTTATTTAGACACGAATTTAGAAGGTCATCATTTATATTTATAATATTGTTATTGGCATTCTCGTCATGTAAATTTGATGTTGTTAAATTTTTGTCCGCCTCACAGATAACTTTATGCATTAAAGAACTATCAGATTTTTTGTGGTAGATTTTGTGATTGTAGTTTTTAGCGATTCGATTTGATTTTTATGCAAAGATGTTATTTTTATTATATTTAGTTTAGTTTTTAGCTGACAGATTGCATTTTAATATTTTTGTAATCCTATCTTTAAATTTTATTTTAATATCATTTTTATTTTAGTGTGGACTAATTTGTTAGACTGCGGACAACCTAGATATTTATAAACCTCCAACCCTTTCAAGCTACCTCTTTGAAAATTTCTCTGTATATCTCCACCCATTTCTAGTATTTTTTTTTAATATTTCATTATTATTATTATTATTTTATACTAACATAATATTATAATATCGAATATAAATAAAATATTTTAAAACTAGGTATAAATTTATATAAATTATAATATATATCTATCTACTTTTTTCACCATTCGCATGCTATAAATTTATTGCAAAACGGCAATTTCTTCCAATTGACCAGTGTTTCCAGACCAGAGAAGCGAGGAATGCGTGATAAATGCATAATTATAAATATTTAACCCATGACGCCCTGAAGTCAAGCGATTTACCACACTTCACATCGGTTTCCAAAGTGTTTATATACCTACCGAATGAGTTATCTTGCGTCCTGAGGAAGAAGCAGTCGCTTTGAAACGGTCGCATAAAGTAATAAATATTACGTTTTATTTAGGTGGGTATGCTTTGACATGTATGAATATATTTCGTTGGCCAAAGATACGAGATCGTCGTAAAGTTCATCCACCGCCATCCACCACAATATCTAAAAAATAGCGTCGTTTTCCTGTCGAATCACGGGACTCACTCTTCGATCTGCTGAACGTCACACATGCTAAACCCATTCACAGCATAGAAGTTTTAAGCCCTTCTTTTCAAATAACAATCAGCTAGATTATGGAATGGCCTTAGCGATGATGTTACGTCATCTCAATCCATAAAAATATTTAAAAAATCTTAAAAACTATATTTAATAAATAATTCCTTCAATCCCCTCCATCATTTCCTCGTTACTTGATCAGCCCCCCTAGACTACGTGTCATTTAGCTCAAGAAAATATAACTCAATGTATGGAAGTGACAGTTGTCACGTGACTGGCAACTGTCACTTCCATACATTGAGTTATCTTTTCTTGTTTCTTTTCTTGAGCTAAATGACACGTCGTCTAGGGGGCAGTATTGCTGTTTTTTTCACCTCTTTTTCGTTTTTCAATTTTGTGCACCGAATTAAATTTGGAGATTTCACGTTACTCTGATTGGTTTGAAGAGATTGCCTCATGGCAATAAACCCACCATTTGTGCGATTGCTGTAGATAAATTCAAAATAAATAAATATAACAAGAAAAATGGTACAGTTTGGTATCATGCAAACCAGATGCTTTACCTACTTGATGCCTTTTTAAATCCGAATTCGATTTTCGTCCAACTGACGATCAATCCGTGGTATAAATGGTGTAGTGAAAAAAAATCGGTATAGTTTGGGATCATGCGAACCAGATGCTTTTTTTGTTGCCTTTTTAAATCCGAATTCGGTTTTCGTCCACCTAACGTTCGATTTGTGGAATAATTACTGTCGGACAATCACAGTACGCTCCCGATTATCCGGACGTAGTTGACCGATTGTTCCGATATACCTACACATTATTGTCCACAAGTCATTAAACCGATAAATCACACCAGTAGCGACACTTAGCGTCCTCAATAATGTAATGTAGCATAATAGTGATGGTGATAATGTCGCTACACTCGCTGTACCTACCCAAATAATAATGGTGATTATTTAGTGGATTTGAAACTAATGTACCGTGACAATGTTATACTTTTAGCGTCATTTTTGATGTTATAAACAGATTCGTTTTTGACACACGTGTTGGGCGGGGCTTAGCTTTGTTAAGACCGCTCTATACCAACGTCAATTTAATGGTTGATCGTCTTATAAATCCAGACTGAAAATATATACATTGAAAAAATATCTCTCTCTCCTCCTTAGCTTTTGTCCGACATGGTGGTCGAGGGAGATCGCGATGGGGTGGGGTCAGCTCTCCTTACTGCGCTCCTGCACTTCATCCTATCTTCAGCATCGTCCTCGGAGACATTACATGTCCGCATTTCCTCCGCCACCAAGATCTTCCGTCGTCTTGTGACGCCCTTTTGGTCTTTTGCCGGGAACGCCGGAATGAAAATCTATGCCTCAATTAATTAAACCACGAAAGATACTGATAATCTTAGTAATACTGTCGGACTTCTTGGCTCAGTTGGTTAGGTATCTGACTGCTGATCTAAAGGTCTCGGGTTCGATTCTCGGTTGAGACACAGTTTTCAATTGTGTTTTCATTCAACATAGTAACTACCCAAGAAGCAACATAATAAAAAAAAAAAATCCTGGTTGCATGTAACACATGAGATCCAACTGTCAATGGCTTAATAGGCCTAAAACTTTTTGCGCATCAAGCGGATCAAAAGTTATAAGGGGAGACACACACACTTAATGTTCTACTCTGAATTTCGAATTCATCCATGTACCTATGTACATACCATCAGTTGGTGTTTTTTTACTTCAAAGTTGGAAAAACCATGAAAAATGTAGATCTCGCGGATCTTGGCTTGAAACTATGTCGATACTTATGTAACTATGTTAAAAGAAATAAATTCTGTTGAACAAATCGACAGTTCAGGGTCGCTTAGCAACCGGGTTGTCAACAAGTTTGTGTTTATATTCGCTCTGAAAAAAATATTGTTTTTTTACTAAAATATAAGTGTATTTTATATTTATTGTGCACTAATTTCATTATTGTGAGTTTTAGTTTGTATCCGTTCATTATCCATGAATATGGATTTGGATATTCCACCTGATCCGGGACCAAGTCTAAGTGTTAAAAAATCTGACATGTCAACGCCACCTAAACAAAACAACAAGAGACCTAACACAAATAATTCTGACATTATCCATCCGTCTAAAGCTCCAAATTTAAATAGTTCTCCGGAAAAATTGTACAATACTCATAGTGAAATTGAAATCCAATACCTGGAAAATTCGCCTGGGCCTTACATTGTTTTCGTTCAAGATATTGACTCTAGCAAGAATATTCACCCAATGAAAATTGGTAATATCCTTATTAAACATAACATTAAAAATATTTCTCCGGGTGGAGTAAAATCAGAAGGGAGAAATAAAATCTCAATTACTTTCAAAGATGCTAAGAGTGCGAATCAATTCACGACAGCCATTTTTTTAAAAATAAATAATTTAAAGGCATATATACCTAGATTTAAAGTGACAAAAATGGGTTTGATTCGTGGTATTTCAACAGACTTTTCGATTGACGATATTATAGAAAATTGTGCAGTACCAAACCATATTGGGAAGATTTTAAAAGCAAGACGCCTCAATTTTAAAGATAAATCATCAGGAGAAACAATGTGGAAACCATCTCAATCCGTTGTCTTAACGTTTGAAGGACAAAATCTCCCAGAGTATGTTTACCTTTTTTATAACTCTTTGAAAGTTGAAACTTATGTATTTCCAACCATCCAATGTTATCGCTGTTGTCGCTTTGGTCACATGAAGATTCAGTGTCATTCTATAACTCGCTGCTTCAAATGTGGAGATAGTCACCTTGGTGAAGTTTGCCAAGTGGTGGACTTTTTAAAGTGTATAAACTGTTCAGGATCTCATTCAGCTACAAGCCCAATGTGCCCGGAATTCACTCGGCAAAAAAATATTAAACATTCAATGGCTACAAAAAATATATCATATCTGCAAGCATCTCAACTCTTCCCATCTTCTGTGAAAAGCTATTCTGAAGTGACTAATAACCAATTGAACAATAAACAAAGTTTTAAAAAAACAATATACACTAAAATGTCTTCGGAAACTCAAAAACAGACAATTCCTCATATTAATATTAAAGAAATAAACAAGTGCATGTCGTATTCAAATGGTGAAGCTAGCCATCCTACAAATGGATGCGCTGTTTTAAGCCAGTCAACTACTTCTGCATCTAATGAAGTCCAAGAAAATATTTTCCAAGATGATGCCCATTCTGTTGTATATTTAATTACGCAAATTCTTATTAGTTTAATTTCCAACTCAAATTTTAATTTACCGTCCAACGTTGCCAATCTTATCCCGCTCTTAAATTCTTTTTTAAAAAATGGTTCAAAATCACAAAACCCATAATCCTTTAAACATTTTACAGTGGAACTGTAGAAGCGCATGTTAAGTGACTTTCTTTTATTTGATACTGTTCATAGTGTATGTCTTGTTTATATTTAAGTTTGAGTGTTCTGTGAATACAAATATGGCACAAATCATACAATATTGTGTGAATTGCCTAATAAAATAAAAAAAAAAAAAAAAAAAATCGACAGTTGATTTAAATTTTTATATCGGTATATTTCATTTTTTTTACATTATAATATAAACAATTAATATTCGATTTATGTTATGATTTGCATTTTTTTCTGCTTTCTATGTAATTTTTGATACATTTTCTACCCCTATGAAAGATTCTGCCATACAACCACCATTATATGCAGAATTTAAGGGTAGTTATGTTACCCGTTGGTTGGACAGTCTATTGCTTGTACATTAAATGGCTGTCATCCTGAAATGTGTATAAAACCATCCCTCCGAATAAAAGCCATTTAAAATCGAATTTGCTCATTCGGTACATTTGATTCTTTCGAGTGCATGGATAATGGCTAATACGTTTTGTAGGGGATGATCTTTTCAAGGGGTGATGTTTATTCTTTGATAGGGGTACAACGCTGATCCTAAAACTTTAAATTTGTGCTACGGCCTTACGACAAAACTGCGTATGTAGATAAATAAGTAATCTGTTTTAGGTAAGTAGGTACTTATTATTTTTTATTGTAATAATTGTTATCACCTCATAGATAACCAGCTTTATCTATTCAAAAAACGAAATTATTTTTATGTAAACACTAGTAAAACCCGGCAGACGTTGTCCTGCTTGTTTAATTATTTACCTCCAAATATATAAAAATTGTTTTTTGCTGTTTCCTTTTTATTACTTAACATTCTTATATAGAGACGCTAATTATAATTCCGTGTTTTTTTCCCTTCCGTCCCTATTCATTAATTTATTTATAATTCTATTTAATTATTCAAACAAATAAGAGATACTTGAACTTTCTGCATTAGGTATACCAGTTTTATATAATATACCTACCATTTTATATACGGGAATATAAGATTTTTATCTTATTATTTTTAATCTATGTATTTATTTATTTTTTCACTTATTTATTTCTTTATTCATTTATTTACTTATTCGATCATTGCTTTATTTATTTATATAGTATTTTTTTATTTTTTTATTCATTCGATCCTTGATTTATTTATATTTTATTTAAAATTTTCTTGCAATACCAAATAGATGATTTTTCAATATTTTTTTTGCGAGTAGTTAAATAATTAAATTAAACCTAAAATACGTTTTCTGCTCTGCGCTGAACCAATCCCCAAAATTCAATGACAATCCCATATAGATATTTTTTGTAAATTTGTGTGAGACAAAATATAAATAATTTTTAATTTTTAAACCCTCTAGTTTGCTCGCTGATCAAACCAACTAAGTGTCAATTCAATACCAACTTTTTTTTCCATTTTTTTAGATATCGAATAAATAAATAAATAAATCACAATTCAATACCAACTTTTTTTTTCATTTTTTTGTGTGATATCGAATAAATTAATAAATTATAATGCATAAACCTTCTCCTGAATGAGCTGAACATATACCTACCCAAAGTTTCATCGCAATCGGATGGTTGGTTTGGAAGTTCATCGGACACATACAAATATACGTAAATCCATTTTTATATATATAGATCTGATATGTTTTGAACTTTTAACAACGGACGGCGATATAATAGTTACCATTTTGAGAAACGCTGAAATATACATAAGTAGGTTTGTGTATTGATAAGTAGGTAGGTAGGTAGGTATGTATTGAGGATCTACTCTATTTGATTAGGTAGGTATATAAATGGGGTGAAAGTAATGTAAAGTTAACTAGAAAGCATCCTAGCGATTTAATATAGCATATGTAAATAATTGACACCATGTACCAGTACCTACCTACATATTATGCTTATATTATGTACCTACCTATATATGAACTTTATCTATTCAAAGCCTCACTTTTGTAGTAGTATCTACCTATATATGATTAACATATCAAAGGATGCCAAAGTTGCCATTCATAACGCCATCGTAGTGCCAACCCTGACGTATGCAAGTGAAACCTGGACATGGCAGAAGACGCATGAAAGTAGAATAAATGCAGTTGAAATGAGATCGTTAAGAAGGATTTGTAATAGAACGATGTATGACCGGGTAAGAAACGAGGATATAAGGAAAGAATGTAGGATTAAGAAAGATGTCATTAATAGAATGAAAGTGAACACATTGAGTTGGTTTGGTCACATGGGGAGAATGAATGAGGAGCGCCTGACGAAGAAAATATACAGAGCGGAAAGGAATGGAATGAGAGGTCGGGGACGCCCAAGAAAGGGATGGCACGACCATGTGAACGAAATTTTGAAAGACGGAAATGTTGGAAGTGTGAGCAATAGACGAACATGTATGAGACGATGCATGAATGTGGACGAGGCGAGGGATGCGTGCCAGGATAGAAAAATGTGGCGTTCGGTTCTCTCTGCCTACCCCGCAAGGGACATGGCGTGATGGTATGTATGTATGTACCTATGTAAGTATATATGTGTATCTTTTATTTTGTCTTGTTGGTCCTTTATCGTACATAAACAACATTAATTCACTATTTATTTACACTAGATGGCACGTCCATGTGAACGTTATTTTGAAAGACGGAAATGTTAGAAGCGTGAACAACAGACGAACATGTATAATAAATAATAATAATAGTAAGAGGTAATAGTAAATTTTATTTAGATGTAAAAACATGTATAAAAATCAATACATCTAGTTTAAACAAAAAATATATAAAAATACTTTTTTTTTAAAAAAATACGTATGGTAAGAGTATGACAATTAATTATAAAACTATGGAACATTATAGTTTTTAACTATGTATTCAGCACCTAGCTTACGAAAGGTTACAAGACTTGTGGATTATTTTATGTTTTGAGGCAAAATATTATATATTTTGAGACCTTTATGGTATAAAATATATAATACATGTTTATCCACAATTATTAGAACAGTTGTGACATATGGATGTGAAGCATGGACACTTACAGCCAAATCTGCTGAAATGCTGGACACGTTTGAGAGACTAGTGCTGCGTTGAATCCTAGGACCTGTGCTTGATGGTGACGGGTGCCTGGAGGATTAGATACAATAATGAGCGGTATGCTATCTACAAGACTCCCAGGCTCTCTGTGCATGTCAGATTGAGATGGGCCGGACATGTACAGAGAATGCCACCACAGCGAATACCAAAGAAAGTTCTGTGTGGACATCCACGTGGAAGAAGAAAGGTTGGAAGACCGCGGCTGCGATGGGAGGACGAAGTTGGAAGGGATGCTTCCCAACTACTGTAAGTGCCGGGCAGTTGGAGAATTTCTGCAGACGATAGGAGAAGCTGGAGGCGAAGACTGACGGATGCCAAGGCTCTATAATGGGCTGTAGTGCCATTGAAGAGAGAAGAGAATACTTGCTTATCCAGGGGATAAGCAAGTATTCATCTTCCAAAAATAAGACGATGTATGAAAGTCGACGAGGCGATGAATGTGTACGTCACACTATTATTAATAGATACTAGTTCACACTATTTATACTAGCTTACACTATTTATTTACGGTAGTTTACACTATCTATTTACACAAGTTTACATTATTTATTTACACTTGTTTACACTACTTATTTATACTAGTTTACACTATTTATTTAGACGATTTTACATTATTTATTTACACTAGTTTACACTATTTATTTATGCTAGTTTTCACTATGTATTTACATTAGTGTTAACATTACTTATTTTTTTAGAGGGTTGACAGTTCCTGAATTTATTACCTACTATGACGTGCATTAATTTGTACCTACTTTCCATATATTTTACAGTTTTGACAGAATAAATTATAAAGAATTAATGAAAGGTTATCTTTAAAAAACTCATCAGGTGGGGAAGTCCCGTCAAACGGTGAAATCAAAACCCTCACGATTACTTACCCATATCATGGATTTAATTTTTATATAGAGTTCTTTAATATCTTAAGATATTTTTGAACTCCATATGATAATTATATCCATGATATGGGTAGTCGATAGAGTTTTGATTTCACTGTTTGCCCAGACTTGCCCCTCTGGAGTAATTTAACGCATTTTAACACGTGATATCAATATGAATTCGATTGAACTCATAGTTTGGACTGTACAGAAGACACTATTTGTCGGTACTTGATCTAAAGCTTCGATTCAATGGGTCCCCACGTTTAAGTTGGCCTCTAAGTGGTAGTGGTATGAAATATGTTTGATAGTAGATTTCTTGTGTCATGCCGCTCCGCGGATGAATAGAGCTACAAGCTCTATAATAACGCTCCCAGTGGTGTGGGGTAGGTGACTGCTAAATTCTTGCGAATTCAATGTAAGTACACAAGACACAAAATTTCATAGTGGGTATCTAAACCATACGTCATATAATAAAAATCACCACAAAATACACTGTATTTATTCTAGGCACATTATACCCATTGAGAAATTGATTGATTGATGATATGACCCGATGAGAAAAGATATCAAAGTTGCCATTCAACCCTGACGTATGTAAGTGAGACCTGGACATGGCAGAAGTCGCACGAAAGCGGAATTAATGCAGTTGAAATGAGATCGCTTAGAAGAATTTGTAACAGAACGATGTATGACAGAGTTCGAAATGAATATACAAGGAAAGAATGTAAGACGAAGAAAAAAGTAATAAACAGAATGAAAGTTAACACATTGAGATGGTTTGGCCACTTGGGGAGAATAAATGAAGAACGCCTGACGAAGAAAATATACAAAGCTTACAGGAACGGAATACGAGGTAGGGGGCGCCCAAGAAAAGGATGGCACGACCATGTAAACGATATTTATTTATTTATTTAACTTTTTGTACATAATATAAACAATTATAATGCACACTGGCGGGCTTATTGCCATTAGGCAATTTCTTCCAACCAACCAGATTACAGAGTGACAGAATTATACATGTACATCAACAAAAAATGAAAGCTACAAAAGAACAGAAAAAATATACATAACACCAAGATACTAAATTTGGACAAAGATTTTTTTATTATATTGCTCCACGTATATTTAACAAACTGCCATCGGCACTTAAAGTGTTAAAAACATTCAAAATGTCGGGAACAAAGTGGCTACTCGAAGTAGGTAGACTCCAAAACGAAAAGAATGTTTCAACAATAATAATTTGATTTCTTTCAGTTTCTCCCACTTAATATATTTTTTGGCTGTCATCTTTTTTTTTGTGAACTTTTTACTGTGTAGGTTGATATGTAAATAATATTTTTTTATTGTTAAGGTTGATTTATGTGTATTTTTTATTGTTTATATTTTTTTCTATACCTAATATGTATGTGTTATATTTTTTGCATTGTAAAATGTACAAAATTTACAAACTTAACTGATAATTGCTTCGGAACAGACTCTGTCTAGTGAAGCAGTTATCTTTAATATATTTTGTTTTTTAATATTGTGCTACTAAATAAATAAATAAATAAATAAATAAATAAAAAGAAAAACATCATAGCAACAAAAAAGGGATTGGGAAGGAACAAGAAGAGGAAATCGTGATCGGGTGTTTAGGGATAAATATTACGTAGCAAAGGGAAGGAATAGCACGCTTTACAGGGTGAATTGTCTTCAACTAAAAAAAAGGGAAGGAAGGAAAATTAGAGAGATCAGGTATTTTCGGAGAGATATCCCTGCTTTAGGGCCGAATTTATAAACAATTCTCAAATTGTGACTCTGAGAATTCTCACGTAAGCACTACTCAAACGAATTTGAGAACTACTAACAATGTCCTAATACTTAGGGCCGAATTTATAAACAATTCTCAAATGGTGACTCTGAGAATTCTCACGTAAGCACTACTCAAACGAATTTGAGAACTACTAACAATGTCCTAATACTTAGGGCCGAATTTATAAACAATTCTCAAATGGTGACTCTGAGAATTCTCACGTAAGCACTACTCAAACGAATTTGAGAACTACTAACAATGTCCTAATACTTAGGGCCGAATTTATAAACAATTCTCAAATGGTGACTCTGAGAATTTTCACGTAAGCACTACTCAAACGAATCTGAGAACTACTAACAATGTCCAATTAATAAACAATACTTTGAGTTTACTCAGTCGAGAACAACGTTTGTCAATGAGTTGTATTTTTTGCTTTTTATTACCAACACATTTAGGGCCGCTGCGTTGGGATTCTGAATACTTATTGCATAGATACGTGCGCACATTTATAATAATAACTAGTTGCATGTAACACATGAGATCCAACTGTCGATAGCGATAGTATGTATAGTTGAAGAATATGTACCAAACTATAAACCCATAGATACAAATTATTGAATATTTTCAGATATTTTGTTTTCTATACAACATATGTAGGTATGTATGTCAAGATAGGATAGTATGGAAGAAGATCCTTTTTCCTACCCAGAATATGCAAATAGCATGATGGTATGTATGTATGTTTGGAGATGACGTATCAAACTATTAAGTCTTCTTACATATTGTGTATAGGCGACTGCCATACAAAATGTATGAAGCGATGTCGTCACTAAATTCAATTTTTAAAAAAATTGTTAAAAAAAAATTGAGATCTTCTACTACAATGTTAATATTTTTTATAGAAAATTAAATTATCTAGTTGGGGTGTTTCGGCTTTTTTCGATAATTGTAAAAGTTTTGGAAATATAGGCAGTTAAACTCATAAATTTATCATAAAAAAAATATTTTTCTTAATAAAAAATGTTTGAGAAACCCTGGAATTTTTTTGAAAAAACTAATTTGAGATTTTGTATTTTTCTATGTTTGTACCAATTTTCAGCGTTCTAGCGTTTATGGTTTCTGAGATATATGGAAAAATAAAATAAAAATTCAAAAGTTGATAACCCCTGACTGAAACAAAAATTCAAAATTCCGAGTATAAAAGTTTTGTAGGCCTGTAACTGTTTATATATTCTGAAATTTTAGGCTCTGTAAATTGAGCGGATCAAAAGTTATAAGGGGGGGACGGACACACACACAGACACACAGACACAGAGACACACACACACACACACACACACACAGACACACGAAATGTTCTACTCTGAATTCTGAGTAAATCCGTGTATGGAACATATATGCTGCGAAGCCTCTAAGTTGGTGTTTTTTGACTTCAAAGTTGGAAAAGCCGTGAAAAAAGTAGACCTCTCCATACAATTCTCGCGTATTCTGGCTTGATACATTGTCGATATGTTAAGAGAACAAAGTTCTCCTGAACAAATCGACAGTTGGATAACATTGAATCTGCATTGCGTCTCTAGATAAAAAAAATCAAAAAATCAAATATATAAAGAGAATTACTAATTTTGCAACAACCATGAATATAAGTAAGTACATATTAAAAACTAGTTGCATGTAACACATGAGATCCAACTGTCGATAGCGATAGTATGTATAGTTGAAGAATATCTACCAAACTATAAACCCATAGATACAAATTATTGAATATTTTCAGATATTTTGTTTTCTATACAACATATGTAGGTATGTATGTCAAGATAGGATAGTATGGAGGAAGATCCTTTTTCCTACCCAGAATATGCAAATAGCATGATGGTATGTATGTATGTTTGGAGATGAAGTATCAAACTATTAAGTCTTCTTACATATTGTGTATAGGCGACTGCCATACAAAATGTATGAAGCGATGTCGTCACTAAATTCAATTTTTAAAAAAATTGTTAAAAAAAAATTGAAATCTTCTACTACAATGTTAATATTTTTTATAGAAAATTAAATTATCTAGTTGGGGTGTTTCGGCTTTTTTCGATAATTGTAAAAGTTTTGGAAATATAGGCAGTTAAACTCATAAATTTATCATAAAAAAAATATTTTTCTTAATAAAAAATGTTTGAGAAACCCTGGAATTTTTTTGAAAAAACTAGTTTGAGGTTTTGTATTTGTCTATGTTTGTACCAATTTTCAGCGTTCTAGCGTTTATGGTTTCTGAGATATATGGAAAAATAAAATAAAAATTCAAAAGTTGATAACCCCTGACTGAAACAAAAATTCAAAATTCCGAGTATAAAAGTTTTGTAGGCCTGTAACTGTTTATATATTCTGAAATTTTAGGCTCTGTAAATTGAGCGGATCAAAAGTTATAAGGGGGGGACGGACACACAGACACACACACACACAGACACACACACAGACACACAGACACACGAAATGTTCTACTCCGAATTCTGAGTAAATCCGTGTATCGAACATATATGCTGCGAAGCCTCTAAGTTGGTGTTTTTTGACTTCAAAGTTGGAAAAGCCATGAAAAAAGTAGACCTCTCCATACAATTCTCGCGTATTCTGGCTTGATACATTGTCGATATGTTAAGAGAACAAAGTTCTCCTGAACAAATCGACAGTTGGATAATATACCTACTAGTTGCATGTAACACATGAGATCCAACTGTCGATAGCGATAGTATGTATAGTTGAAGAATATGTACCAAACTATAAACCCATAGATACAAATTATTGAATATTTTCAGATATTTTGTTTTCTATACAACATATGTAGGTATGTATGTCAAGATAGGATAGTATGGAGGAAGATCCTTTTTCCTACCCAGAATATGCAAATTGCATGATGGTATGTATGTATGTTTGGAGATGAAGTAACAAACTATTAAGTCTTCTTACATATTGTGTATAGGCGACTGCCATACAAAATGTATGAAGCGATGTCGTCACTAAATTCAATTTTTAAAAAAATTGTTAAAAAAAAATTGAGATCTTCTACTACAATGTTAATATTTTTTATAGAAAATTAAATTATCTAGTTGGGGTGTTTCGGCTTTTTTCGATAATTGTAAAAGTTTTGGAAATATAGGCAGTTAAACTCATAAATTTATCATAAAAAAAATATTTTTCTTAATAAAAAATGTTTGAGAAACCCTGGAATTTTTTTGAAAAAAATAATTTGAGATTTTGTATTTGTCTATGTTTGTACCAATTTTCAGCGTTCTAGCGTTTATGGTTTCTGAGATATATGGAAAAATAAAATAAAAATTCAAAAGTTGATAACCCCTGACTGAAACAAAAATTCAAAATTCCGAGTATAAAAGTTTTGTAGGCCTGTAACTGTTTATATATTCTGAAATTTTAGGCTCTGTAAATTGAGTGGATCAAAAGTTATAAGGGGGGGACGGACACACAGACACACACACACACAGACACACAGACACACACACACACAGACACACGAAATGTTCTACTCCGAATTCTGAGTAAATCCGTGTATGAAACATATATGCTGCGAAGCCTCTAAGTTGGTGTTTTTTGACTTCAAAGTTGGAAAATCCATGAAAAAAGTAGACCTCTCCATACAATTCTCGCGTATTCTGGCTTGATACATTGTCGATATGTTAAGAGAACAAAGTTCTCCTGAACAAATCGACAGTTGGACAAGACTCTGTCATCAATATTCATCGTTGAATATTATTATACACGTGAATTTACAATACACTAGTTGCATGTAACACATGAGATCCAACTGTCGATAGCGATAGTATGTATAGTTGAAGAATATGTACCAAACTATAAACCCATAGATACAAATTATTGAATATTTTCAGATATTTTGTTTTCTATACAACATATGTAGGTATGTATGTCAAGATAGGATAGTATGGAGGAAGATCCTTTTTCCTACCCAGAATATGCAAATAGCATGATGGTATGTATGTATGTTTGGAGATGAAGTATCAAACTATTAAGTCTTCTTACATATTGTGTATAGGCGACTGCCATACAAAATGTATGAAGCGATGTCGTCACTAAATTCAATTTTTAAAAAAATTGTTAAAAAAAAATTGAGATCTTCTACTACAATGTTAATATTTTTTATAGAAAATTAAATTATCTAGTTGGGGTGTTTCGGCTTTTTTCGATAATTGTAAAAGTTTTGGAAATATAGGCAGTTAAACTCATAAATTTATCATAAAAAAAATATTTTTCTTAATAAAAATGTTTGAGAAACCCTGGATTTTTTTTGAAAAAACTAATTTGAGATTTTGTATTTGTCTATGTTTGTACCAATTTTCAGCGTTCTACCGTTTATGGTTTCTGAGATATATGGAAAAATAAAATAAAAATTCAAAAGTTGATAACCCCTGACTGAAACAAAAATTCAAAATTCCGAGTATAAAAGTTTTGTAGGCCTGTAACTGTTTATATATTCTGAAATTTTAGGCTCTGTAAGTTGAGCGGATCAAAAGTTATAAGGGGGGGACGGACACACAGACACACACACACACAGACACACACACAGACACACAGACACACACACAGACACACACACACACAGACACACGAAATGTTCTACTCCGAATTCTGAGTAAATCCGTGTATGGAACATATATGCTGCGAAGCCTCTAAGTTGGTGTTTTTTGACTTCAAAGTTGGAAAAGCCGTGAAAAAAGTAGACCTCTCCATACAATTCTCGCGTATTCTGGCTTGATACATTGTCGATATGTTAAGAGAACAAAGTTCTCCTGAACAAATCGACAGTTGGATTACAAATCTAGCAATAAAACATACAAATAAAACTAGTTGCATGTAACACATGAGATCCAACTGTCGATAGCGATAGTATGTATAGTTGAAGAATATGTACCAAACTATAAACCCATAGATACAAATTATTGAATATTTTCAGATATTTTGTTTTCTATACAACATATGTAGGTATGTATGTCAAGATAGGATAGTATGGAAGAAGATCCTTTTTCCTACCCAGAATATGCAAATTGCATGATGGTATGTATGTATGTTTGGAGATGAAGTAACAAACTATTAAGTCTTCTTACATATTGTGTATAGGCGACTACCATACAAAATGTATGAAGCGATGTCGTCACTAAATTCAATTTTTAAAAAAATTGTTAAAAAAAAATTGAGATCTTCTACTACAATGTTAATATTTTTTATAGAAAATTAAATTATCTAGTTGGGGTGTTTCGGCTTTTTTCGATAATTGTAAAAGTTTTGGAAATATAGGCAGTTAAACTCATAAATTTATCATAAAAAAAATATTTTTCTTAATAAAAAATGTTTGAGAAACCCTGGAATTTTTTTGAAAAAACTAATTTGAGATTTTGTATTTGTCTATGTTTGTACCAATTTTCAGCGTTCTACCGTTTATGGTTTCTGAGATATATGGAAAAATAAAATAAAAATTCAAAAGTTGATAACCCCTGACTGAAACAAAAATTCAAAATTCCGAGTATAAAAGTTTTGTAGGCCTGTAACTGTTTATATATTCTGAAATTTTAGGCTCTGTAAATTGAGCGGATCAAAAGTTATAAGGGGGGGACGGACACACAGACACACACACACACAGACACACACACAGACACACAGACACACGAAATGTTCTACTCCGAATTCTGAGTAAATCCGTGTATGGAACATATATGCTGCGAAGCCTCTAAGTTGGTGTTTTTTGACTTCAAAGTTGGAAAATCCATGAAAAAAGTAGACCTCTCCATACAATTCTCGCGTATTCTGGCTTGATACATTGTCGATATGTTAAGAGAACAAAGTTCTCCTGAACAAATCGACAGTTGGATAATTGTAAAACTAGTTGCATGTAACACATGAGATCCAACTGTCGATAGCGATAGTATGTATAGTTGAAGAATATGTACCAAACTATAAACCCATAGATACAAATTATTGAATATTTTCAGATATTTTGTTTTCTATACAACATATGTAGGTATGTATGTCAAGATAGGATAGTATGGAAGAAGATCCTTTTTCCTACCCAGAATATGCAAATTGCATGATGGTATGTATGTATGTTTGGAGATGAAGTAACAAACTATTAAGTCTTCTTACATATTGTGTATAGGCGACTGCCATACAAAATGTATGAAGCGATGTCGTCACTAAATTCAATTTTTAAAAAAATTGTTAAAAAAAAATTGAGATCTTCTACTACAATGTTAATATTTTTTATAGAAAATTAAATTATCTAGTTGGGGTGTTTCGGCTTTTTTCGATAATTGTAAAAGTTTTGGAAATATAGGCAGTTAAACTCATAAATTTATCATAAAAAAAATATTTTTCTTAATAAAAAATGTTTGTGAAACCGTAGAATTTTTTTGAAAAAACTAATTTGAGATTTTGTATTTGTCTATGTTTGTACCAATTTTCAGCGTTCTACCGTTTATGGTTTCTGAGATATATGGAAAAATAAAATAAAAATTCAAAAGTTGATAACCCCTGACTGAAACAAAAATTCAAAATTCCGAGTATAAAAGTTTTGTAGGCCTGTAACTGTTTATATATTCTGAAATTTTAGGCTCTGTAAATTGAGCGGATCAAAAGTTATAAGGGGGGGACGGACACACAGACACACACACACACAGACACACACACAGACACACAGACACACACACAGACACACACACACACAGACACACGAAATGTTCTACTCCGAATTCTGAGTAAATCCGTGTATGGAACATATATGCTGCGAAGCCTCTAAGTTGGTGTTTTTTGACTTCAAAGTTGGAAAAGCCGTGAAAAAAGTAGACCTCTCCATACAATTCTCGCGTATTCTGGCTTGATACATTGTCGATATGTTAAGAGAACAAAGTTCTCCTGAACAAATCGACAGTTGGAAAAAAACTATGGTTGTGGGTATTTATGTATATTTTGACTATGATAGAAAAAAGTACAAATTCTTACATCTATAATAGTATAACTAGTTGCATGTAACACATGGGATCCAACTGTCGACAGCGATAGTATGTATAGTTGAAGAATAAGTACCAAACCCATAAATACAAATTATTTATTATTTTATGATATTTAGTTTTCTATACAACACATGTACCTAGGTAGTCAAGATAGGATAGTATGGAGGTCAGTCTTTTTTTCCTACCCGGAATATGAAAACAGCATGATGGTATATGTATATTGTATGTTTAGAGATGAAGTATCAAACTATTAAGTCTTCTTTGATATTGTGTATAGGTGACTACCATACAAATTGTATGAAGTGATGTCGTCACTAAATTCAATTTTTATAAAAATTGTTAAAAAAAATTTGAGATGTACTGCTACAATGTTAATATTTTTTATATAAAATTAAATAATCTAGTTGGGGTGTTTCGGCTTTTTTCGATATTTAAAAAAAAAATGGAAATATAGGCAGTTAAACTCATAAATTTATCATAAAAAAAATACTTTTCTTAATAAAAAATGTTTGAGAAACCCTGGAATTTTTTTGAAAAAACTTATTTGAGATTTTGTATTTGTCTATGTTTATACCAATTTTCAGCGTTCTGAGATATAGGGAAAAATAAAATAAAAATTCAAAAGTTGATAACCCCTGACTGAAACAAAAATTCAAAATTCCGAGTATAAAAGTTTTGTAGGCCTGTAACTGTTTATATATTCTGAAATTTTAGGCTCTGTAAATTGAGCGGATCAAAAGTTATAAGGGGGGGACGGACACACACACACACACAGACATATGTACACACACACACACAGACACACACACACACAGACACACGAAATGTTCTACTCCGAATTCTAAGTAAATCCGTGTATGGAACATATATGCTGCGAAGCCTCTAAGTTGGTGTTTTTTGACTTCAAAGTTGGAAAAGCCGTGAAAAAAGTAGACCTCTCCATACAATTCTCGCGTATTCTGGCTTGATACATTGTCGATATGTTAAGAGAACAAAGTTCTCCTGAACAAATCGACAGTTGGATTATATATAACTAGTTGCATGTAACACATGAGATCCAACTGTCGATAGCGATAGTATGTATATTTGAAGAATAAGTACCAAACTATTATCCCATAAATACAAATTATTTAATATTTTAAGATATTTGGTTTTCTATACAACACATGTACCTAGATATTTTATTTATTTTTTTATTTTATTTATTTAGGTAAAATATACAGGATTAAACCTACAATTATTTTACACGATTAATCATAAAAAAATAATTACATCAAATTTGTATAACATTTCAAATTTCAAAGTATAAAAATTAAAACAAACCAATAGCATACAAGGTAGTAGGTATAAAATCAAAATAAATTAAAGCATACAAGGGTCATTCGCTTGTTTACAAAAATATAATCGAAGTAGGTAGGAAAGAAACAACCAAAAAAATTCGCACCTACATAACATTAACTATCCCGCATTGCATACTATGTGGGCACAGATTGCACAAGCTCCACAAATCAAGGCAAGAAAATACATTTTTTAAATTCATTTAACTCTGAGAAAATATCCACAAGAGGTCTGGACAACGATATAATATTAAAATCGCGAGTAATTCTAGGGAGGGGGGAGAAATATCCTATATTAGTTTTATATGAATTTAAAATAAAAAAGTCCCGAGATCTTGTATACATTTTTTTTACGTTAAAATTTAATAGACAATATGTATATCAAGATAGGATAGATTGGAAGTCAGTCCTTTGATCCTACCCAGAATATGAAAACAGCATGATGGTATGTATGTATGTTTGGAGATTAGTATAAAACTATTAAGTCTTCTTAGATATTGTGTGTAGGCTACTGACATATAAATTGTATGAAGCGATGTCGTCACTAAATTCAATTTTTATAAAAATTGTTAAAAAAATTGAGATGTGCTAATACAATGTTTGTATTTTTTATAGAAAATTAAATTATCTAGTTGGGTGTTTCGGCTTTTTTCGATATTTAAAAAAAAATTGGAAACATAGGCAGTTAAACTCATAAATTTATCATAAAAAAAATATTTTTCTTAATGAAAAATGTTTGAGAAACCCTGGATAATTTTTAAAAAAAATAATTTGAGATTTTATATTTGTCTATGTTAATACCAATTTTCAGCGTTCTAGCTTTTATTGTTTCTGAGATATATGGAAAAATAAACAAAAAATTCAAAAGTTCATAACCCCTGACTAAAACATAAATTCACCATTCTGAGTATACAAGTTTTGTAGGCTTATAAGTATTTATATGTTTTGAAATTTTGGGCTCTTTAAATTGAGCGGATCAAAAGTTATAAGGGGGGACAGACAGACACACAGACACACACACACACACAGACACACAAAACTCACATTAAATGTTCTACTCCGAATTCTCAGTAAATCCATGTACCGGAACATATATGCTGCGAGGCCTCTAGTTGGTGTTATTAGCATGCGAAAAGTCCACTACACCATACAAAATGTTCCTTCGTACACGCATCTTAGCTTAATAATGTCGATTCATTAAGAGAATTGAATTCTCATGAACCAATCGACAGTTGGAATATCTCCATGGTTATACGTAAGAAATTTGCAATCAGTATTCTGCTGTAATATAAGTTGATGATATTTGTAAGTTTTAAATCAGTGTTTGTGTATTGTGACCATCTTTGTATAGAAACTAAATTATTATTGTTTTCTCCTGCTGTAATAATTTATTTTAGTTATATATATTTGTAAACATTTGAATAAACTTTTAATTACGTGTTTTTTAGTTCGAATATTTTTTTCATTTCCTGGTTCTTCTACAATATCCCAATTTCGTCTCTGTTGAGATCTTAAAATAGTTTGTCAATAAAAATGTTTTTAAGTTGTTTTTCTATATGCGAAAAGTATTTCAAAGGATGATCAAATGCTATATAACATGACCATTCCTGCTGTAAGGTGTTGCAGCATGGACCCTCAAACTCGGTACCACAATCCACCTGGAAGCGTTCCAAATACGCTAAGGATTTCCTGGAGTGCCATGGTAAGCAACGTTGAAGTTTTACGTTTAGCTAATCCTGACTGATAGTTCTTCACAACAATCAGGCTTCGTAATACTTCGTGTTAGCTGCACATTATTACGGGAGAGAAATACTCGTTCTTTCAGTTGATAGTAAAATGGGGAAGATTGAGAGCCGTAGAGGGGTCTGCAGGGAGCAGCTATCCTGGATCTAAATATATAAAATTGAACTGGGGTGACCTGTTACAAACTCCCGAGTGATCGTAGAAGTTAAATTTGGGGGATCCTAGAAAATATATAGAGAAGAATTAGATATTTTCAAAATCTTCGGCCTTCGTGGCTCAATTGTGAGGTATCTGGCTGCTGATACTAAGGTTCCGGGTTCGATTCCCGGTGAAGTCAAAGTTTTTGATTGTCTTTTCAGACTGGATCTGTGAAACGACTAATATCGTAAAATTCCAGAACGTGGCAACTTATTAGTGGGTGCATGTTATATTAATGTTTGACATTGCACCTGTTTTTTGCCCGAGAAGTAAAATAAAATAAAAAAAATAATGTTTACAAGTAGGCCGTATGAAAAGTACCTAAACATTTATGTTGTATACTTTAAATTATGCATGTATTCCAATATATTTGTGTTATTAACTGATTTTTTAGATTGTGTAACAAACAGAAAATTTATAACAGAATTCCCATTCATAAGATTTAACTTTTTGATCGTCAGTTTTTGATGGAATTCCATTTAAATTAATTAATATTTTTAATAAATAAAAATAAAAAACGTGTTTAAAATCAATCCCACTATTTATACATTACTATATTATTTCTTCAAGCAATCAAGCTTTATATTCAAGCAATATTTTTCTCTCTTTGTTAAATACGTTTTTCATATAAATTTATATAGCAGACCTTTTTTTCTCTATATTTTGTCAATCCTTGGATGCATTTTTGAAGAGTGTATTTTTATTGTATCAAAAGTTTAAAATATAAAAATACCTCGATTTTTAAGTCCGTGAGAGCATTTAGAACATTTGGACAGGTGAAATCTCAGAGGAAAAATTAACGGATATCTATGGAAAAAATTAACGGATATCTATGGAAAAAAATAACGGATATCTATGGAAAAAAATAACGGATATCAATGGAAAACATTAACGGATATCTATGGAAAAAAATTAACGGATATCTATGGAAAAAAATAACGGATAACTATGGAAAAAAATAACGGATATCTATGGAAAAAATTAACGGATATCTATGGAAAAAAATTAACGGATATCTATGGAAAAAATTAACGGATATCTATGGAAAAGAGCTCAGAGTCCGTTAATTTTTACTCTATGATTTCATCTGTACCAATTTTAAAAATGCTCTCACGGTATGGAAAATCAAGATATTTTTATATGTTTAAATTCTGATACAATAAAAATACACTCATCAAAAATGCATTCAGGGATTGTCAAAATTTAAAAGAAAAAAAAACTATGGTCTTCCGTTTCTATGTGAAATAAATTTCATATTTGTATGAAAACCGACCGCCGTAGCACAGTTAGTAAGCCTTTCGGTTTCTGTGCGGGCGTTCTGGGTTCGATTCCTAGCAGAGGAGAAATTTATTTAAATGTATTTTTCATGCAAATATTGCGTCTCTGGGCTGGAAACACTGGTTAGTTGGAAAAAGTTGTCATACGGCAATAAACTCGCCACTTGCGCAGGGTGCAAGGAAGTGCTCATTATTATTATTATTATAAAAAGGTATATAACAGAAATAAAATAGCTTCTGTATGGGAAAATTGAGTGATCAACTTCATATTGATATTGTATGTGTCTCTATGCACAAGTGTATCTTTTGTTTCAACTTCTATCTTCCTCAAGGGGTAGGCAGTGAGAACCGAACACCGCATTCTTCTATCTTGATACATGCATACATCGCCTCATCAACATTGATACACTGTATCATACATGCTCATATTGCTAAAATTCAATTTTACTTAAAATTTATCAACAGGTATCATGTAGAAAGTGCATACTATGAGTTTCTTGACAATGTTTTTGTGTGTATGGTGTGTTGTGAAATCTTTTTTTCCTCTGGGAATCTTATATTTGTTTAAGAATCTGATAGAAATGTAGGTACTTCATTAAAATGCATTTAGAGATTGTCAACCTTTCAAGAAGAAAAAATGAACACTTAATTTTAATACTTACACAAAAATGTGGGTAAGGTAAAGAGAATTATATGAAAATGAATTTTTCGTTTGTTCAAATTAAAATTTTAATATGTTTCTTGACCACGGCTTTCAATTTTTTTGTGCCCCATGCCTAGTAAGTAACACTATTTTTAACATTAATTAACACTAGTTGCATGTAACACATGAGATCCAACTGTCGATAGCGATAGTATGTATAGTTGAAGAATATGTACCAAACTATAAACCCATAGATTACATATTATTATTGAATATTTTCAGATATTTTGTTTTCTATACAACATATGTAGGTATGTATGTCAAGATAGGATAGTATGGAGGAAGATCCTTTTTCCTACCCAGAATATGCAAATTGCATGATGGTATGTATGTATGTTTGGAGATGAAGTAACAAACTATTAAGTCTTCTTACATATTGTGTATAGGCGACTGCCATACAAAATGTATGAAGCGATGTCGTCACTAAATTCAATTTTAAAAAATTGTTAAAAAAAAATTGAGATCTTCTACTACAATGTTAATATTTTTTATAGAAAATTAAATTATCTAGTTGGGGTGTTTCGGCTTTTTTCGATAATTGTAAAAGTTTTGGAAATATAGGCAGTTAAACTCATAAATTTATCATAAAAAAAATATTTTTCTTAATAAAAAATGTTTGTGAAACCGTAGAATTTTTTTGAAAAAACTAATTTGAGATTTTGTATTTGTCTATGTTTGTACCAATTTTCAGCGTTCTACCGTTTATGGTTTCTGAGATATATGGAAAAATAAAATAAAAATTTAAAAGTTGATAACCCCTGACTGAAACAAAAATTCAAAATTCCGAGTATAAAAGTTTTGTAGGCCTGTAACTGTTTATATATTCTGAAATTTTAGGCTCTGTAAATTGAGCGGATCAAAAGTTATAAGGGGGGGACGGACACACAGACACACACACACACAGACACACACACAGACACACAGACACACACACAGACACACACACACACAGACACACGAAATGTTCTACTCCGAATTCTGAGTAAATCCGTGTATGGAACATATATGCTGCGAAGCCTCTAAGTTGGTGTTTTTTGACTTCAAAGTTGGAAAAGCCGTGAAAAAAGTAGACCTCTCCATACAATTCTCGCGTATTCTGGCTTGATACATTGTCGATATGTTAAGAGAACAAAGTTCTCCTGAACAAATCGACAGTTGGAAAAAAACTATGGTTGTGGGTATTTATGTATATTTTGACTATGATAGAAAAAAGTACAAATTCTTACATCTATAATAGTATAACTAGTTGCATGTAACACATGGGATCCAACTGTCGACAGCGATAGTATGTATAGTTGAAGAATAAGTACCAAACCCATAAATACAAATTATTTATTATTTTATGATATTTAGTTTTCTATACAACACATGTACCTAGGTAGTCAAGATAGGATAGTATGGAGGTCAGTCTTTTTTTCCTACCCGGAATATGAAAACAGCATGATGGTATATGTATATTGTATGTTTAGAGATGAAGTATCAAACTATTAAGTCTTCTTTGATATTGTGTATAGGTGACTACCATACAAATTGTATGAAGTGATGTCGTCACTAAATTCAATTTTTATAAAAATTGTTAAAAAAAATTTGAGATGTACTGCTACAATGTTAATATTTTTTATATAAAATTAAATAATCTAGTTGGGGTGTTTCGGCTTTTTTCGATATTTAAAAAAAAAATGGAAATATAGGCAGTTAAACTCATAAATTTATCATAAAAAAAATACTTTTCTTAATAAAAAATGTTTGAGAAACCCTGGAATTTTTTTGAAAAAACTTATTTGAGATTTTGTATTTGTCTATGTTTATACCAATTTTCAGCGTTCTGAGATATAGGGAAAAATAAAATAAAAATTCAAAAGTTGATAACCCCTGACTGAAACAAAAATTCAAAATTCCGAGTATAAAAGTTTTGTAGGCCTGTAACTGTTTATATATTCTGAAATTTTAGGCTCTGTAAATTGAGCGGATCAAAAGTTATAAGGGGGGGACGGACACACACACACACACAGACATATGTACACACACACACACAGACACACACACACACAGACACACGAAATGTTCTACTCCGAATTCTAAGTAAATCCGTGTATGGAACATATATGCTGCGAAGCCTCTAAGTTGGTGTTTTTTGACTTCAAAGTTGGAAAAGCCGTGAAAAAAGTAGACCTCTCCATACAATTCTCGCGTATTCTGGCTTGATACATTGTCGATATGTTAAGAGAACAAAGTTCTCCTGAACAAATCGACAGTTGGATTATATATAACTAGTTGCATGTAACACATGAGATCCAACTGTCGATAGCGATAGTATGTATATTTGAAGAATAAGTACCAAACTATTATCCCATAAATACAAATTATTTAATATTTTAAGATATTTGGTTTTCTATACAACACATGTACCTAGATATTTTATTTATTTTTTTATTTTATTTATTTAGGTAAAATATACAGGATTAAACCTACAATTATTTTACACGATTAATCATAAAAAAATAATTACATCAAATTTGTATAACATTTCAAATTTCAAAGTATAAAAATTAAAACAAACCAATAGCATACAAGGTAGTAGGTATAAAATCAAAATAAATTAAAGCATACAAGGGTCATTCGCTTGTTTACAAAAATATAATCGAAGTAGGTAGGAAAGAAACAACCAAAAAAATTCGCACCTACATAACATTAACTATCCCGCATTGCATACTATGTGGGCACAGATTGCACAAGCTCCACAAATCAAGGCAAGAAAATACATTTTTTAAATTCATTTAACTCTGAGAAAATATCCACAAGAGGTCTGGACAACGATATAATATTAAAATCGCGAGTAATTCTAGGGAGGGGGGAGAAATATCCTATATTAGTTTTATATGAATTTAAAATAAAAAAGTCCCGAGATCTTGTATACATTTTTTTTACGTTAAAATTTAATAGACAATATGTATATCAAGATAGGATAGATTGGAAGTCAGTCCTTTGATCCTACCCAGAATATGAAAACAGCATGATGGTATGTATGTATGTTTGGAGATTAGTATAAAACTATTAAGTCTTCTTAGATATTGTGTGTAGGCTACTGACATATAAATTGTATGAAGCGATGTCGTCACTAAATTCAATTTTTATAAAAATTGTTAAAAAAATTGAGATGTGCTAATACAATGTTTGTATTTTTTATAGAAAATTAAATTATCTAGTTGGGTGTTTCGGCTTTTTTCGATATTTAAAAAAAAATTGGAAACATAGGCAGTTAAACTCATAAATTTATCATAAAAAAAATATTTTTCTTAATGAAAAATGTTTGAGAAACCCTGGATAATTTTTAAAAAAAATAATTTGAGATTTTATATTTGTCTATGTTAATACCAATTTTCAGCGTTCTAGCTTTTATTGTTTCTGAGATATATGGAAAAATAAACAAAAAATTCAAAAGTTCATAACCCCTGACTAAAACATAAATTCACCATTCTGAGTATACAAGTTTTGTAGGCTTATAAGTATTTATATGTTTTGAAATTTTGGGCTCTTTAAATTGAGCGGATCAAAAGTTATAAGGGGGGACAGACAGACACACAGACACACACACACACACAGACACACAAAACTCACATTAAATGTTCTACTCCGAATTCTCAGTAAATCCATGTACCGGAACATATATGCTGCGAGGCCTCTAGTTGGTGTTATTAGCATGCGAAAAGTCCACTACACCATACAAAATGTTCCTTCGTACACGCATCTTAGCTTAATAATGTCGATTCATTAAGAGAATTGAATTCTCATGAACCAATCGACAGTTGGAATATCTCCATGGTTATACGTAAGAAATTTGCAATCAGTATTCTGCTGTAATATAAGTTGATGATATTTGTAAGTTTTAAATCAGTGTTTGTGTATTGTGACCATCTTTGTATAGAAACTAAATTATTATTGTTTTCTCCTGCTGTAATAATTTATTTTAGTTATATATATTTGTAAACATTTGAATAAACTTTTAATTACGTGTTTTTTAGTTCGAATATTTTTTTCATTTCCTGGTTCTTCTACAATATCCCAATTTCGTCTCTGTTGAGATCTTAAAATAGTTTGTCAATAAAAATGTTTTTAAGTTGTTTTTCTATATGCGAAAAGTATTTCAAAGGATGATCAAATGCTATATAACATGACCATTCCTGCTGTAAGGTGTTGCAGCATGGACCCTCAAACTCGGTACCACAATCCACCTGGAAGCGTTCCAAATACGCTAAGGATTTCCTGGAGTGCCATGGTAAGCAACGTTGAAGTTTTACGTTTAGCTAATCCTGACTGATAGTTCTTCACAACAATCAGGCTTCGTAATACTTCGTGTTAGCTGCACATTATTACGGGAGAGAAATACTCGTTCTTTCAGTTGATAGTAAAATGGGGAAGATTGAGAGCCGTAGAGGGGTCTGCAGGGAGCAGCTATCCTGGATCTAAATATATAAAATTGAACTGGGGTGACCTGTTACAAACTCCCGAGTGATCGTAGAAGTTAAATTTGGGGGATCCTAGAAAATATATAGAGAAGAATTAGATATTTTCAAAATCTTCGGCCTTCGTGGCTCAATTGTGAGGTATCTGGCTGCTGATACTAAGGTTCCGGGTTCGATTCCCGGTGAAGTCAAAGTTTTTGATTGTCTTTTCAGACTGGATCTGTGAAACGACTAATATCGTAAAATTCCAGAACGTGGCAACTTATTAGTGGGTGCATGTTATATTAATGTTTGACATTGCACCTGTTTTTTGCCCGAGAAGTAAAATAAAATAAAAAAAATAATGTTTACAAGTAGGCCGTATGAAAAGTACCTAAACATTTATGTTGTATACTTTAAATTATGCATGTATTCCAATATATTTGTGTTATTAACTGATTTTTTAGATTGTGTAACAAACAGAAAATTTATAACAGAATTCCCATTCATAAGATTTAACTTTTTGATCGTCAGTTTTTGATGGAATTCCATTTAAATTAATTAATATTTTTAATAAATAAAAATAAAAAACGTGTTTAAAATCAATCCCACTATTTATACATTACTATATTATTTCTTCAAGCAATCAAGCTTTATATTCAAGCAATATTTTTCTCTCTTTGTTAAATACGTTTTTCATATAAATTTATATAGCAGACCTTTTTTTCTCTATATTTTGTCAATCCTTGGATGCATTTTTGAAGAGTGTATTTTTATTGTATCAAAAGTTTAAAAATATAAAAATACCTCGATTTTTAAGTCCGTGAGAGCATTTAGAACATTTGGACAGGTGAAATCTCAGAGGAAAAATTAACGGATATCTATGGAAAAAATTAACGGATATCTATGGAAAAAAATAACGGATATCTATGGAAAAAAATAACGGATATCAATGGAAAACATTAACGGATATCTATGGAAAAAAATTAACGGATATCTATGGAAAAAAATAACGGATAACTATGGAAAAAAATAACGGATATCTATGGAAAAAATTAACGGATATCTATGGAAAAAAATTAACGGATATCTATGGAAAAAATTAACGGATATCTATGGAAAAGAGCTCAGAGTCCGTTAATTTTTACTCTATGATTTCATCTGTACCAATTTTAAAAATGCTCTCACGGTATGGAAAATCAAGATATTTTTATATGTTTAAATTCTGATACAATAAAAATACACTCATCAAAAATGCATTCAGGGATTGTCAAAATTTAAAGAAAAAAAAACTATGGTCTTCCGTTTCTATGTGAAATAAATTTCATATTTGTATGAAAACCGACCGCCGTAGCACAGTTAGTAAGCCTTTCGGTTTCTGTGCGGGCGTTCTGGGTTCGATTCCTAGCAGAGGAGAAATTTATTTAAATGTATTTTTCATGCAAATATTGCGTCTCTGGGCTGGAAACACTGGTTAGTTGGAAAAAGTTGTCATACGGCAATAAACTCGCCACTTGCGCAGGGTGCAAGGAAGTGCTCATTATTATTATTATTATAAAAAGGTATATAACAGAAATAAAATAGCTTCTGTATGGGAAAATTGAGTGATCAACTTCATATTGATATTGTATGTGTCTCTATGCACAAGTGTATCTTTTGTTTCAACTTCTATCTTCCTCAAGGGGTAGGCAGTGAGAACCGAACACCGCATTCTTCTATCTTGATACATGCATACATCGCCTCATCAACATTGATACACTGTATCATACATGCTCATATTGCTAAAATTCAATTTTACTTAAAATTTATCAACAGGTATCATGTAGAAAGTGCATACTATGAGTTTCTTGACAATGTTTTTGTGTGTATGGTGTGTTGTGAAATCTTTTTTTCCTCTGGGAATCTTATATTTGTTTAAGAATCTGATAGAAATGTAGGTACTTCATTAAAATGCATTTAGAGATTGTCAACCTTTCAAGAAGAAAAAATGAACACTTAATTTTAATACTTACACAAAAATGTGGGTAAGGTAAAGAGAATTATATGAAAATGAATTTTTCGTTTGTTCAAATTAAAATTTTAATATGTTTCTTGACCACGGCTTTCAATTTTTTTGTGCCCCATGCCTAGTAAGTAACACTATTTTTAACATTAATTAACACTAGTTGCATGTAACACATGAGATCCAACTGTCGATAGCGATAGTATGTATAGTTGAAGAATATGTACCAAACTATAAACCCATAGATACATATTATTATTGAATATTTTCAGATATTTTGTTTTCTATACAACATATGTAGGTATGTATGTCAAGATAGGATAGTATGGAGGAAGATCCTTTTTCCTACCCAGAATATGCAAATAGCATGATGGTATGTATGTATGTTTGGAGATGACGTATCAAACTATTAAGTCTTCTTACATATTGTGTATAGGCGACTGCCATACAAAATGTATGAAGCGATGTCGTCACTAAAATCAATTTTTAAAAAAATTGTTAAAAAAAAATTGAGATCTTCTACTACAATGTTAATATTTTTTATAGAAAATTAAATTATCTAGTTGGGGTGTTTCGGCTTTTTTCAATAATTGTAAAAGTTTTGGAAATATAGGCAGTTAAACTCATAAATTTATCATAAAAAAAATATTTTTCTTAATAAAAAATGTTTGAGAAACCCTGGAATTTTTTTGAAAAAACTAATTTGAGATTTTGTATTTTTCTATGTTTGTACCAATTTTCAGCGTTCTAGCGTTTATGGTTTCTGAGATATATGGAAAAATAAAATAAAAATTCAAAAGTTGATAACCCCTGACTGAAACAAAAATTCAAAATTCCGAGTATAAAAGTTTTGTAGGCCTGTAACTGTTTATATATTCTGAAATTTTAGGCTCTGTAAGTTGAGCGGATCAAAAGTTATAAGGGGGGGACGGACACACACACACACAGACACACACACAGACACACAGACACACGAAATGTTCTACTCCGAATTCTGAGTAAATCCGTGTATGGAACATATATGCTGCGAAGCCTCTAAGTTGGTGTTTTTTGACTTCAAAGTTGGAAAAGCCGTGAAAAAAGTAGACCTCTCCATACAATTCTCGCGTATTCTGGCTTGATACATTGTCGATATGTTAAGAGAACAAAGTTCTCCTGAACAAATCGACAGTTGGATTACATAAATTGGAGCGCAAGCCGAAAATTTAACGAGATGTAATACACGAAACTGACAACTGTAAAATATACAATGACGAAGTTATGTACACGCATATTATCATCTCTTTCATTCGGTATAACTCTCTCGTTCCGTCTCTCTGAGTAGTTCTCCAAGGCAGGTAGCCGGGCGACTTGAGCATTCGATATATTTCTATAGACTGCGCTGCAATGCTTAAGTACGCGTTTACAACATAAGCATTGCATATTGTTTATTAATACGATTTTGGGGTGCTAAGCATTGAGCACATACTAAGTACGTTTTATAAATTCGGCCCTTAGTCTTTTCTTGAAAATGGAAAGCGTGTTTGACGAAGTTATATCAGGACTCAAATTATTACAGAGTCTTGCTGAACGCACTTCAAAGGAAGAGCTGAAAAATTCAGTGTTGTGAATGGGGATAGTTAATGTAGTACGTTTAGCAGATCGAAGCGATAGGCCGTGATTAGATAAATAGGTGAATTTGGTTTTAAGGTACTGCGGTGAATTAGGACTAAAGAGCGTATTATATAGAAGTGACAAAATATGTATATTTCGCCTTTGTCGTATCTTAGGCCAATGGAGAAGATTAGGTACGGTAAGAGGAAATGTGATCGAATTTTTTAAGTCCAAAATGAAGCGGATATTCTGAAAGATGGAAATGTAAGAAGCGTGAACAACAGACGAACATGTATAAGACGATGTATGAATGTTGATGATGCGATGAATGTGTGTCAAGACAGAAAAATGTGGCGGTAGCTTCACAATGTCATAGTGCATTAGTAGTGGAGAATGAAAAGGTTCAAATATAAATAAATAAATATATAAACATAATAGGCAGAATTATCGCTACCAACAAAATTAAATATTTTTATTTATTGGCAATTAAGAGACCCTTCAACGCTTTACGACTTTTAAGGTATATGGTTTCGAAATCTTTTCACTTACCTACAATTGCATTAAATAAATAATAATAACCCTCTAAGCGTTATAAACGCAATCGTCGACCCCTCGTGACATAAAGACCCCTCAGGGGTGCTATTCATATGTAAATGGCGATGCTGTTCAATTTATTTATTAAATATTATTAAACTAATACAAATCAATATAATTAAATGATTCTCTGATGTCGCAAGATGTCTTCCTGATGTGTATTTGGAACCCCGATTTATGTGTTATTTATTGCTTTATAATTTAGTAACACCAACAATAAATGAACTTCATTGTGGCAGTTTATTTATTTAAAAAATAATTACATCTATTTTTTTTTATTTTTCAACATCTATAATTAATTATGATTAAAACAGAAGATCCCACTAACGTATAGATACCTATTACTATCAGTGGGATTCTATGTATGACATATTAATGACACTAACTTACAATGATTATGATGATGAAAAACAATAATATTTGACATTATTATACCAAAAGGAATACAAAACAAAACGAATATATTTATTTCCAGTATTTTATTTTTTGCCTCACGGTAATATATTTACTAGTTGAGGTTTCAGTATGCTTGGGTTGGTCAGAAGAGATTGCCTCATGGTAATAAATTCGCTAGTTGAGGCATCAGCTTGCTTGGGTTGGTCAGAAAAGATTGCCTCATGGTAATAAATTCGCTAGTTGAGACATCTATTTGCTTGGGTTGGTCAGAAGAGATTGTATAATGGTAATAAATTCGCTAGTTGAGACATCAGTTTGCTTGGGTTGGTCAGAAGAAATTGCCTCATGGTAATAAATTCGCTAGTTGAGACATCAGTTTGCTTGGGTTGGTCAGAAGAGATTGTCTCATGGTTCTTATCCACTTGGATGTTGGTACTGATAGATTGTATTCATTTTGTCAGTGCCAACATGTTATACTAAATTGTCAATTTTAAATTTTTTTTTTTTTTTTGTTCTATGTTTCACTGTCGTATTGTTGTAATTTTTTTGTATGGTTATTGTGGATTTAAATAAATAAATAAATAAAAATAAAAATAAATTCGCTAGTTGAGGCATCTGTGTGCTTAAGTTGGTCAGAAGATATTACCTCATAGTAATAAATTCGCTTTTATACACTCTTTAGTACATACATTCAATAAAATGTAATAATAATAAATAAAAAAAAACTATACGTAATAAAGGTTGACATTAGGTATAATGAGGCATTCATATTTGACCAGCAGGAAACATAACCCTGTGCAACATAAGTTTATCTTAAGTATGGCAAATTTTACATTTTAACTCTGTTTTGTAGTTGTGATATATGCGGCCAAACGCTAAATGCGCGGTAATTCGAGAGATGCTATCAATATCAAACAATTTAAATTCAGACCTTTATTGAATTCTTCTGCCAACTCTTCACACATTAATACTTCGCATTTGTTGTCGTCAACTAGTACAGCTGTTGTACATGGACATATTGGACATACCATATTATTTCTAGTCAAACTAACAATTATAATGTAGCCAGAGATACATAAAGCATTCTAGTCGAGAGCAGAGCTGTTAACAATGGGTGTCTCTTTATATGAGGCCATTATCGTCATATCATATAATAATTAAGAACACTTTCATTGATTTCACATAATAGGTAGGTACCATTATCAAACAGTATAGGGGAATACAGAACAAAATGACGCAACTTACTCAATTTTATTGATTCACTTCAAAACACGAGGAATTCTTTTATTAGTTCGAGAGTTAGCAATGTTTTCGATGAATCATTTCTAATGGCTAGATTTTTTTTTCATTCTTATTGAATTTAGGTATGAAAAGTTCTGGGAGTGGTTGCGTTTATCATTGCGCATCCTCTTTATAGGTGACAGTTGCCTATTTTAACATTATTTCAATAGGTATAATATGTAATTATTGTATGTTATTTGTACCTATAAAATCCGCTGAAATATATAGGTACCTACCAATTGTTACTGAAATATGTAAAAAAAGAACTATTTTTCAGAAATCTTCCCGAGTATGTCCTAAACAAATCATTGTAGTCTTCCACCTCTTCAGATAAATACCAAAAATAATATCTTCATGTAACGAAAGATGAAGGAGTCAGGAGTCCTTAGACTCGGTACTCCGTTGAACAGAAATGACAAATGACAAAATCGTTGGATGGTATAAGAGCAAAAATTGGGCTTACAAAGATGAAAATGATACTAAAATCTGCAATTTTCATATCTATACCTATTTAGGAAGGAAATATCAAAAAACCGGCCATAAAAATTTTTTTTTTTTGACGTTCATATCTGCTCAAAATTAGGAATAAATCAGTGTGAAATTGTTCATGTTGTAATATTTCTTACTTACTATTGTTTTTTAAATGAATTGCTAAAATTTATGCCTGATAGCATGTATGTGACGATACAGTAATGAGGCGATATACACACACAAGATATCATTGACTCCTGACAGGGAAAAAAATCAATTTTATTTTTTAATAAAAAAAATGTAAGTACTAATAATGTATTAGATGGGTCGATGGCAGAGCGGTTAGCGCGCTGGGCTAGTAATCCAGTCGTCGCGAGTTCGAATCCTGCCTCGTCCGATTTCGTTCACCTATAGCACAAGCATTTATTTGCTTATTTTAGGGAACGTAGGAAGATGTATATGTATTTGTTTAACAAGGACATATTCATTTTTTTATTGAATCTTGATTGAATAAAAAAAGAGGACATAAGGAGAAAATGCAAGATAAAGAACGATATTATATTATATTATAAGTAAAAAAGTAACCCTATATAAAACAATCATCACGACTGTTGTGTCATATGGGTGTGACCCTTGGACGCTGACAATAAGGTCTGCGGGGATGCTGGACATCTTTGAGAGAAGAGTGCTGCGTGAAATCCTGGGACCCGTGAATGATGGACAAACATGGAGAATTAGATACAACGATGAGTTGTACAGCATTTACAAAGCACCCAAACTGTCTGAACATATAAAACTAAGCAGGCTAAGATGGTCCGGGCATGTTCAGAGAATGCCATCATCACGGGTACCAAAAAGAGTCTTAGAGGGGCACCCAGGTGGCAAAAGAAAGGTCGGGAGGCTGCGATGGGAAGATGATATTGGGAGGGACGCATCCCAGCTTCTGAATGTGCCAAACTGGAGGGTCGCAGCAGGTGACAGGAGAGGTTGGAGGAGGAAGTTGCTGGAGGCCAAGGCTCGATATGGGCTGTAGAGCCATTGAAGAAGAAGAAGAATAAGTAAAAAAGTGAATAATGTAAATGTACTTGTTAAACAAGCACATATACATCTTCATACGTTCTTTAAAATAAGCATAAATGCTTGTGCTATATGTGAACGAAATCGGTCGAAGCAGGATTCGAACTCGCGACCACTGGATTACTAACCCAATGCGCTAACCGCTCTGCCAACGTATATGCAACTATTAAAATATTCGATTTAAATAAAATGGATCATTTTGTACTGTGTTCCTCTTGCATTCGCTTATAAAGGGACAATACAATGGAAAGGTACGTAGAACCGTATGTTTGTAGATATAATAGGAACAATAAATAATTTTTGTCATCCTTTATGACCAAAAAAAAAATAATAATATACAAAGAGCATTTATATAACTCATTGTTGTTATAATACTCAGTACCTACCTACTCATCATCTGATATTAAATGTGGTTCTGATTAGCCATCAGATTCCATACTTCTATGACAATGAAGGTTTTTTTTTAAAGATTTCGTTTGAAAAGCTCAAGATCTGATTCATTAGCTGATAATTATTATGAGAGTAATGCTATGCCGATTACTTCGAGCGTTTAATTATTTGTATGTTATTTCATTATAATCTTTCATATAAAATAACCGACTTCAAAATGGAAATATGTCATTCATATCATTATAAATAAGTTATCCCCATTCTCAATACAGAAGTTTTCAGCTCTTCTTTTCAAGTATAATCAGCTAGAGTATGGAATGGCCTAAGTGATGAAGTAACGTCATCTCAATCCATTCAAATATTTAAAGGTAAACTATAAAAACTTTATTTGTCAAATAGTTCCTGAATTCCTTCTATATCCTTCCGTAACCTCCTTTTCCTCATTGCTATGATCAGTGTTATTTTTATTATTCTTTTTAACTCTCTTTTCATTTTTTCTCTTTGTATTTTTTTCTTACTCCTTTATTTTTTTTTTTTATCAATTTATTTCTCACTAAATATGTAGGTAAGTATTGTACCAAATTAACTTAGAGACTTCACGTTCCTCGGGTTGGTTGGAAGAAATTGCCTAATGGCAATAAACCTGCCTTTGTACACATGTACATAAATTATATAAATAAATAAATGGAAGCACAATGCCTGAATTGGTGGTGAACTTCATTGCTGAACTGTGTGTGATGTTATTGTTGCCTGTTGTATTTTCGATTACCCGGCTCTTACGGGACACTCGAAAACGATAGATAATAGAAAAGTGTGGAAGGACTATTCTAAGCCGGTGGCTCACAACTTATATGTCTCTCTGCCTACCCCATTAGGGGCTTGGCGTAATGGTATGTATGTATGTAGTAATATTACCTTTTATACAATTCGCATCCAAAATAACACGCAAATCCTTCGCAAATTGATGATTCCCATCATCAAACCTCTTGGTTAAGTTCAGACTTAACCATCCCAGAAGTAATCACTTTCTAATGAAAAAAGAAGTATCGAATTTGGATAAAGTGGTAAAAAATATTATTAATTGCAGATGACTTTGAAATTGAAGAGTTTGATATTTTTTCCTCGTTAGTTCCGTCATCAGAACTCTATGAAATTCATATGTGTGATCATTTCTGAAGCACTCCATTGCTTCCTGACAATTTTGTAAAGAGATCATCGTTGAAGTGGTAGTTGAAGAGTTTGATGAATTTCTCATGGATCCCATGATCAGATCTTGACCAAATTGAAATGGGACCAATCGTACCATACCCCCTTTCTAATGAGAAAGAATCATCGAAATCGGTCAACGTGGTAAAAAGAAATCGCTGAACATCTAAAGTAATAAAGCAATCAAAATGTTAGTGTATGTGTGTGTGTGTGTGTGTATGTGTGTGTGTGTGTGTGTGTGTGTGTGTGTGTGTGTTTGTCTCACGCCTTCTGAAAAACCAAGAGCATCTAAAAATCTAATTTAAGTGCGAACATGTACCAGTATACCTGATGCAGTGTCACGCTAAAAAGAATGCGATAAAAATGCTGAATTTTAAAAATATTTAAATAATTATTTTTTTCATACAAAATTTTCCAAGTCATATCTGTCAAAAAAGTGTACATTTTGCACGCAAATATCTGTTAGTTTAAAAGTTAGAAGTAGGTATTTACACAAAAAAAATATATTTTGAAATATAACTTAGCGTTTAAGTGAAAAACATGGTGAATATTTGGTATAATTATAATGTTTAACTTATTTTTAAAGTAAGCCTTTTGTACATAAACGCCGCCATTTTAATATCTTTTCATACAATATTTCATTTTCCCACCGAATGAATATGTTCTTGAAAATAATAAACCTTTGAAATAAATGTAATTATGAAATAATAAAATGAAACACAAGACATTACGGCAAGTTTTAAGACATATATTGTAAAAATGTGTTATTTATTAGTAAAGATATAGGCATAATAAAATTGCATAATTTGTAAATAATATTTGATTTTTCTGACAATTTTCATTTTTATGGCATCGAACAAACCAATGTAGGTACCTACATATTCAAAAAATGTATCCGAACCATTCGATATTACTTACGTGTTCGAATCGTTTCCATGGCTACAGAAAGAATGTGATATTCAAATAAAATTTGTTAGGAATCGAATTTATTTAGAAGGTTGTTGTAGGTAGGTACCTACCTAATACTATTTACTTACAAATCAACAATACCTATACTGATTTCCTATAGGAAAATTATTTTATTTATTTATTTATCAACCGTTTGTCCGATTATAATGAAACTTTGGTGAATTGTCGAGCGTATGCCCAGGATGGTTTTTGGATTTAAACTTTTTTCTTATTCTTCTTCTTCTTCGTGTATTTGGTCGTTTTACCTATGAAGGGGGAGTATCCTGGGAAAAGAAGGTCCGACTGTCCCTCCATCTCTTCACAGGTCTTCCAGGACGGGTTCTGCATATAAACTTTTTTCTTCTTTTTCTTCAACGTGTACTTGGTCATCTTACCTATGAAGATGAACTATCCTGGGAGATGAAGGTCCAATTTTCCTTCCATCTCTTCGCAGGTTTCTGGATTTAAACTTTTTTCTTCTTCTTCTTCATCGTCTATTTGGTCATTTTACCTTTGAAGGTGGACTAACCTGGGAGAAGAATGTCCAATTTTCCTTCCATCTCTTCGCAGGTATCTGGATTTAAACTTATTTCTTCTTCTTCTTCTTCATCGTGTATTTTTGCTCATTTTACCTATGAAGTTGGAGAATCCTGGGAGAAGAAGGTCCAACTGTCCTTCCATCTCTTCGCAGGTATCTGGGTTTAAACTTTTTTCTTCTTCTTCGTGTATTTAGTCATTTTACCTATTAAGTAGAGCATCCTGGGAAAAGAAGGTTCTTTCATCTCTTCGCGGTTCTTCCAGGATGGTTTCTGGATTTAAACTTTTCTTAACCGACTGATGGGACGGGATGTAATGAAGGGAAGGGAGGCACTAAAGGGCCTGAAGGGACGGGAGGTATAAAACTGCCTGAAGGGACGGAAGGTACTGAAGGGCCTGATGGGAAGGGACGTAATGAGGGATTAAAGGGACGGGAGGTACTGAAGGGCCTGAAGCGGCGGGTCCTGGAGTCTAATTCTTTTTCTTCTTAATTTTATGTAGACCTTTAGGGCAGTTTTTATACAAACTATTTCCTATTGTCTAATTCATCTTCTTCTTCTTTTATGTATACATTTGGGTCATTTTTTTATAAAAATTATTTCCTTTAGTCTAATTATTATTCTTCTTCATTTAAGTACGTAGACTTTTGGGAGAGTTTTAATACAAACTATTTCCAATAGTCTTATTCATTCTCTTTTATGTAGACCTTTTGGTCAGTATTTATACAAACTATTTCCAATAGTCTAAATATTCTTCTTCTTCTTTTTTGTAGACCTTTGGGTGAGCTTTTATACAATCTATTTCCAATAGTCTAATTCTTCTATTAGGTATATGTTTTTTTACTTATTTTATGTAGACCATTGGAATAGTTTTTTATACAAACTATTTCTTATAGTCTTATACTTATTTTTCTCTTTTTTATTTAGTCTTTTGGGTTAGTTTTAAGTCTAATAGTCTATTGTGCAGAAATATTATTAACGATATGCACACTTGATGAAAATACATATGAAATGAATGGGACATGGGATGTGACGATATAACCTGCACTAGAATCTTTTCAATACTTTTGTTTAATTAAATTTAAACCATTTACATATATCATCCTATTTTGAATAATTTTCAACACCTAATATTTAAAGAATGGGGGTTGTGGCCATTACTGTACTCTTCACAACATTTATATTCAAATTAAAAACTATTTACTATAGTTCAAGTCTTCTTCTTCTTCGTTAATGAAGACTTTCAGTCAAATTGAGCAAAAATATAATGCACACTTGATGAAAAAATATAAAAACGAATGGGATGTGACCAATACTAGATCTTTTCAGTACCTACGTTTGTTTAATCAAATTTTAACCACATCCCAACATCGAAAATTACTAAATTTTCAATAGGTACACATTACAATTTGTTTTCGATGATAATATTTAAAAATGGGGGTTGTGGCCAAACCAATCTCTTTACAACGTTGATAAACAATCATATTTAAAACCATTACGCATAGTCCATGCGAGCAGAAATTGTATAAATATTATACTTCATTCACACTTTATAGCAATATATAAAAAAGAATGGGTTGTGGCCATCACTTGAACATTTTACAATACTTAAACTCAATCAAATTTCAAACCACTTTTCATAGTCTGATATTGCAAAATAATTGGGTGACAATATTATAAAAACGATTGATTTTTCTTTCACAATTTTACATTCTTGGCCAACGGCGGGACATAAAAGCTAGTACATAAATAAGAAATTGTCAGAGCTTTGAAACATTCAGAATTTGTGTAGGTACTACCGATGACAATGTATAGTAAAACATGATTTATTTGATATTTTGACAAAATTATTTTTTAATACCTAATTTTGTATTTCATACAAACTTAACGTATTTATTTAAGTACAATTTATAAGAAAACTTTGATAAGAGTACCTACTCATTTTTATTTATTTAATTGTTAACTATATGTAGTTACGATTGTTTATATTTTGCTCTTTTGTTATGTTTGCTTAAAACGAGTGGGTTGTGGCCAACACTAAACTCTCCACTACACAATGAAGCTTCCCTGCTAATATTACACTCTAATATCAATATGAAATCAAATATGTAACTAAACATTGCTAAACATAAAAATTCTCCTATATATTTTTCATACAAAATATCGATTAATAGAAACATAATTATTGAAAGGATATTTAAGGCTGGCAAACTCTGAATGCAGTTTTGTGAATGTTCTTTTTTTTTGCATAAATAATTCAAATAAAATGAAAATATCTCAAATTTCCAGGTCGTGAGAGCATTTTTAAAGTTTTAACAGATGAAATCATAGAGAAATAATTAACTGTTGTCTATGGAAAACTAATCAGCTCTAAGTTTATGTACCTACTTCACACATATGGTATCAATATGAAGTTCATCAGTCATTTGGTTTGTGCTGTACAGAGGACACAAATTTTCAAATTTGTGTACGGCATACGGCATACACACAAAAACATCACGATGAAACTCAAAGTATACACTCTCTACATGATACCCATTGAGAAATTGATGTAAAAAAAATACGCTTAAAAATTGTGAAATCATGACTCTCCACTATTCCATAGTGTGGAGAGTAAAAATATTGATTTGATATATCTGTGTGTATGTGTTGTATACTATGTACGGTGAGTTTATTTTACTTTATCAATTATAGACTAAAGTACACATTCGATTCTTTTCAAATTTTGCAATTACGTATATATATAATAATCGCTTAGACCCCTTAAGATTTTGAGGGATATCTGAATAGTGCTTCTCATTTTTTTTTTAATGTCAAATATTTTAAAGTGACCCCAAGCTCGGGAAATTTAAAATTTGAAATTTTTATTTTCAAATTAGTAAAAAGACACATCACTTTCAAAAAATGGCATTGAAGAATCACCAAGTTTTCATAATCAAATATTCAAATAAAAAATAATTGAACAAATTCATTTCATTCATTTCATACTCCATAAAGTATTCATTTCATGAATACTTTATGGAGTGACTTGTTAGTGAGGAGTTTAGCGTTGGCCACAACCCACTCGTTTGTATTAAATTTCATTTACATTTGTAGATCACGTTTTAAAACTATATCCATAACTTTGTCAAATGTCATAAAAACAATACCTATTGGTTTTTGTACGGTAGGTAGGTACCTACTGCGCATGCTCTACTCAGGGATTTGTGTTCAGAATGTATACTTAGGTAGTTGATAATAATTGATTTAATTAAGGTACCTTAGTGAGAGCGGTCGTCGGCAAAGAAACCTACCAACGACATAAACCTTAGCACTTTTGTGAATATAGACCACTTGTGTGAAAATAATGTCCCACCTTTTATTTTCGAATAAAAGGTATATGATACTTAATCATATTACTAAATAATAGTTTGGGAGTCCATTTTATCTTTGTCAATGAACTGAGAATGATGAATATTTCTTTTTCTTTGAAATTTTTGCAAAAATGACAACAACGACAAAAAAGTTGTGTTCAAACAAGATCATATTTCAAAATATACAACAATAATCCTTCAACGACTCTGAAACACGTGCTAAGAATATACCTTGGAATATATAACATTTAATATGTGTATAATCAAGATATAATATATAGAGACTGCATCTGTCTCTTAACATAAGCACCTTCTACACTATTGTGTAAAGGTGAATGAATGGACGAGTGCTCTAAGTCTGTTTCTGCAACAAACATTCATTTATTTGACAAAATATCAGTATTTCACATCATTCTCAATTCTTAATCCAGATACTTATGAGGGCATATAACTATTAACTAATCTAGAGAATGAAAGCATATTAAAACCGCGTAATACACCATGAAGTTACGTGTTATTAAGGGTAACTATATCGTGCGTAAAAAAGGGTTGATATTGTTAGTAATTTAAACTATTGGAAACCCAAAATTGGTTGATTTTTTTTTTGCATTATAAGAACAATTGAAAAAGCTATCACGAGCATTCTCTTTGATTTACATACATTTTTGAACATGAAAGATTTATTTCTATACGACTTATAGTAATTTTGAATAAACGCTGTAAAATAGGAAATTACAAATATTTTTAGGGCAATTATGCTGAATTATTAAATGATGTGACAAAAATTCACTAGAGAAATGTTTAAAATACATTTCTATATTTTTTAGAAGCACACTGTTTAACATATCTCAAGAATTTGATATCAAATTGGGGTGTTTATGTTTATATGACTTATTCACATATCAAAGCATTAGAATCTGAGAAAGTTCACAACTTGCTGCCTTTAAACTCGATAGATTCCTTAATATCTATAGATTTATCATGTCCGCCACTGGCATAGTAAAATTGTAGCATACATTGCTGAATAAAATGCAAATTTTGTTTTCTAAAGCCGCGTATTTTCAAATTTTAAATCGTATGATTTATAATCATTATATAATTTGAAATGATCACGTCGCAAATTTAAGTTATTTTGTAATTTGATCATAATAATAATAATAATAATAATGAACACTTCCTTGCACCCTACGCAAGTGGCGAGTTTATTGCCGTATGGCAATTTCTTCCAACTAACCAGTGTTTCCAGCCCAGAGAAGCAATATTTGCGTGAGAAATGAATTTAAATAAATTTCTCCTCTGCTGGGAATCGAACCCAGGACGCCCGCACAGAAACCAAACGGCTTACCAACTGTGCCACGGCGATCGGCACAGTTGGTTGATCATGCAACGTTACATAATACAAATAACAATATTTCCTCGTTTTGCGTACCTACATATATTTCAATAAGACAAAAAAATTAAGACATTAAAAGGATATTTTATTTAGCCTATAATATTTTTCTTCTCCTACAAAATTATGCAAATTTCGTTTGAATCTTTTGTAGTATGTATATAAAAAAGTTGTTATTTTTTAATACATGTAGGTGTCTTTTGTGTTTTTTTTTTTGCTTCGTTGCTGTAACCGCCCCCCTCCACGGCGAAATGGCTCATGAATTTTGACGGAAACTACAAGCAATCGTTTTTTTCTAAGAAGTTTCTTGCAATGATATGTTTTTTGAGTACCATTCAGCTGCAGGTTCGATTTTCATGTCGAAAATAACGAAGACTTACTATAAACAAATATATTTTATATAATGTTTGTTCAATACTATCGTTTAAATAAAAAAAAATATTAAAATAATATTCTATTTATTTAATCATTAAAATTTACTTTCAAAATGCTCTAAAAATAACGACAAAAATTCAAAATACCAATATCAGACATAGAATATTGTGCCACTGTGCCGTCCAGTTCATTCGATTTGTGAACGTTTTATTTATTGACTTCTGCTATTAGTACCAGAGATAAACACATTTGAATGGAGGACCAGGTTCATTGTTGGGAAGATATTAGTGGAGACTGGAGACCATTTTATGGGCACAATTCTGTTTCCATACAATTTACACTACTAACACCCATTCATTTAAATCACTTAAGGTGGCGTATCGAGTATCCAAACATTCACAATACAATCTATTATGTCAAAAATAATGTGTGGTACCATTTTTCATATTATAATATTTTTATTTTGTATCAAAATCTTCATGTCACCATCGTGAATAATGTCTAGGTACGCCGTTTGAATGGTACTTAATGTTAAAAGAAGTTCATTTTGAATGGTGTATTATATTTATATAGCTATATTCATTGTTAATACTTATATAATTTGAATGTCCATTCTTACTAGAGTACTAGAGAATGTAGTACAATGTAGAAATGTACATTTTTCTACAGAAATGATGGTATAGTGGTAGCTTCCTAGATATTTATTATCACATTCATTCATGTTTACAAAACATAATTTAACTTGCTGGCTACTGAAATACATAATAAATATATATTTATTTATGATATTAAATTTTATTATGTTTAATGTTGTTTATTATTATTTTATTTTATATTACTTCTCGGGCAATTAACAGGTACGTAGGTACTATGTCAAATATAAATTTAACACGCACTCAATAGAAGTTCCCATATTCTGGAGACACAGATCTTTACTGCAAACACAATTAAAACCTGTGTCTCCACCGGGAATTGAAACATAGTACCATATATCATAACTCGCAGTTCACAGAGTTCATGAATAAAAATAAGAAGAGATGGAGAACTTGGAGCAATCCAATTTAGGATTTATAACCATGAAGAAGAAATGATATTACATATACATTATAATTACATGTGTGTATAATATGTAACTGTTTTGTGTGTAAATATAAGAATTTAATTGTCATTATTCCAAATGACAATTCTTTCAACTATCGAATGTTTTCAGCCCAGAGGTGTTAAATTAGTTATACATAAGATACCTACTTACATTTTTGAAAATCTCCGGCATTTTTTTCTTTTAGTAAGTGTTTTATTTTTTGTGTTGCCTTATGTTAAGTTATTAGATATGTGAAAGAGAGAATCTGCCCTGCCAAAAACCTACTTTGCAGTTTCGCGAGAAAATGTAATTGTTATTATTTTTTTATAAAAAATAAATAAATAAAAAAAGCGAAAATCATCCTACTCGAAAACATTCAATGTTGCCATCTGTACCTACCTATATGGTGGAGTTTTGGGGTAAAAATACTTAGATATAATTATTTGTTCATTAATTTTAAAATGAATTTCCACTCAGTAATACGAAACTTGAGGATTATTTATTTTTATGTTTCCATATAACGTTTTTGATTGGAGAGTTTTGTGTTGGCCACAACCCACCCGTTTGTCGTATACTTTCAATCATTAATATAATTTATCCCCCTCTCCTGAACCAGATTGAAAAGCGCTACAATAAATCACATTTATAATTTACAGATGAGTTAGCATTAATACGTCGTTAATATGATTCGGAATCGGTCCCCGTATCTCGTGTTTTATTATATTTGTGTGTATGTATGTATGTATGTATGTATGTATGTATGTATGTATGTATTGGTACCGATGTGTTGCCATGCGCCCGATATTATTATCCCTCATTCTTTGTGTTAAACGCTTTGTTATTGTAATCACTGGTAACACCATACATACAAACAGCTTACAAGGATGAATATGAAAATAAAAATGGCGTCCAATGAAAAAAGTTACGATGTAGGCTGTGGAATCAATTTTTATTTTTAACTATATAATATGTCCTATTCTGATTCGGTCCCCGTTGATTTAGATGTTTTCGTATTCTGAAACGAATCATATGTAAATATTTCATTTGATTTGGGAAAAAATGTGATTCATATTAACTACACCACAACGTAGTTAACTATTGTCTTTTCTATGATTCTGAAATAAAAAAGGCCACGTGCTTCGTATGCACCCCAAGAGTGTTGATTATACAAGCCTTTTTTACACTCCGGACGGGACGCGTATTTACATTTCCGTGTTGATTAGGAGGCAAGTACTGCCTCGAATTAAGCACTAGTTTGTTGCGCTAATGCACTTAAAATTGAATTCAAGGCACGTGTCCTCCAAATGCACACGTTTTAGCAACGCAAACTGTTCCTTGCTAATACGTGTTCAATTCAAGGCAATTAATTATTGAATATGGAACATATATAGTATTATATAGCCATGAAGTTGGCGCGCTACATCATTTCGCTCGCATTTCGTCTGTCACTGTCACATTTGTATTTTGTTCACAGATTATTTGGTAGTAATCAGTAGGTAAGTCTTTAAGTAATATGGAACTATTAAAGGACATACTTGGTGGTATTTTGTTTTTTTTTGCCTTAATTGTAGTACCTAAGAACATTTTGTTTGTAGGTATATTTGGTCTTACTTATGGTTCTGCATAAATATATTTTCTTTACAAATCTTTAACAAAATAAAACATTATAGCCGAATAAATGTCAAGCGTAACAACAAACTGTCATTTGGATTTCTTATTTATTTATTTTTTTATATATTCATTTTTTGTCACACTAAACACAATAATATATTAATCGGATTCAATTTACGTCAAATAAAGTATACTATAGTGTCCGACTGCGCTCCTTGTATTTTTTATATTTATTACACTATATAAATGTGTATAATAGGTTGTCCGGAAAGTCATTTCATTTTTCCAACAGAGTTTTTAATTGTATTTTTCGGAGCCAACTTCACATTTAAGTCGCATTGTAATTGCATTATTCTAACCGCCGACATAGCAAGGTTGATGTAATATAAAGATGTGTGAAAGGGACATACCAGTGTGCGAGAAATATGGATGTAGTTAATAAATAGCTCGCCAGTTGGTATAATTGTTATTGTAAATAGACACACGTTGTATTGTAGACGGCGTTCATTATTTGATGAATTCATCTCCATATTATCAATAGATATACTTACCAACTTATACCGAGTAGGTACAACTCATCTGTCCCATACCTAATTTTAATTTTCTTAATTATTATTTTTTTCTCTTTGTTTGTTGATTTCTTTGTATGAACTATGTTTTGTTATTGTTATTAACTTATTATTGATGGAATGCTTTTATTGGTTCTGACTATGTCATTTAAATTGTATAATCAAAACTGTAAATGAGCTGTTTGCTTCCCAAACATAAAATAAATAAATAAATAAACTCCCATCTCAATATATCACAGCTTGCTCATGAAATGTTTCTTTGATTCTGCGCATTGGATCTCGTTTGATGCCCCATCAAACTTGGAAATGAAAAAAAAAAACAGCGTTTTCGGTATATGTATTTTTTTTCTATCGAAAGGGTAAGAATTCTGTATGTTTAAAGATAACTCGATTACGTAGGCCTATGTCCAGGACTGACGAATAAGAAGAAGAGAAGACCGCGTTCTGAATCGCCAATTTAAGCTGATGAAGACAAAATAAAGACGATGATGATGCAATCCGCTGAATAACAACTCATGACATCGCAGAGAGATTAAAGTCTTGAACTTCTGTATAATTGTAGTTGTAATATTGTATCTTCTTCTTCGATGGCGCTACAGCCCAAATCGAGCCTTGGTCCCCGTTAACTTTCGCCTCCATCCCATCCTGCCCTCTGCTGCCACTTTCCAGCTCGTCTCCTGGAAAAGCTGAGCTACATCCTTTCTGACCTCATCTTCTCACCGCAGCCTTGGTCTTCCTACCCTTCTTCTCCCACCCGGTTATGTATAATATTGTATCACCTTGTATAATAATGTTGTAATATTTAATGTTGTATAATGTTTAATGTTGTATCACCTTAGATTTATTTTCGTAAATCATTTGCACAAATAAATACACGAAATGACTCTCCTACCAACCCGACAGTTAGTTACAATATGTATACAAGAGTCATTATCAAATTTCAATAAGAGACCGCCGCCAACTTATGTCGCCCTGATATATTTACTAGCCGTTATGATCGAAAAATGCTTTTCAACCGTTGAGATTATCAAAATTTAATGTTGTCAACTTGTAACGAATTGTCCGACCAGCTGGCTTTGTCCGCTAAAATAAAAATATCGTCAAATTGAGGAGAATTTTTTTTTATTTCTATTTTATAATGCATAAAGATACCAGGGATGTAAAATCACAACCAAGACAAGACTTACCCCGTGTGGGATATGGCGTGATGGTGCATACATTTATCAAAGACAAATGGGTCGTGGCCCATTTTATGTAGTACATTTCTACTAAACATTCTTTTACCTTATTTAAAAATTCAATTTACAAACGCGAGAACATTTTGAATGTTTCAAGACATAAGATTAAATATAGAGCAAAGATGGACAGATCTTTTTGAAAAAAAAATATCAAAATTAAATGCACTTCACACAATCAACATAAAGTCGATCGAATTCATAGTTTTGGGCTGTCCCCACCACCACCCGTTCTGCTTATAGGGACTAATATCGGCCCCTTATAAAACTTTGAAAGAACATTATAGGGAGTCCCTATTAGGACCCTACGTCTCATAGAATCCTCGCAGACGCTGCCCTTAAAGTGCCAAAGAAAGCTGATTACGAGGAAACAGAAGGCTTATCGTACACTGTATCGTACAAGGTGAAGATAAAAGTGCTCTGTATCTAAAAAAAAACTAGAAAACTCTGAAGTTGCTCTTCGTCAGAACATAGAACACAGATATAAGACGCAGAATTTCATAGTTCGATATACGTAATACGTCATCAACACAAAAATCGCACAAAAATATGATGAATCTCATTGTAATCGCTTTCTACGTGATACTTGTTAAGCAATTAATTTATAAAACACATTTAAAAATTTATGAATTCATAATTCCCACAGTAGTCGATACTTAATTCAAATACATATTTGTCATTGAGTAAGAAATTAAAAAAAAAAAATACTAAACATGTTGTGCCTTGTCGTTTTGAGAAACAGTGTCCTTATTATAATCGTGTACAATGAAGTTCATAAGTATGTTGTATGTAATTTGGTGTTGATGAAATTCGTATCGGATTATCCGTCTTGATGAATGTGAGTGTATAGCTACTACAATATGGGGAGCCTGTTAACTTTGTCACAATGCCACACCATATACACAATTAACAGATTATCAGTGATTTTCAAACTTTTTATCTCAGACTCTCGGTTTTATATCGATGTTTTAAAAATAGCATTTAAAAGGTATGAAATATTAAGTGCAAATTAATATAATATAAATTAGCATAATGAATTAATGAATACCTATAATACAATCATAAATTATGTAAATTAATTGATATAATGTAAATTAATATAATAAAAAGTGATATAATATAAATTAATATAATGTAAATTAATATAATAAGAAAGAATTTATTATAACTTTGTATTATGAATTAGTTAAAATAATGTAAATATACATGATGTAGATGGGTCGATGGCAGAGCGGTTAGCGCGCTGGGCTAGTAATCCAGTGGTCGCCTATAGCACAAGCATTTATGCTTAATTTAGGGAATCTAGGAAGGTGTATAAGTACTTGTTTAACAAGGACATATTCATTTTTATTAAAAAAAATAATTAATTGAAATATAATTAATGTAATGTACTAATTAATATAATGTAAATTAGTATAATATATGTTAATATAATGCGATTTAATGTACTGCAAATAAATATATTGTATAAATTAATATATGTAGGTAATGTAAATTAATATGAATTATAATTTTATATATCCACTGTAATTACACTGTAAAAGGTTGGTTCTGTACATTAAATAAAATATAAACAGAGCTTTTCTATGTTAAGCGAATCTTGAGTATGATCCAAGTACTATTTATGAATATATAGATACTAGTATTCAGGTACCTTTAAGTATAGGAATCGGTAAATATTTTGACATGTTTTGTGTAGATGGTAGGACGGTTTACGTAACAGCCAACAAAGCAAAAAACCCAAATTTGTGTTCTACTCACACACACACGAGTTTTCAAGATGTTTTTCAATAAGTCTACTACAATGGGATTTTTTTAAAGTTGTTTATACTTCTTCTTCCTCTCTTTTTAAGTCGAGGACGTCCTGGAGTCCTGCTTTCCTGGGGAGCATTATTATTTTTATATTACAAATATCGAAAATCAACATACATAAATATAATTAATTTAACAAATAAATTATTCGGTTTGTGCCACCTCACTAGGCCAGACTATTTCCGACGTGGTTGACTACTTAGTTACATAATATCAATTATTTAATCAGAGAAAGCTGTTATATAGTATGATTTTGTAGCCCATGGTCCACTATTTGAGTCCATGTTAATAGTAGTTATTGTTGTGTAGGTACCTACATATTATGTATTGTTTTATGAATTGAGAATTTGCTGACAATTAGTTTAGTCCTTTATTATATTAACATGTATGTATTGAATAAATATAATAAAAAATATTTCTCTCAATTAACAAAATAAAAACATCGTAATAAAAAAGAAGATAAAAAATAATAAAAATAAAACAGAACATAACAAAATATACGAACATAACTTATTCAATAATTAAGTAAATATATACTTTTTCGCAAAAAATCCTAATTGTTTTATAAATTTTATAAATTTTGTGGTGTCTTGATTTGATCTGAGACTCGATTGAATAAATGACTGACGGATCACATCTATGCTCTGTCAGTTCAGAATTCCAAAGAGATACTATTTCAGATTATTTGTGCCATTAACAAATAAAAATGACAAGATACATACATACACAATATGCATATGCATATCATGATGACTCCAATTCTATTTTTTAATCTGTGTACAATAGTTAAGTTTATATTGTTTGACTACTTTTTAAAAATGCAAATAGGTACAACCTATATGTTAATTGTCTCCTGTGAAATATTATAATAATATGTACACTGCTAGCCCTAGAATAGGTATACCTAGTTGGGCAGCAGTTATCTATTTTTAATGACGATTATTTAAATAGTGTGATAAAGAAATAAATAAAAAAAATAATGAGAAATCCCACCAGGCAATGCCTGTTTTAGGGTATTACAATAAAAATACTCCATCTAGATTGTAGTATTGCAAGTCTTTAGTCTTGTATTTTCTATTAAATGTATGTTCTTTATACCTTTTGTAACTAAATTGAGGATCTTTGGAGCCAAGTATTGATGATGTCTTTGTCAGTTTGTCTTCAGAGTGATTAGTTGATGTATGTGTCTTGTATTGTCTCTGCCACTTTTAATTATCAATTGATTTTTATACTTTTCATTTGACAGAAACCATCAAGTCAAATAACCATCTATATTTCCTTATATAACCTTCGAAATAAAATTAAATCAGGGTAGATGAGTAGTTTAAATTTATTTGTAATTAATTTACAAAATAACTTACACTCCAGTACATGCTCATAGGCTAGTAAAGTGTATACCTACATCCATTTAACGTAAACGACTCGTTTTTATTAATTCTTTTTTATCTCAGAAAGCTACAGCTATAATTTATTTATTTTACATTACATTTCTTGTATAAAAGTTGAGCTAAAAGTGCTTTCTTCAATTTAAATTAATGAATATGCAGTAATTGTTTACATAATTGAAAATTTTATAATATAATACATGATAAAAGAAAATTTGAAAAGATAAATAAAAAACAAAGATATGTACAGTTAGTGAGTATGTTTCAGGATGAGGAGGGGGAGGAGGGATCTTTAGTGAATGAGGAGGGGATTGTTGGATTGTGTATTAGAGTTTAAGAACATCTTTATCTGTTTTTAATAATGTTTTAAAGTGTCATGAAAAATATCTGTGTGTTTGAAATGTGTATTATTATCTCGCTGAATTCTAAAGATGGGTGAAAAATATCTGTAGTTAGTGGGTATGTCTATTCGGTAGGTACATGGAGTGATACAATCTTGAGTATGTCAGGGGTATCGATTAAGTTATTGCAAATTTTATATTGTAACAAGCGGACCCGACAGAAATTGTCCTATCCGAACTATTTGTGAAACAAAAAAAAATATGTAACATATATTTGAATCATATGGATGTTATTATTCGTTGAGCAAACTTACATTTTCTTGTTCGATGAGCCGCTAAACACTTTGAGGTTAGATTGATTGTCATTTTCGTATATAATTGCAATACAGCATAGATGGTCTGGACACGGAAAAGAACGAATTGAAATATGAATAATAACGAAAAAGTGAACAGAAATTAAAATTACATGCACATGTAAGTATATAATTGAAATATGAAAAATATCGAAACAGAGCAAATCGAAATTTAAATGTCAAAAAACCAAAACTACGACGCTAATGACAGATTTCTTAAAGTTGTTAGATGGAAAAAACTAAAGTTTGCCAATTCGACATTAGCGCCACCTATTATAATTTTTAGTTATAAAAAAATCTTGTTTATTATTTTTCTTTTATTATATTAAGGATTGTAAAAAAACCATTAATCAGGCTAAAAAACTCCATGACCAACATATAAGTCAAAAACTCTCCTCATGCCCTAACGGTAGCCGAAGATTCTGGTCATTGTCAACCTCCATAGGTCAGAACTTTTGCACATCTTCATTTCCACCTTTAACGAACCATGACGGATCCATTGCTAACTCTGCCACCGACAAAGCTAATCTTCTCGGTAAATTATTTGCAGATAACTCAACCCTTGACGACGGAGGAAAAACTCCTCAACCAGTTCCACATTGTGGTTTTAAAATGAACGAAGTAAGGATTAACTTCTCTGAGGTTTTACTCGCCATCCGAGGGTTGGATGTTAACAAAGCTAATGGACCAGATGGAATTCCCGTTCTTGTGTTAAAAAAATGCTCCGCCGAACTAGCCCCAGTTCTCACTAAACTCTTCAAACTCTCGTTTAAAACTGGTATTGTCCCATGTGACTGGAAAAAAGCGGTCATCCACCCAATTCCCAAAAAAGCTGATCGCTCCAACCCATCTAACTACCGACCCATCGCTATTACTTCTGTACTCTCCAAAATAATGGAAAGGGTACTAAACACCAAGTTGATCACATACCTCGAAGCAAACAAAATTTTAAGCGACCGCCAATATGGATTTCGTGGAAATCGATCTTGTGGCGATCTACTCGCGTATGTGACATCCGTTTGGGGTCGAGTTATGGAACGCTTTGGAGAAGCTCAAACTGTCGCCCTTGACATCTCTAAAGCTTTCGACCGGGTTTGGCACCGAGGTCTCTTAATGAAACTCCCTTCTTATGGACTACCCCAGTCTCTGTGTACCTACTTGGATTGCGAATTTTTTAAAAGATCGCGAAGTCATAACTGTAGTGGACGGTTGCTCTTCTTCTCCCCATTCCATTAATGCGGGAGTCCCTCAAGGGTCCATTCTATCTCCAACCCTATTCCTCCTACATATCAATGACTTGCTCTTACGCGCCCCCATCCACTGTTACGCTGATGACAGCACAGTCCATGACAATTTCTCTTTTGACAAACCTCCTAAACAGAGTGAAATATCAGAAGCCCGGAAAGACCTTCATCAAAAAATAAATAGCTACCTCCACTCAATCAATACCTGGGGTGAAAGTAATCTTGTTTCATTTAACGTCTCAAAAACCCAAGCCTGTCTAATTTCTGCGAAGAGAAACCCCAATGAATTGCAAGTGTCTTTCAACGGAAGCACCCTACCTAACAGCAGCTCTATCGACCTGCTTGGAGTATCTATAACGAACCAATTACACTACAAGGGCTCCATCGAAGCTAAGGTGAAACTCGCCTCCAAAAAATTGAGCGTACTATATAGAGCGCGCAGATATTTTACTAAGACCCAGATCTGTATACTCTACAAAGCGCAAATACGCCCAATTATTGAATATGGCAGTCACCTCTGGAGTGGCGCCCCCCAATACCTACTGAATACCCTCGACGCTGTCCAAAGGCGTGCTATACGTCTGATTGATGATCCATCACTGACTGATGGATTGCAATCACTAGAACACAGACGCAGAGTCGGTATTTTAAGTTTATTCTATAGATACTACCACGGGAATTGCTCAGAAGAACTTGCATCTTTGGTCCCTCCTCCACCCACTCGCAACAGAGTCACTCGCTTCACTCAATCGCAGCATCCATTCACAGTGGACCTTCAACATATACGAACAAGTCGCTTCTCGAACTCCTTTATTAACTCAGCAGCCCGACTGTGGAACGATCTTCCGAATTCTGTGTTTCCATCTTCGTACAACCCGGGTCTTTTTAAAATCCGAATTAATAAACTCTTTTCTAGATTGCAAACCCCTCCCAACGCTACGTAGTGCGCTTCTTCGGAAGAGTAAAATGGACCCAAATCCTAATAGCTGGCGTCCCCTACGTAGACATGTTAAAAAAAAAAAAAAAATATTAATGTTTAAAATTCCATTTTGTGAATCTAAACCATTCATGGACTCACAGGAAGACACACCATTTTTTTTTTATCAAAATCGGTTCAGCCGTTTAGGAAGAGTTCAGTGACATACGCACGTACAGATGAATTATATATATAAAGATATTTGGTCAAAGTAAAGTCTCCAGTCCTGTTATTAGCATTTTATTAGATTGCATATTTTTCAAATTTATTGTAGGTACTGTACCAATGTGTTTGTACTCTAATGGATTTGTAATAAATAAATATATGAAATAATTGTTTTCAGAGCGTGCCGCTTGAATTCTTTAAAAGTACCAAACCATGTATAATTGTATCAGGAGCACATAGAGATATGATGATAGTTGATTACATTAAACACGATTGCACGGATGATATATCATACTACATAACCATTATTCACAGTTGCCCGGTTGATCCGGGGATTATTATAAATTAGCCACAAAAACGTCAAGCACATTGTCCGCCCACAACTGCGGCGGTGAATGGTAATTAGGAGATTTATACCGAAAACCAGGTTTTAACAATATACGTGTGCCGCTCTCTGAATACTTACTGCTTTCTTTGAATAAAAAAATGGCACGAAAATTATGACCGCACAATGAGATATTAGCGATAATCATATCGACAGAAAAAATCCATAAGACTTAACAGCCAAAGATATTGTAGGTATATATTGGCACGATTCCTCTTCTTAAGGAACTGTTCTAGTACCTATAAATATCTAGAATGGGTGGAATATCTATCTCTCACGTTCTTTTTCTTATTACTTAGGATGGTGACTGCATAAGATCGCTCTTTGTATGGCCTGTGTCCATGTTGATCCGTTCAGTGCAGAACGCAAAGTATTTGTACTAAGGCTGTGTTCTCGAACAAAGTTTAAAGTAAAAGTATAGTTAAAATACTTTGATTTCATAAAATAGTTCAATACTTGGTTGTTTCATTGAAACTAATGCCGTCAAACGACACAATTTTGAACAATTTCATGATAACAAAGTATTTTAACTATACTATTTTTGATACTTTTGTTGAAACAACCCATGAAATGAGGGTTTTGATTTCGCCAGTTGGACCAAACTTGCCCCCCAGATTATTTTTACATCTATTGCGTGAAATTTGAATTTGTTTAATACTTTTCTTGAACGAATGAATGGTAAATTTCCGATAGTATAAATAAATATTACAAAGGAACAACAAATTTATAATTAAATCTTTAATTTATTTTAATATTAGTTTTGAAAAACCCTTTTTATATTTTTTTATCGCAAATAACTAAAAACTATATGACCTATGAAGTAAATTTTTACTTCGACCGAAAGAGAATATGAAAATCTGAGTATTTTTCTATTTAAAAATGTTTATTTCTATTATAGGTATTTAAAAAAAAAACTAAATTTTACCTTTATCTCACCTAAAAATATTTTCTGAATCACAAATTTGTTGATACACAATATTACTTAGTGTTTCATTCATAAGAAGGTAATTTAGTGTGCATATTCGTGTACATCCGTACGCCCAAAGGTATACAAGAGCCTTAAGACAGGGTATTGGTACACAAATTGAGGTGAAACACATGTCATTCATGTGTAAATATCAATCGGATATTAATGTCACATTTATATAGTATTAAAAGTATTTTCTTTTCGAAATTTTAATCTCTTTGTTAACAACATGTAATAGGAGTACTTTCAATAAGATTTTGTCGCCATGGTGAAGCTACCCAAGATTACAAAATTTGAATAACAAACGGTAGTCAGCGTAAGCAAAAGTATCAATTCCTTCTTTTTGAATTAAGTTATCTAGATTTTTTATGTATATAATAAACAAAATAGGTCCGAGTACTGATCCCTGAGGCAATCCAAATTTTACAGTTTCTGAAAAAAAGGCGTTTCATTATTTATCCTCACAGACTGACGTCTTCCTGAAATATATTTATTTATATATTGTTTTGCTTCCGGTTATATTATTTTATATTTGTTTTTGTGTATATTGATGTGTTATTATTATCATTATGTATTTATTTTTATTTTTTCTGTTGTTCTTTTTATTTAAATGAATAATTTTTGTTACTACGGTTAAATATATAATATGTAGGTATATATTTTTGTTTGCTCTTTATGCTTACTTTTCTCTCCGTTATTCTTTTTATTTGTATGTACTTATACCTTATTTTTAAGTGTTGTATATAAGATATGGTTTGTGTTGCATTGCACCCCCCTGCTCACGAACTGAAATAAAATCTCATTATTATTATAATTATCAAAAATCCTTTTTTACAAGTATAATAATCTTTGAAGTAGGTACAATATAACTTGATAAAGTAGGTAGTAAATAAAGTGTATAATACTATAATTCAGTTTAAAGTTAAAGTTTAAGTCATCAGTGTATAGGTACCTATATACAAGTATTTTAATTTATGGATTAGGCTACTCTACTACGCTATGCCTGTCCCAGAGTAGGGTTATATAAAGTTCTATTATTTTTATTGGTCATACTGTAACATAATTTTTATAAGGTTTAGTGGTATGTTAAAGTGAGACAGAGGTGCAAGTATAGTTACGTTTAGTGTAGGTAGTATGAAATATTGCTTGGAATGGGTTCAGTTTCTTTTCTTCCTTTAGTAACTAACCAATTTCTTATGAATGGAAAGTCAGTTTTAAAGAGGTTGAATATTTTAGGACCTATATACGCGCATGAGGTCATCCATTTTATAAAAAAATCCACAATTTCCGTATTCATGTACTTTTTTACAAATAAAAAATCTATTTATACCTTTCAATTAAAAACAATAATTGTAATTTTTTCGCAAGTCTTGGTCTTGATCTTGTATAAAATGCAAAGATTACCAGAGAGAGTTTTCCTCGTCACAAATTTCAACAAAATTAATAATGGGTACTTATATCTACCTAATGCATATTTTGGCATGTTTGTTTCGAAGAATGCGACAATTTAAGCATCAGCATCATTAAATTCTCATAAAGATATTAAGGCACCAATGTAGAATGATAAAAGATTCATGTGTCTGAGTCAACTATAAAATATTATATGTAATCTAATTTTTATGATGAATGTAAATGCTTTTCATGGACCATACGATACAAAGACGTTGTGGTCTATTTAAAAAGCAATGCATCATACCAAACGTTTTAATGTATAGCTGTAAAACAGGGGAAGCTATTAGTAGGAATCTAAAAAAATACAAAAAAGAACAAAAAAAAAAACAAAAAAAGTTCGGAACGCCATATGTTTTTTTTATGATAGAGATGTTACCAAAGTAGTCCGTAGATTTCACATTACAACATATTTTTTGTACTAAAATGTATGTGTCCTCAGTGGCGTAGCTAGCAGGGTCATGCAAACTAGCAGGGTCCAGCTTCAAAAAGGGCCCATATGAAACGAAATGTGAAAAAACAAAAATAATAATAAACCCTTCCTTGCACCCTGCGCAAGTGGCTAACTAATCAACTTTCAACTAATCAGTGTTTCCAGTCCAGAGAAGCAATATTAGCGTGAGAAATGCATACATACATACATACCATCACGCCATATCCCTTACGGGGTAAGCAGAGAGAACCGAGCGCCATACTCCTCTATTTTTGCATACATTCCTAGCTTCCTTTACATCCATGCATCGTCTCATACATGCTCGTCGATTATTCAAGCTTCTTATATTTCCTTCTTTCAAAATATCATTCACATGGTCATGCCATCCCTTTCTGAGGCGGCCCCTGCTATTCACTCCATCTCTTATACCCATGTATATTTTTTTGGTCAGTCGTTCATCATTCATTCTTTCAAAATGTCCAAACCACCTCAAGGAATTCACTTTCATTTTACTTATAATACTCTTCTTCATCTTGCATCCCCTCCTTATGTCCTCATTTTTTATTCTATCATATATCGTTCTATTACAAACTCTTCTTAGTGATCTCATTTCCACAGCATTTATTCTACTTTCATGCGTCTTTTGCCACGTCCACGTTTCACTGGCATACATCAAAGTGGGCACTACAATTTCATTATGTACGGCAATTTTGGCTTCCTTTGAGATGCTTGGATCGGACATTACTGGTCTAAGAGCTCCGTTTATTCTGTTACCTGCCATAACTCTTCTTTCAATGTCTTTATCAGGTCTTCCTTTCCGTTCAAACATACTCCCCAAGTATAAATATTCCTCTACTTGTTCTAGCCATTCGTTCTCTACTTTTATTCTACACGGAGTTATACTTTCAGTTCTTTCGAATACCAATATATCTTAGATTTACTCACATTCATTCTCAGTCCGTTCCGCAAGCATCCTTCATACACTTTATTCACTACTTCACATCCTTCATACACTAGTGTGAGAAATGAATTCAAATAAATTTCTCCTCTGCTGGGGATCGAACCCAGGACGTCCGCACAGAAACCAAACGGCTTAGCAACTGTGCCTGACAACAAAAATGTGAATAGTAAATAAGATTAAATTTTTTATACTGAAGTGTGAAGCGTTGGAAACACCCCACTGATACTAACTGTAAATAAATAAAATGTATAGCTGTTACAGTAGTTAATGATGGATCCTCAAAATTGGAACTAATAATTTTTTTACAGTCTGAAAAAATATGAATATAATATATTTTTTTCCATACCTAGGTACGTAATATAATGTTTATGGTGTATATCTATGTATCCTGCTCAGCTTCTCCTAATGAGGTGTCATATTTTCTTACACGTGAATTATGGGCGTAATACAGGGTGATTTATTATCAAACATTATGGATATTAGTTAGGTAGGTATCTATACACAGGACGATCTTCTTAATGATATGCGGTGAAGTTTTTACATATTTTGGCACCTCCTTGCTAATTCACTGGTAACAGGCAACGCGCAGTAATAAAAAAAATGTAGAAATCTTATCAAATGTCTTTCAATGTAATTTATTAATGGCATCTAGAAGAGTAGGTATTATTAGTGTACCCTATAGCAAAACAAATGTACTTTTATTCATTAAAGTGTTTGAATTTGAGGTTTAATTAATTAATTTATTTTTATTTATTTATTTATTAATTATTTATTTATTTATTTTTTTATTTATTTATTTATTTATTTATTCATTTATTTATTTCTTTATTTAAGTATTTATTCATTTATTTATTTTTTATTTGTTTATTTATTTATTTATTTATTTATTTATTTATTAATTTACAATTTTTTGGGAGACTTATTTATTTAGTTTAGTTTTTGAGACTTACTTATTTATTTACAATTTTTATTTATTTATTTATTTATTTATTTATTATTTATTTATTTATTTATTTATTTATTTTTTATTTATTTATTTATTTACAATTTTTTGGGAGACTAACAGCTATACATTTCAGTTTTACATTTAAGATAATAATTAAACAGCCAATTATAAGTCTCCGCTGATAATAGGCCATACCGTCAGTTGCAGGATGAAAAATACAACAACACAATATTATTGTGTTTCTGTAATAGAAAAAGTTTCATCCTGCAGCCGAGGTAAACATAATATTACTTGAAAATTTTAAATTACATTAAAAAAGTTCATATTCACAAACATATCATTAAAGAACTTAGCACTAAGAACATTTCTCTCTTGTCGATAATTAGTGGATACTTGTTTTAACGAGAATATGGTTTTTACGAGAATATAATTTGTCAATGTTGATATTGGGTTTAAATCTTAAAGGTTTATTTTTTTAGTTGAAATTACTGATTTACTTATACGTATGTTTTTAGTTAAAATTACTGATTTTTTTATACGTACATATGTTTCGTGCTTTGTATTTACTAAAAATCAATAGAGAAATATATAATATTATTACCTATTTGTAAAAGTTGCAGACTTGCAAGACTTTCAAGACCAAGACTAGGGTGAGTATGCAAGACAAAGACCAAGACTATATTGAGTATACAAAACCATGACCACATCTATGAATGCGAGACTATGAACAAGACTCGGAGTATGCATGACCCAGATCAAGACCGGGGGTGCAAGACCAAGACCAAGACAAATACCACCACGGTCTTGCATTTGCCATTCATAATAAGTGATGAAGCACTAAGTTCTTTTTTATTTCAAGATCAACCAGCTAGACTATGGAATATCTTATGTGATATATCGTCATATCTGCAAGAAATATTTAAGTAAAAAATAAAAATATTTTAATAATTCTTAAACGATATCCCTTCTAACATTATTTTGTCATAAATACCTTATTATCAATCAAAAAACTCAAACTCAAACAGAACCCACACAATTTTCACGATGTTTAAAAAATACTTCTTAAATAAATATTACCTAGTAATTTCGCAAATAATTTTTTTTTTTATAACGGTGACCATGCATGCTCTTAATTTATCTTTGTTTTACTATACTGTATCGATTCATTCCATTACGACATGTCCCACAATGCGGGGTAACCAGCGACAGGTGTGTGGGTGTGTATTAGGTACCTTATAAAAGGGAACACAACACATGCTTATATCGCTACAAACCAGTCTCTTCTCACCTAAAAAGGCAACATTCAGAATTTTTTTTAACAATTTTTATAAAAAATGAATTCAGTGACGACATCGCCTCATACAATTTGTATGGCAGTGGGCCTATACACAATATCTAAGTAAAATTAATAGTTTGATACTTAATCTCCAAACATACATGCATACCATCATACTGTTTTCATATTCTGGGTAGGAAAAAAGGACTGACCTCCGTACTATCCTATCTTGACATACATATATTTTTAAACGTAGATATCTACATGTGTTGTGTAGAAAACAAAATATCTTAAAATATTCAATAATTACTTGGATTTATGGGTTTATAGATTGGTACTTATTCTTCAACTATACATACTATCGCTATCGACAGTTGGATCTCATGTGTTATATGCAACTAGTAGTTAAATATTCTTGGCATCTCTAATAAATGCAATAGATTAGAGTAAAATATTAATTCACTATAACAATAATTAAAGAATGAAAATACAAACACTACATGATTGTAACAGAAAATTTTAGTTGTATGTACCTATTTGTTGAATTCATAATAATCTATATAAATTCATATATTTAGTATGCAAAATATCATTATAAATAAGAGTCTAGTCACTTCAAAATATAACATAATAATAAATATTTGTTATTACATATCAATGTACTTTGACATTTGACTGATTTGACCGACATAGACCGACATAAATAATTCGCCCCCTGGTGTTAAAAATTGAAACTAACACTAACGGCGGGAACGATAATAAGATATTTGACGTTTTTCTCGCATAAAAAATCAGATTCTTTGAGAGGGTATTATATTTTAATGCCAGATGTCTTAGAAGTTTGGGATTAAGATATAATATAACTTTGAATAATTTCTGTCCGCTAAATTTCGTTATTGACACACACGTTTTTTGCATGTAAAAAACATGATTTTTAATCTTCCCAGAAATCGAGTTTTTTCTCATTTTGTATGAAAATTTAAATTTTCAAACTTAAATATCTGGATCCCTAGACGATCATTTCTGATAAATTAAATGACGTATAATTTCTGTCGAAACAATGAATATCTCTGCAAAATTTGATGATCGTAGGTAAAGAGGGGAAAAAAGTGAAAAGTTCGTGTATATATGTTCCGCAAGTTTTTCGTAGGGACGGTATTTTAATACATTTTTTTGTATGGGACGGTATTTTAGTATAGGTAAAATTTTCAGTACAATTTTTGTATGAGAATTTTAGTATAGGTATTTGAGTTCAGGTGAAAGGTGGTTGGGACTTGCGTCACGGGCCCTTACTGACGTGGGCTCATGATAAAAATCTATGGTTTATTCCTCTCATAATACTACCAACATGACGTCATAAAAATTCGAACAATTGTAAATTCTGATAATTGTGTGTTCGGAAAATTGTTTTTCGAAAAAATGTGATTCGAATAATTGCCATTCGTAAAATTGATTTTCGTAAAATTGAGCATTCGAATAATTGTTTTTCGAATAATTTTCCTGTCACCGGTAATACGCACCCGCATACCTGTCACTGTTTACCCCACATTGAGGGATATGCCATGATGGCATGGTATCTTCCTGTTGTGTCCTTTGATATTTTCCATTCATTTGTCATTGCTATTATTTTACTTTAGTTAGGTAGGTAGGTACAATTGTTTTAAAAAAGGACCATTATCGAAGAAATGTTTGTAGAAATGTATAGAGTCACCATTCTCATTCATGAAGCCATAGAGGTAAAAGAAGATATTGTAAGTTAAATTGTTTGTATAGTTCGTCCAAGCTTGGCTTTGGTATGACTCATCATAAAAATTTATTTATTTATGGTCACAAGCAGTCGCAATTACAAAATACATTAAATAAGACAATTACTCACATAAGGACAAGGATACAAAGTTAATAAAAACACGTGAATGATGGTGTATCTGAATCAAAAGGATCTAGGAGAGTATTAAAAGGAAAGATTAACAATATTACAATATTACTACATGCCAACATAATGAGAACTCGATTTCGCCATAACGATTTATCATAATAATTACATATTGACATACAAACGCATACACACACATACATTAGAAGTATGTTTATTACATCGTTACGACGCCACATTTTTCTATCCTGGCACGCATTTCTCGCCTCGTCCACATTCATGCATCGTCTCTTACATGTTCGTCTTTGCTCACACTTCTAACATTTCCGTCTTTCAGAATATCGTTCACATGGTCGTTCCATCCCTTTATTGGGCGTCCCCGACCTCTCATTCCATTCCTTTCCGCTTTGCATATTTTCTTCGTCTGGCGCTCCTCATTCATTCTCCCCATGTGACCAAACCATCTCAATGTGTTCACTTTCATTCTAGTAATGAAATCTTTCTTCAACTTACATTCTTTCCTTATGTCCTCATTTCTTACCCTGTCATACATCGTTCTATTGCAAATTCTTCTTAACGATCTCATTTCAACTGCATTTATTCTGCTTTCATGCGTCTTCTGTCATGTCCAGGTTTCACTTGCATACGTCAAGGTTGGTACTACGATGGCGTTATGAATGGCAACTTTGGCATCCTTTGATATGTTGCGGTCATTCATAATTGGTCTAAGTGCTCCATTCACTCTGTTTCCTGCCATAACTCTTCTTTCGATCTCTTTATCATGCCGTCCATTCTGTTGAAATATGCTTCCCGAGTATACATATTCGTCGACTTGCTCGAGCCATTCGTTCTCTACCCTTATATTACACGCTGTTCTGCTTTCACTCTTTTCAAAGACCATTGTCTTTGATTTGCTAGCATTCATCCTAAGTCCGTTCTCTATGTATCCTTCATATACCATACTTACAAGATACTGTAACTCTTCCATACTTTCTGCTAATAGAACTTTATCGTCTGCATACATCAAATCTCGCACCATTACAGTACCTACTCAATTTCAGACCCTTGCTTTCATCCTTAAGGGCTCTTATGCAGAAATCAATACAGGTTAAAGAGCTATGGAGACAGCACGCACATACTCTTATACAGGTTAAAGAGCCATGGAGACAGCACGCACCCTTGCCTAACGCCATGTATTTTACATGTCGATAACATATTTTTGCGATGAACCATACCAAAGTCAAGCGTGGACGGCCTATATTTATATTCAATAAATAAAAAAATAAGTTTTAATAGAAATAACGGGTGGGCGCCATTAGATTTATTAACTTATTCAAAGAGAGGATTATCTTTAATAAAATATTAGTGATACACTTTATATATTTTCAAAATAACAGAAATTGAAACGGTCATTGTATTTTATTGTCGATTCGATATAAATAAAAGAATTCTATGTCCCTTACAATGAGATTAGCCGAGGCGAGATGTGGTTTGTTTACCGAAATCGTTAAATATGACATCGTAAATTTTATAACGCAATTCCAACCATCATTATAACGACCGACTATTTTAATCTAGGATTATGTAAATAGGTATTAACGTCAGAATATTTTTTTTTATGATCGGCCATTAATGAAAAATTATACATTAAGACTAATTAGATAATAGGTTTTTTAATCGACTTTTATTTTTGAGATTATTTGTTTGCGTAAATTGAGGATTTATTTTAAATTAAATTGATTTGATATTTTATTTTTATTTGTATATTTATAATATTAATAACTGTGAACATAAAAATTAGAAATTTATGAGAAAATATAAAATTGAACGTAAATACAAAAACATAAATACAAAATATAATAGGTACAAATGTTCAATAATAATGAACGAAAAATATCTCTCACGTAGAAAATGTGCAAAACAAAAGACAAAACATATCAAGTGAAAGTGAAAATTAATATAAAATGTGATATAAATGTTTTTATTAGTAAATACCTACAAACATTGGCAAACTAAAAAATCATTTTGTATCAACATTTTTTTGTGCAAATTGACGCTCATTCGCGATAAATATTTTTTTTTTTTTCGTTTCTTTGAATAAACATCATGGTATTTGTATGAGACTTCTAAATTTTCTCCTTTTTTGGGATTAATAGGTATTTTCTTTTTTTTTCTATTCGTAATCTGAATTTTTACATTACTTTTATTTATTTATTTAAACATCTTCTTGTACATAATATAAACAAGTATAATTGTACACTGGCGGGATTATTCCAACCAGATTACCAAGTATGACAACATTGTGTATGTACAACAGCAAATAAATAAGAGTAAAATAAATCAAAGAAAATACGTATAACACTTAAATACTATTAAAACTAAAAAAAATAACTATTCATAGCAATAAAAAAGGATATGGTAAGGACAGGAGGGGAAATCGGGATCAGGTGTTCAAGGATAAATATTCCTTCTTTAGTTTTTTCTTGAAAATACTAAGTGTTTCTTGAAATTCGGACTAAGGCTATTCCATAATCTTTCTGATTGTACTTCGAATGAAGAGCTGAGAAATTCTGTATTATGGATAGGGATGGATAGTGTTGTACGTTCAGCAGATCGGAGTGGAAGTCCATGATTGGATAAATAAGGGAATTTGATTTTGACTCTTTTTATTGTTATTAGTTTATTGTTTCATTATTTATACTCAGATATTATTATTTTTTGTTTTTTTTTTATACCTACAATTATGTTTTTTTAATATAAATTGTTTTTGTCTGTATTATCATGTTAAAGTACTGTTTTATTTGTACCTATATGTAAAAGGCTATGGAATGAGGTGAGATGTAAAATGGAATGAGAGGTCGGGGCCGCCCAAGGAAGGGATGGCATAACCATGTGAACGGTATTTTGAAAGACGGAAATGTCAGAAGCATGAACAACAGACGAACATATGAAAGACGATGTAGGTATGAATGTCGACGAGGCGATGAATGTGTGTCAAGATAGAAAAGAAGTGGAGTTCGGTTCTCTCTGCCTACCCCGTGAGGGACATGACGTGATGGTATGTATGTAGGTATGTAAAAGGCTATCAAGTCATTAATTGTATTAAACAAATAAATAAATTACGGTTTAAAGAACGGAATCAAAAATCAGTTGGTACCTACCTATTCCATATGGGGAGATTTTTGAATAGACTTTAAACAGGCTTTTAAAATCCACATTTTTAAATTATGAGAACACACAGTTAATGTTCAGTTAAAATCTAATAACTATTTAATTAAATTCAAAGTGTTCAATTAAAAACTTAATTTAAAATCTACTTTCTGTACCGTGCTGTCCTTTAATTTTAATATAGGTACCTATATATTATTATTGTAGATTTTTTGTGACCATAATATTATGGACTATGTACCTTTTCTGTTTCGATGAACTTAAGTGTTATGAAATGAAACTATGGAGGATAAAATACAATAAACAATATAATCTTTCATATAAAAAAATGACTTCAAAATGAATGTGGCATTCGGCTCTCTCTGCCTACCCCTTGAGGGACATGGTATGTATGCATGTAGTAATATTATCTTTCATAGAATTCGCCTATATAATACAATTATCTGTATTTTACAGATAGGAGACGCCTTTGGAAATTGAAGAGCTTCATGTTTTTTTCTCATGAGTCCTATCATCATAACTCGATGAAACTTATATGTGTGATCACCTCTGAAGCACTTCCTTCCTATTGAAAAAAGAATAATTAAAATTAGGGGGGCAAGTCTGGTCCAACCGGCGAAATCAAAACGCACGTGATTACCCATATCATGGTTATAATTATTGTATGGAGTTCTATGACATCTAAAGATATTATAGAACTCCACATATAGTCTGGTCCAACCGGCGAAGTCAAAACCATCACGATTACCCATATCATGGTTATAATTATTATATGGAGTTCTATGACATCTAAAGATATTATAGAACTCCACATATAGTCTGGTCCAACCGGCGAAGTCAAAACCATCACGTTTACCAATATCATGGATATAATTATTATATGGAGTTCTATAATATCTTTAGGTGTCATAGAACTCCATATGATAATTATATCCATGATATGGGTAATCACGAGCGTTTTGATTTCGCCGGTTGGACCAGGGGGGGCTACATACTCATGACATGTTCTTAATACGTTCTTAGCTTGCCTTAATCTTAAAAATGTATAAATCAGTACTCGAATATAATCCAATCTTAATCTTTCTCTACATTTAATCATGAAAATATGTTAATATCAACGTTTATTATGTAATTGTCATTAATTGTTGTTTAAATTAATATAATAATTCAATTAATTTAACCTCAAAGATTGCTAAAGTCTGAAACTGATTTTAATTTTACTTATATCAACTTCATGATGGTAATATGGTAAAGAATAACTATCGCTGGAGTGAAAAATTAGAGTTTGATGATTTTCTCATGAATCCTATGATCTGATCTTGATCAAATTTAAATGGGACCAATCGGAGGATGTCCTCTTTCTAATGAAAAAATAAAAATTGAAATCGGAAAACGCAGTAAAAAGAAATCGCTTAAAAAACTTTACGAATAACTTTACACTGAAATAAAACGAATCTTAAGTTTAGATTTTCAAAACGGAATTCTTGTATCAGTGTAAAAATACAGTAGACAGAGAGTGATATAAAAAGTACAAAATAATAATAATGTTTGGTTACCAGCAACAGGTGTGCGGGTGTTCATTACCTTATAATAGTAAGCACGATACATACGTGTTTCCCCTTAAACCAGTCTCGTCTCACATAAAAAGGCACTACATTCAGAATGGGTGGTGAACCTCATTGCTGTACTATGTGAGTTGTTATTGTTGCCTGTTTTATTTTCGATTACCCGGCTCTTACGGGAGACGCGAAAACAATTATAATGGAAAAAAGTGGAAGCACTATTATAAACCGGTGCCTCACAGTATAAAAAGTAAAATAAAATTACAAGATACCAAGCGGAAAAAACAATTATATTATTTTAATTTTTATGAATGTTTGTTTAGTATGTCAAATTAAAAAAACATAATTTTCTAATTTCACGTCCTATATAATGCGGCCGCATTTTGTCTTGAACTAATTAAGAGGACCAAAGATTGAGACGAAAGAAAAAGAGAAATAAGATAAAAAAGATCATATAATTATGGGATCCAGTCGGCGCCAGTTCCGGGTGGCTGAAAATCATAACGCCCTTTTTCGAAAATTGCAGTGAGGAAATTGTCATGGGGATATATATATGAAAAAAGTTAATATACCGTGTCTCAGACGGGACGGCAACATGCCATATCTGCTGCAATATTATATGACAAATTCAAATTTACACCGGTTCTCAAATACTGTCACAACGCTGGTTTTCAAAAAATTATATTAATTTTTCATGTCTGACATCCTGATACATTTCCTAAATTAAGTAAATGCTTGTACTTTAGGTGAACGAAAATAGTCGAGACAAAATTTGAACTACCTTGCGTGCACTGGATTTTTAATCTAAAGCGCACTTTTCACGGACGAGGTTTTCAACGGGTTTTTCAACGCGGTGGGAAAAAAAATATTATATAAAAAAAAAAAAACGTTTTGTAGGCCTATTACTGTTTATATATTATGAAATTTTGGGCTCTGTAAATTGAGCGGATCAAAAGTCATAAGGGGGGGGGAGACACAGACACACAGACAGACACACAGACACACGGACACACGGACACACAGACACATAAAATGTTCTACTCCGAAGCCTTTAAGTTGGTGTTTTTTGAATTCAAAGTTGGAAAAACCGTGAAAAATATAGACCGTGCATACAATCTCGCGTATCTTGGGTTGATACTTTGTCGATATGTTAAGAGAACAAAATTCTCTTAATCGACAGTTGGATAACCTACTTAATCGAATTAGAAAAGGAAGAAGGAAATAAAATAAATTTTACTATGATGAGTACCTACACTGAATAGGACTATGTTTGTTAAAACAAGAATTCCTTTTAAAAAGATTTTTTTGTTAAACCAGAATATTCCAACTGCCGATTTGTTCAAGAGAACTTTGTTCTCTTAACATATCGACAATGTATCAAGCCAGGATACGCGAGATTGTATGCATGGTCTATATTTTTCACGAATTTTCCAACATTGAAGTCAAAAATACTAACTTAGAGGCTTCGCAGGATTTACTCAGAATTCGGAGTAGAACATTTAGTGTGTCTGTCTCTGTCTCTGTGTGTGTTTGTCCGTCTCCCTATTATAACTTTTGATCCGCTCAATTTACAGAGCCCAAAATTTCATAATATATAAACAGTTATAGGCCTACAAAACTTTCATACTCAGAATTTTAAATTTTGTTGTAGTCAGGGGTTTTCAACTTTTCCATATATCTCAGAAACCACAAAAGTTAAAAGGCTGAAAATTGGTATAAATATGGACAAATACATAGTCTCAAATTTATTTTTTTTAAGTTTAACTGCCTATATTTCCAAAGTTTTTAATAATACCAAAAAAGCCGAAACACCTCAACTATATGATTTAATTTGCTATAAAAAAATTAAACATTATAGTAGTACGAGTGCATCTCAATTTTTGTTTAACGATTTTCATAAAAATTGAATTTAGTGACGACATTGCTTCATAGAATTTGTATGGTAGTCGCCTATACACAATATATGAATGAATTGTTATATTAAGAAGACTTAATAGTTTGATACTTAAATCTCCAAACATACATTCATAATATTGCTATAAAAAATTTAAACATTATAGTAGTACGAGTACATCTCAATTTTTGTTTAACAATTTTCATAAAAATTGAATTTAGTGACGACATTGCTTCATAGAATTTGTATGGCAGTCGCCTATACACAATAATATATGTAAGAAGACTTAATAGTTTGATATACTTAAATCTCCAAACATACATACATACCATCATGCTGTTTTCATATTCTGGGTAGAAAATAGGACTGACCTCCATACTGTCCTATCTTGACATACATACCAACATGTGTTGTATAGAAAACAAAATATCTTAAAATATTCAATAGTTTGGATTTATGGGTTTAACGTTTGGTACTTATTCTTCAACTATATATACTATCGCTATCGACAGTTGGATCTCATGTGTTACATGCAACTAGTTTAATTATTTGCTTTAGTTCATATACTTTGTTATGTAACTTAATATTATAGTGGTTTGAAAGAAATTGTCTAATAACAATTAGCTCACCAATATACCATGTGAATTTATATTTTTAACAATTTAATTAATAAATAATAATCTACATTAATTACTTAAACGAATTAGAAAAGGAACACGGAAATAGAATAAGTTTTACTATTATGAGGACACTGAATAGGACTATGTTTGATAAAACCAGAATTCCTTTTATAAAAAATTATTTGTAAAAACCAGAATTCCTTAAAAAATATATTTAGGTATGTTAAATCCAGAATACCTTTCAAAAATACCTTCTTTCGATTTTCAAACGGAATTCTGGTTCATAATTCTTTTTAATTTTCTCGTTGTTGGTACCTACCTATAACATGCATTTTTAAAAATCACTGTTCCGAGAAAACCTTCAAATTAAGAAATAAATTCCCCCCCATTACCACTTAGGTCTAATTGGTTAAATTTCGAAATTGGCGCGAATGTGGGCGGCGCTAGTTGGGTTTTGGGGAAAAAAATATATTTGCAAGTTTATAGGGGATTCGGTTTCAAAGTAAACACCGTCAGTAATAGCAACACATGGCACAAGCCAAAAACATGGTAAAGGTGTTATGTTTCAGAACGGAAGGTCTTCTGCCGATTCTTGTACAAAGATAATGATTATGACCTTTGCCATCTGAATACTGTATCAATGACATGCCGATATGGGCAGAACTGTAGATACAAACAAGAATATACTTAATGTAAAATAAACTAAAAACAATGACAGTAAATAAAGCATTGAAGTATGTTTTTGCATTAAGAGGACATATAACGCTAAATCTAGTGACTGAAAACATGATGTATTAAAACCGCCTAATGCACTATGAAGTTACGCGTTAGTAAGGTTAACTATCGCGTGCGTTAAAAAAGGTTTATACGTGATTTAAATTATCGGAAACCCAAAATTTGTAGATTTTTTGCATTTTACAAACAAACCTTAGTTGAAATGAAAAAACTTTATCGGTCATTCACTTTGATTTTACGCATTCTATTAGCATATACAAGATTTATTTCTCTACGACACATAATTTTGGAGTAATTTTAAAAAAATGCTGTAAAAAAGGATATTTTTTATATTTCTTTCAGAGGAATTTAGGCTGAATTTTAAAATTGTGTGACGAATATTCACTAGAGAAATGTTGAATACACTTATGCTATTTTTTCTAGAAACATTCTGTTTAACATATTTGAGGAATTTGATTTCAAATTGGGGTGTTTAGCTTTATATGCCCCCTTAAGGGACAGGTTAAGGCAATGCAGGCAGGTCAAATGCAAACTTTGTTAACTATTGTATGAGAATGAACGTCCTTAAAGATTACAATCTTGAGCGCCCAAGTAAGTGTATTTGAACCAAACGTTACATAAAATACTATGGTTTATTTTTTGATTTTACAAAAAACTGAGATCATTGTGTGAAAACGTATCGAGCCAATGTTTAGATTTACAAAATAACTTTCATTTGAAAAAAACATTAACGTTTCTAAGCCTTATAAGTTTTGAGCTATGGATAACGTCTGAGAAAACAGGGGGGGCAAGTCTCGTCCAACCGGCGAAATCAAAACCCTCGTGATTACCCATATCATGCATATAATTATTATAATATGGAGTTCTCTGTCATCTAAAGATATTCATCATCAAAAGTCTCAATCCTGTGGATTGGTTTGCAGAAGAAGTCTACATCTCGCTTTCCACTTCTCTCTATCCTGTGCAGCCCTCTTCAGCTCAACATATGTGGCGCAGTTCATGTCCTCGCACACCTGGGCCAAATACTCCCGTCGGGGGCGCCCCCTGTGGTTTGTCCCCTCAACCATTTCCTCCATTAGGTCATGTAGGAGACCCTCGTGGCGCAAGATGTGACCAATCCAGCGAGCACGTCTCTCGGAGATGATATTGAGTAGGTGCCTGCCTTCTTCAACTTTGTTGAGAACCTCGGCATTCGTGATGTGGTCGCTCCAGGATATTCCCAGTATTCTTCTGTAACTCCACATCTCGAAAGCCTCTAGTCTATCTCTGTCTCTTTCGGTAAGACACCATGTCTCACAGCCATACATCAGTATGCTCCACACATAAGATATTATAGAACTCCATATAATAATTATATCCATGGTATGGGTATTCACTAGGTTTTTGATTTCGCCGGTCGGACCAGAATTGCACCCCTGGTAGGTATTATTTAAAAAAATATTTCGAAAAAAGTACACAAGTTTATCAGGCCAATGTATAGACAAAAATAATGATAGAATAACATATATTTTTGGCGCAAGAAGCTTCCAAAAAGTACCTTGAAGCCTATCCCGTCACCTTAAACCAATGCAAGGTATATTGTGGAAGTAATGAAACATATAGAAGTATGTACCTACTTAGGAATATTTTGGAACATCTCTATTAGAGATGGAGGAAAAGATTGTGTACGAAAGCAAGGAAAAATCACAGTCATTCTTAAACGGCTTATGACCTGTCATCGGCTGGCTTTAGTGATCACTTTACGTAATTGCAACATTCGCCAATTTTGAATATCTTTTTTATAGTGAGTTTTCCTTGTGAAGTCTGTTAATTTGGAAAATATATTATTTATTTAATCAAGGTAAAACCATTCATATTGTTGTTCTTTATTAAATATTCCCATTGTTTTTTTACCTTGATTAAATAAATAACTATATATCACAAAGAAAATTCAATATAAAAAAGAAATTTATAGAAACATATAAAACAATAAAAATAATAAAAAAAAAGATGGATAGGATAGGAGAGGAGGGGACAGGGATATGAAAAGGAGACAAATTTAAGTGTTATGTGTAAGGAAATAATTCCTCAGATTTTATTTGAAAGCGGGAAAAGTTAATGAAACTCGAAATGAAGAAGTGAAATGAAGTTATGATACGATGTGATTCCAAATTCGGACTTGTAAGGAGAAAGATGTCGAAAGAAAATTTAGTTACTATTAATAAAAAAATAAATAGTTTCGAAAATGAAACCTTTAAACTTCATTGGAGTCCAATGGGGATGACTATTGTGGTACGTTCATCAAAAGGAAATGAAATCTATTCGTGATTTGACAGAAAAATTAAGATATATTTTTAAGTAGGTATTGCTGTGAATAGGATCTACAAATAATATTCCCTACTGCCACCATCACCCTCTCCGCATATGGGGACTGTAAATGGCCCCTTCACAGAACGCTAAATGAGCCAAAAAAAAAAAGCATAGCACGAAAAGTAGCTCATGGAGCCCTCTAGATTAGCAATCTCGCAAAAAAAACAATCAAAGAATGTGAATAAACGATTCACACTCGAGGACATTTTATTCACATTCGTCGATAACATTATTAACCCTTACAAATAATACTTAGGTACTTATGAACGTTGCAATATGTGTGTGTTTAGATTTAATGATATGGATATCGAATCTCTCTGCCTAACCCCAGAACTTGCTCATAAATCTAATGTATTTGGTATATAACACAATATGATATACCGTTAACAAAAACATGTGTGTGACATTTTATCGGTTTCATTCAAAAACAGACACATTCATTCATTAAAGAAATACCTAATATGAATGAGTAAAATGGTATTAAAAAAAATCTACATCGATGCCGAAAGCCAATACGTCAATCTCTTCCGATCGGCATTATGAATGATTGCATCCAAAATTGATTATATCTGTCTGTCAGTTTATATCAAAGGGTCCACCCATTTTATGTTAATATATTTGACATTTTTTTTGTAAAGGACGGCTTTAAGAATCAGTGGGATATTTAATGGTGTCTTTTGAACCTACCGGACAATATATTAGGTATGATTTCTTTATATCTATTTGTGAATACTTGCCATGCACCCTGCGTAGGTGGCGAGTTTATTACCGAATGGCAATTCCTTCCAAGTTACCAGTGTTTTCAGCTCATGGAAGCAATACCTATTTGCGTTAGAAATATTTGTAAATAAATTTCTCCCCTTTTGGAAGTCGCATTCAGGACGTCGGCACAAAGTCAAACAGTTAACCACTATGCCACGGCGATCGATAGTCGTCCCTGACTGAAAATAATGGATAGCTTAACTGTTTTGCTATCGATATTTTAACCAAACTATTGCCATCCATAGATAACTCAAGTTTAGCTATTAGGTAATATAACTGAATGGTTTGGCTGTGTGCACAAAACATTTAGTTATAGTAACCAAACGTAATAATTTACGATTACTATTATTAATTAACAGGCAGGTAGCTATTGCTGATGGTCCTGTATCATGTGTTTCTTTGTGTAATGTGCATCCAATCTGTTTTTAAATTGATTTAGTGTTCCAGCACTCACAACTTTACCTGGTAAACTGTTCTAGACATCCACCACTCTGTTGGTCAGGAAGTGCTTCCTTGGATTCAGGGAAAAGGATGTTTTATTCAACTTTAAGTGATTGCCCCTCAGTTGTGGATTGTGATTCATTGTAAAAAAGCTATCAAAAACACTACAGCGATAATAGCCATATAAGATGTTGTATGTCTCGATCATACCCCACGATTCCGGCGTTCCTGCAGAATTGGGATTTTTAAAATTTTGCAGCCTTTCTGAGTATTCCAGACCACAAACTACCCATTCCAATTGACAGTTTGGTTGCTCGTCTTTGTACTTTCTCAAGCAGTGTAATGTCCTTGATAAAGTAAGGATTCCATATTTGAAACCCATACTCTATGATTGGCCTCATATTTTGTTACTTTTACATGAAATTTTGTTAGTATTGAAAATCGAGTGGGGTGTGGCCAACGCTAAACTCTTCACTAACAAGTCATTCTATAAAGTATTCAAATTTTGTATGGAAAATATTCAGCATTTTCATGAAATTAGTTTGTAAAATTTTAATTTTCCTGAGCTTGGGGTCACTTTCAAATATTTGACAGTTAAAAATATAAGCACTATTCAGATATCCTTCAAAATTTAATGAGGTCTAAGCGAGTATTACGCTACGTCCTACGTAGGCGATTCAAAGCGAACGCGATTGCGAAGCGATGCGGTGCGGATACAAGCGAATTCAATGCGATGCGGTGCGACGCGGCGGCTCTGTCCTACGTGTGCGCGAATCTTTCCCTCTGCCGCCAGCTACTGTCATGTATGTACGTATATAAAATACTCAAGAAGTACGTACGGCAGAGAAGTGAAACTAATATTGTGTACTTAGAGAGGCATATTTATGGGGGATATCACAATTTGTATGAAGAATTACGTGATCTTGAATTAATAAATGAGACTGAATTTACATCTTTCCGTGAAACATATCAAAATTTGACATTCGTGCAAGCGAGAGAAAACTTTGTGTGTTTTGAACAACATCCTAGTGTAAAATAGCAATAATAAATAAATGTGTTTACTTGTAGTCCCATTTATTTTTGGCAAATCCTAAAATTCGCGGTTCGATAATAATTTGTCCCATAATATGGGACGTTCATGGACAGAAATTAAAATTTCTGTTTCTGACATGTCAAAAAACAATGACGCCGCTATCAATTCGCGCGAAAATATCAAACCAACTGATCGCGTTCGCTTCCCATCGCGCCTCGCCGCATCGAAACCAACTCGCGGTCGGTAACGTAGGACACTACCATAGTTACTGACTGTTATTTTCGCGCCACGCCGCGCCGCTTCGTATTCGCTTTGAATCGCCTACGTAGGACGTCGCGTTAGATATACATATTTGCAAAATTTGAAAATAATCGAATGAGTAGGTACTATAGTCTACAATCGATAAAGTAAAATACGCGGTTAATAGCATACAGCACATAGCACACAGCACACTGCACATAGCACTCACACACATAAACATTGTAGTGATATCTTCGTGTCTTCGGAGATACCCGAATGCATTCGTCGTGTGCATTCGATATATTGAATGAGCGCGTGATTCTGCTGCCTAGGCCGACACCACAAACATCGCGTGTATTTTTTTTATTTGTTATATTAGCGTGCATATTTACGAGTTCCTATCATATTTAATATTGTATATTGTAGGTAATTATATTATTATATGTGAATAAAGTCAAATTGAATAGTATTCTCGACTTAATTACTCACATACACAACAATTGTGATGAAACTCTCAGAAATCTGCAATAAAAAAGCCTTAAAAATTGAGAAATCATAACTCCCCACTATATCCCCTTGGATTAGCGTGGAGTAAAAATACAACAATAATGTATGCAAGTGAGACATGGACATGGCAGAAGACAAGTAAAATAAACGATTTGAGGTCGCATAGATGAATATGTGGTAAAATGTTGCCATACAGTCTACCGGTGAATCTGAAACTGATCAAAAATAATACATCACAACGAAATCTTTTGTCACTAGCACAAAATTTCAAATATCATCCAGAAATTATAAATCATAATATAGTGATGAATAAATTTATCATAATCATTTCGTTTACAGACCGAACCATTCAACAACAAATCGAAAAAGATTAAAAAAAAGATTCATCAATTTGAAATGTTTAAATGATTCATCGCCGTATCACACTTTGTCCGATCCGTATATATATATTTATATATTTAATGATAATAATTGTTGGATTGTGTGTTATTAATTTATTGTTGCGAGATTTCGGGACCCGAGATGTTTTCAATGGGACCATTCAATGAGCACCCATAAAGCGCTAAAGAAGCATTCAATTTTTTTTGACGCTTTAAAGAAAAATATTAAGGGGATACCCTAAGCTTTTTGGACTTGTTAAAAAAATATTAAGGTGACACCTTTACAATTTATTCAAGAAAAAAAATATGATGTTATCGTAAAGCTTCTTGAAACCATTAAACATTATATTGAAGTGTAGGTAATCCTAAGCTTATTGGAACCGAAAATGAAATATTAAGGCAATATCCTTGATTTTTACACCCGTAAAAAATTATGGTTAAATAATATTAATAAGTGAAAAACAAATATTTCGTAAATAAGTCGTAATTAATATATCTTATTTTTTATGAATAATATTGTCTTCGAAGTTAACCTTGGGACACATAACATTTTATTTATTTAATACAATTCACATTTCAAATGGAAAGTTGTCATCAGTCCTGTTGAAGAATCGGGCGTTACGTAACAAGTTGTATAAAATAACCTGCAATAAAACAAAGTGATCGTAAAAATAACAAAAATATGATTTTATATTATTTTTAATCCTAGAAATATTTTTTTTTTCATTTTAGATCAACGAATAAATGCTGCCAAAAATGTATTCAAGAATTGTCAACCTTTAATGGCCTTGTATTTTTTGTACAATCTAAACTATAATTCTTTATACCTTCTTCTTCTTCCTCAGCCTATTTCCGTCCAATCCTGTTCGATGGCCTTTTCCATTTATCTCCATGTCGTCATGTTCTGTACAGTCTGAATCCAGGACGACCAGGACATGCCTGCCAGCATAACGTTTGACATCATCTCTCCATCTACGCTGTGGTCGCCCCACACCTCTCTTTAAAATATATCAAATATTTTCTTCTTTTTGTTTCTTATTTTATTAGTTATACATAATATAGACATAGATAAATAATACAAAAATCAAAATTATTAAATTTTTTCTCAAATAAGTAGGTACTGTCCCAATAAAGTTTAAAAACTTGTGTTTGGGACAGGATATATACATACATACATACCATCACGCCATATCCCTTACGGGATAAGCAGAGAGAACCGAGCGCAATATTCCTCTATTAATGCACACATTCTTAGCTTCCTTTACATCCATGCATCTTCTCATACATGCTCGTCGATTTTTCAAGCTTCTTATATTTCCTTCTTTCAAAATATCATTCACATGTTCATTGTTCATGCCATCCCTTTCTGGGGTGGCCCCTGCTATTCACTCCATCTCTTACACCTACGTGTATTTTTTTGGTCAGTCTTTCATCATTTATTCTTTCGATATGTTCACACCACCTGAAGAAATTCACTTTCATTTTACTTATAATACTCTTCTTTATCTTGCATTCTCTCGTAATTAATTATCAAATGCCACGTGGTCCAAGAGTGCCAGCTAAAGAAATTTAACGGAAGCCTCCAAGATATACATGAGGCGAAACCAGAGGCAGTGGACTGGCTCTCAGCACTGGAACCGAGAATATAATCTGATACACCACACGAAAAATAAAGTAAGTAAATGCTATGAAATTTTAACTCAATCAAAGCGGGTTATTATGAATCATATCATGGAACTTGTAAACCTTTTTAATTGTAATTTATATGTAAATTTGTATTGATTTGATTAAATATAAATAATAATAAATATATCAAATATAGCATAGCAAATAGGTACTTATAACAAATATATTAAATACATAAACTTCGAACAGGTTCTTCTTCCATAGACAACAGTTTAATAAAGTCTTCTACATATTTTCATCTCTAAAAACTCTCAATATGATCTCACGTAGGTACGGTAAAATTGAGTTTTTAATGTATTTTCTCAACAAACAGTAGTCGGGAGTATGTTATAGGTTTTTACACAAAATAAAATCAAGTTTTTTTCTTCTTTCGGTTGGTAGGTATATAGTTGTGACATAAATACAATATGCATATATTATTACTATTATATACCAACCTAATATAACTACATATTTATATTAATTATTTAAAAAATAAATTGTCTATAATATATTAAAGTGCGTAGGTAGGTGTCTCAACAGAAGTAGATTTGATTAGAATTGAATAGATCATTAGAGGGGAAGATAATACTAAAAATATGAATATTTTTCACATATAACATAGTGTTATTTGCATATACACTTTGTTCACACCGACATTATCCATACTATACACATGCCCAAACCCATATCTCAACATACATGTCCCGTCATATTAATAAAATATAGTCAACGCACACTGAATAGGTTATGTACTTTTTAAACAATATATTTTATTTCATTAATTTTTTTCTATACCTATTTATTTTATTTATTTATCGATATGATGTAGGTAGGTACAGCACGTGGAAAAAAGCGATTTTAGTACCTAGATAGGTACAGATCATTTAGTACCTACCTAGGTAGGTACCTAAGAAAAAAAATCCATTAACAGACACGATCTTAATCTTAAAAATGTATGAATCAGTAAATACTTGACGATAATCAAATCTTAATTTATTTACGTAAATTCGTTTAGATCATAGTTTAGTATTAAATTGTCACTCATTTTGTATAAATTAATACCTACCTATACTTTTAACTTAACTTAAAAACGATGTCTAAAGTCTGAATCATATCAATCAACTTAACGAGAAGTCCTGCTGATCATAGCAATGAGGAACGGATACTGGAGTCATCACGTACACCAACCGATAACAGGTCGTAAGCCCTGTAGGTATCTTGAGTTCCTGGTTCTTATGTAATATTCCATTATAGTCTCTATTGAGAAAACAAATTTATTTATTTATTTATTTATTTATTATTAAGGACCACTTGCAGCTAACACGTTATTATACATCAATAGGTTCATAAAATAAGAAAAAGCTAAAATGAAACTGGTCAGCCAATTACAAGTGGCCACATCCTGCATTAAAAATTGGCATACAAATCTATTAGAAAATAAAAATATCTTAAATGTAATTTATATAAAAATGAACAGATATGATATAAATTAAGATCACAATAAAGAAAAATAGTGAAAGATGTTAACAAAAGAAAACAAAAAGATAAACATTACTATAAAAGATACAATTAAACACAAACAGATAAAAAAGAGAAAAACTATAGCTAGAAAAAAAAATAAAATAAATAATGTCTGTATACAGTTCATTTACAATCTTAAAAAATATGATCATGTTTCGACTTGTAGAAATATACTTCGTTGGCCAAAGATACGAGATCGTCGTAACATTCACATTCTGTCATTACTTTATAAGACTAAATTTATGATCCCTATTCACCACAATATTTAAAAAAATAACGTCGTTTTCTTGTCAAGTCACGGCCTATCCCTTCGATCTGCTGAACGTACTACATTAGCTATCCCCATTCACAATACAGAAGTTTTCAGCTCCTCTTTTCAAGTACAATCAGCTAGACTATGGAATGGCCTAAGTGATAAAGTAACGTCATCTCAATCCATTCAAATATTTAAAGGTAAACTATAAAAACTTTTTTTGTCAAATAGTTCCTAAATTCCTTCTATATCCTTCCGTAACCTCCTTTTCCTCATTGCTATGATCAGTGTTATTTTTATTATTCTTTTATTTTTAAACTCTCTTTTCATTTTTTTTTCTCTTTGTAATTTTTTTTTATATTTCTTACTCTTTTATGTTATTTTTTATCAATTTATTTCTCACTTAATTTGTACTGTACCAATTTAACTAAGAGACTTCATGTTGCTCGGGTTGGTTGGAAGAAATTGTCTTATGGCAATAAACCTGCCTTTGTACACATGTACATAAATTATATAAATAAATAAATAATAAATAAAACAAAAAGCTAGTTTAATTCGTTAATTTATAAGTGAGGAAAGTTTTCTTCTGAATGTCACCAGACTGTCACCAAAAATATCTATGTCCTTATTAATATGTAATGTATTATAAAATCAACACATCCGTTTTCATAATCTACACATAAAAAAATAAATTTAATCAATCACACTTCTTTTTGGAAAATAACGATAAAAAACCCATAACGTTGTTTTGTGAATATCCTACTTTAAAAGCACTGAAGCGAGATATTCATTGTATGGTAAAGAAAAAATATTGAAAAATTATCAGACACATCGGAACCCCCACTCGTAATGGGCGAGTTATACACACCCGAAGAACTGAGAAGGATGACAGAATAATATGTATAGAGAAATCTAAATAATAAAAATGATATTGAATAATAATAAAAAAAATGTCGGTGTTGGTCAAGGAGACTCGACGCAGGCAGAAGTAACACCTGGGCGGGCAGAGCCCGGTCATAATATCTTGGCTCGTAGAGAAATAGAAGTGAGGAGGTTAGGTCCATTGGGCATTGCCCATTCATCGACCGCCGGGTAACCGGATTCAATTCAAACGGTCGATAATTTATCCGACAATTAAATTAATTTCTTTCACGAGTTCGACATTCACACTTGGATGGTACAGGGCGAGGCGCAGGGAAAACGGGCCCCTATTATTTTTATAAGACATTTTGTTTTTTTATTTAAACTAAGTTTCTAATTATAAGTGACCAAAGACAAAACGTCAACTTCACATTAAACATTGATAATGAAAACATTGAAAAAGTTCTTCTTTTTCTTCTTCGTTTGGTAGACCTAGTTGGTCTGTTCTTCAGAAACTATGCCTCCTGGGATGACGAAGTCCAGCTATCCTTCCATCTCTTGGATGGTCTACCGGGTAGGCGGCGGCTAGAAGGAATTTCGTTCGCTGTTATATATGCAAGTCTATCAGTGTCCATCCTGGCTACGTGGTACCTCCAATGCCTTCTTCTGGATCCACTCCATCGAACGATGTCCTGTATTCCACATTTTTTCCTTATTTGAATATTGCGAACACGATTGAAAAAGTTAAATGTATGAAATATTTAGGTATATTGATAGATGATAAATTAAAATTTGATAAACACGTTGAATATATTATGAAAAAAATGGCAAAACAATTTGGTTTCTTAAAAAGAATAAGAAATAACTTAGATTTTCACACATCAAGATTAATTTTTAGTTCGATTGTAATTCCCCATTTCAATTATTGTTCTAGTGTCCTTTTCCTCTGTAATGAAACTCAAAATAGAAAATAACCGGTCATTCATAATATGGGAACGAAAACAATTTAAAAATGTAACAGATATACCTACAAGAATAAACCTTATGTTAAATAAACTAAAATTAATGGCAGTAAAGCAATACATTATATACAACACATTAACTTTGATTTTCAAACTAAAAAATAATATGCTTCCAAAATATATGCAGAAAAATATATTATTCAATGTCAATGTTCACACTTACCCTACGAGAGGATGTCAGGATTTTAGACTTCCAAAAACGAGATTAATATGTACCTACACAAAATTGTTTATTGCAAATTATTATCGCAATTTTTTTTAACAATTTTTATAAAAATTTAATTTAGTGACGACATTGTTTCATACAATTTGTATGGAAGTAGCCTACACACAATATCTAAGAAGACTTAATAGTTTGATACTAATCTCCAAACATACATACATACCATCATGCTGTTTTCACATTCTGGGTAAGATCAAAGGACTGACCTCCATACTATCTTTACTATATACTATATTGACATACATACCTAGGTACATGTGTTGTATAGAAAACCAAATATCTTAAAATATTAAATAATTTGTATTTATGGGTTTATAGATTGGTACTTATGTATTCTTCAACTATACATACTATCGCTATCGACAGTTGAATCTCATGTGTTACATGCAACTAGTTTATATTAAAACCGTGGATTATTTTGTTTAAGACTCGCTTTACATCTTGTGCAATTATTGGCGAGTTTCAGCTTGTCATGATGGGGAAGATCGAGGGTCGTAGAGGGGTCGGAAGAAAGCAGCTTTCCTGGCTTCAAAACATCCGGGAATGGACTGGAATGAGAACTGTGGAGGGGCTGTTTCGCACTGCCCAGGACAGGGAGGCTTTCTTTACGATGGTCGTCAACGTCGGAGGGACCTAACATGACACGAAAAGAAGAAAAAAGCACTTTAATCTGCCCTTCTACATGGAAATAGACTATTAGTCGAGTGATCTGTTTACTGAGCACTGGTTGGATGGAAAAAATGTCGGTGGCCAATGAGAACACCTAAAAATATCTAGAAAACGCAGTTATTTAACAAATAATTATTATAAACAAATAAATGTCGGCCTTCGTGGCTCAGTTGGTTGGGTATCTGACTGCTGATCCAAGGGTCCCGGGTTCGATTCCCTGTGGAGACACAGCTTTTAATTGTGTCTTCAGTCTGGATCTGTGAGACAGTTAATATCGTAAATCTCCAGAATGTGGCAACTTGTTATTGGGTGCGTGTTAAATAATTATTTGACATAGTAAATCTCCAACCTCGAAACAGGCGTAGTCCTAGTGAGGTTGGGATAGTATTTATAAATGATTTTATAAGTGTCGAGAATTTATAAATACATAAATAAAATATCTACCAGTTAGTTGCCTGAGAAGCTACATAAAATAAATAAATTAAATAAAAGCAACTTCCGATTTAAAAATGTAGGCACGTATTTAAATTGTAACTATTTATGTAGATAAAACATTTATCATTGATCTGAAATCTAGTTCGTATTATGTAGATTTTTTAAAAACAGAATGGGATTATTTTGGTAGGTATATTTATGAAAAGACTGAATATCTAGGCAATTTCTATTTCGAGATATTATCTAAGGCCGCTCCCAGTTTCAAAACAATGTTGTTGTAATATTGTAAATTGTTATCTTAAAAAACGAATGATGTGGGCGACATGTGAATATATAAAAAGGACCATATTTTGCAAAAAAAAAAAAATTCTTTTCTTTTGTTCATTGATATATTTTAGACATTAAAATTTACCCATACATAAATACGATGATTACTATACATACTGGTTTTCACTAACTAAAGAAATTAAAAAAAAATGTGTATGTATACAAATACACTCAGGCTAAAAAATAAGACATAAACAGATGAAAATTAGTATGGTAGGTAGTGTAGGAAAGAAACAAGAAAAGTCGTTTGAGGAGAGGAAGAAGAAAGTTTTAAAGGAAGTTGATAATCAGTGATATGTAGATAGTACCTAGAAATTACGTAATTGTATCATTATGCCTGATATTTAATGTTTCATGATTGAGAATGTATCAATTTGCTCATTATTTAATTGAAAATATTCTGATATTAAAAGTTTGAAACATAATTAAAAATGTACCACTTTGCCTGTTATAAAAATAATCGTTAATGAAAATATATAAATATTCCTGCTATTAAAAGTTTCATACGTAATTGAAAATTAATCAATTTGTCTGTTATTATTAAAAGTATATTTTGCCAGTTATTATTAAAAGTTTCTTAATTGAAACTGTATCATTTTGCAATTGAATATGTATAATTTCGAAAGTTACTAAACGTTCGGTTATTTCAAATGTACATTTATATGATGTCGGTAACTATTAAAAATTTTAAAATTGGAAATGTATCATATTTCCTGCTATTAAAGGCTTTGTGATTCAATATGTAGGTGTCATTTCGCTAGCTATAAAAAAAATCGTAATTTGAAATGCATCATTTTGCTTGCTATTAAAACTTTCGTAATTGGAAATTGATCATATTTCCTGCTATTAAAGGCTTTGTAATTGAATATGTATCATTTCGCTAGCTATTAAAATTTTCGTAATTTGAAATGTATCATTTTGCTTGCTATTAAAACTTTCGTAATTGGAAATTTATCATATTTCCTACTATTAAAGGCTTTGTGATTGAATATGTATCATTTCGCTTGCTATTAAAATTTTCGTAATTTGAAATGTATCATTTTGCTTGCTATTAAAACTTTCGTAATTGGAAATTTATCATATTTCCTACTATTAAAGGCTTTGTGATTGAATATGTATCATTTCGCTTGCTATTAAAATTTTCGTAATTTGAAATGTATCATTTTGCTTGCTATTAAAACTTTCGTAATTGGAAATTTATCATATTTCCTACTATTAAAGGCTTTGTGATTGAATATGTATCATTTCGCTTGCTATTAAAATTTTCGTAATTTGAAATGTATCATTTTGCTTGCTATTAAAACTGTCGTAATTGGAAATTCATCATATTTCCTGCTATTAAAAGCGTTGTAATTGATTATGTATCATTTCGCCAGCTACTAAATATTTCACAATTGGAAATGCATCATATTATTTCCCACTATTAAAGGCTTTGTAATTGAATATGTATCATTTCGCCAGCTATTAAAAATTTCACAATTGGAAATACATCACTTTGCTTGCTATTAAACATCATCATTTTCAAATTAAACATTGAGTATGAAAGCACATAGGTAGGTACATATATAAATGTATGTGTAGGTATATGTAATGTGAATGTGTAAATGATTAATGATTCATGGAATGATCAGTGAACAGTGTGGCATTGATGATTCAATAGTCGAATACTTCTCCAAATACGTCCATCATCAAATGATGACCAGGCAATAATAACATTCATATTGGATAATTAATATTGCGTCCATATTATTTATTAGACGAATATACAAAGGTACCTATGTAGTGTAGGTACAGACAGGGGCGAATCTTTATTTAAACTAGTTGCATGAGATCCAACTGTCGATGGCGTACTATAGTTGAACAATACATTTATATATCCTTAAATCCAATAAATATTATTTTGAGATTTTTTTCCTATATATACAAATCATGTACCTATGTCAAGATTGTATAGTGTGGAGGTCGTTAATTTTTTTCTAACCGTAATATGTAAACAACTGATAGTATGTATGAATGGAGATTAAGGAGATATCAAACTATTGAGGGACCTCTTAGATATTGTATATACTGCCATACAAATTGTGTGAAACGATGTAGTAACTAAATTCAATTTAAAAAAAAATTGGTTATAGTGGATTTCTGAATTAAGCGGATCAAACTAAATATTCTACTACGAATTCTGAGTTCATACATATATACCTACAGAATATGCATGCAGCGAAGTGGGTGTTTTTTTTTTCTTTTACTTCAAAGTTGAAAGAACCATGAAAATATAGACCTTGCCATATAAATCTCGCGGATCTTGGCCTGATACTATGTCGATATGTTAAAAGAAATATATTCTCTTGAACAAATTGACAGTTGGATCAAATTAAAGCAATTTATATAAGTCTATAAATACATATGTATGTACCTATGTATAGATAAAGTGATTGAAATAGACAAAATAGTATTCGAGTGTAGCTTTCAATATGCTTGTCTACCTACAAAAATAGAAGATTGTAGCAATATGCTTGTCTACCTACAAAAATAGAAGATTGTAGCAATATGCTTGTCTACCTACAAAAATAGAAGATTGTAGCAATATGCTTGTCTACCTACAAAAATAGAAGATTGTAGCTTTCAATGTGCTTGAATACCTATAAAAATAGAAGATTGTAGCAATATGCTTGTCTACCTACAAAAATAGAAGATTGTAGCTTTCAATGTGCTTGAATACCTATAAAAATAGAAGATTGTAGCTTTCAATGTGCTTGACTACCTATAAAAATAGAAGATTGTAGCTTTCAATGTGCTTGACTACCTATAAAATAGAAGATTGTAGCTTTCAATGTGCTTGAATACCTATAAAAATAGAAGATTGTAGCTTTCAATGTGCTTGACTACCTATAAAAATAGAAGATTGTAGCTTTCAATGTGCTTGACTACCTATAAAATAGAAGATTGTAGCTTTCAATATGCTTGTCTGTCTACAAAAATAGAAGATTGTAGCTTTCAATGTGCTTGACTACCTATAAAAACAGAAGATTGTAGCTTTCAATGTGCTTGACTACCTATAAAATAGAAGATTAAAGCTTTCAATGTGCTTGACTACCTATAAAATAGAAGATTGTAGCTTTCAATGTGCTTGACTACCTATACAAATAGAAGATTGTAGCTTTCAATGTGTTTGACTACCTACAAAAATAGAAGATTGTAGCTTTCAATGTGCTTGACTACCTATAAAATAGAAGATTGTAGCTTTCAATGTGCTTGACTACCTATAAAAATAGAAGATTGTAGCTTTCAATGTGCTTGACTACCTATAAAATAGAAGATTGTAGCTTTCAATGTGCTTGACTACCTATAAAATAGAAGATTGTAGCTTTCAATGTGCTTGACTTCCTATAAAATAGAAGATTGTAGCTTTCAATGTGCTTGACTACCTATAAAATAGAAGATTGTAGCTTTCAATGTGCTTGAATACCTATAAAAATAGAAGATTGTAGCTTTCAATGTGCTTGACTACCTATAAAATAGAAGATTGTAGCTTTCAATGTGCTTGGCTACCTATAAAAATAGAAGATTGTAGCTTTAATATAAAAATAGAAGATTGTAGCTTTCAATGTGCTTGACTACCTACAAAAATAGAAGATTGTAGCATTCAATATGCTTGTCTACCTACAAAAATAGAAGATTGTAGCTTTCAATATGCTTGTCTGTCTACAAAAATAGAAGATTGTAGCTTTCAATGTGCTTGACTACCTATACAAATAGAAGATTGTAGCTTTCAATGTGTTTGACTACCTACAAAAATAGAAGATTGTAGCTTTCAATGTGCTTGACTACCTATAAAATAGAAGATTGTAGCTTTCAATGTGCTTGACTACCTATAAAATAGAAGATTGTAGCTTTCAATGTGCTTGACTACCTATAAAAATAGAAGATTGTAGCTTTCAATGTGCTTGACTACCTATAAAATAGAAGATTGTAGCTTTCAATGTGCTTGACTACCTATAAAATAGAAGATTGTAGCTTTCAATGTGCTTGACTACCTATAAAAATAGAAGATTGTAGCTTTCAATGTGCTTGACTACCTATAAAAAAGAAGATTGTAGCTTTCAATGTGCTTGACTACCTATAAAATAGAAGATTGTAGCTTTCAATGTGCTTGACTTCCTATAAAATAGAAGATTGTAGCTTTCAATGTGCTTGACTACCTATAAAATAGAAGATTGTAGCTTTCAATGTGCTTGAATACCTATAAAAATAGAAGATTGTACCTTTCAATGTGCTTGACTACCTATAAAATAGAAGATTGTAGCTTTCAATGTGCTTGACTACCTATAAAATAGAAGATTGTAGCTTTCAATGTGCTTGACTACCTACAAAAATAGAAGATTGTAGCATTCAATATGTTTGTCTACCTACAAAAATAGAAGATTGTAGCTTTCAATGTGCTTGACTACCTATAAAATAGAAGATTGTAGCTTTCAATGTGCTTGAATACCTATAAAAATAGAAGATTGTAGCTTTCAATGTGCTTGACTACCTATAAAATAGAAGATTGTAGCTTTCAATGTGCTTGACTACCTATAAAAATAGAAGATTGTAGCTTTCAATGTGCTTGACTACCTATAAAATAGAAGATTGTAGCTTTCAATGTGCTTGACTACCTATAAAATAGAAGATTGTAGCTTTCAATGTGCTTGACTACCTACAAAAATAGAAGATTGTAGCATTCAATATGCTTGTCTACCTACAAAAATAGAAGATTGTAGCATTCAATATGTTTGTCTACCTACAAAAATAGAAGATTGTAGCTTTCAATTTGCTTGAATACCTATAAAAATAGAAGATTGTAGCTTTCAATGTGCTTGACTACCTATAAAATAGAAGATTGTAGCTTTAAATGTGCTTGACTACCTATAAAAATAGAAGATTGTAGCTTTCAATGTGCTTGACTACCTATAAAATAGAAGATTGTAGCTTTCAATGTGCTTGACTACCTATAAAATAGAAGATTGTAGCTTTCAATGTGCTTGACTACCTACAAAAATAGAAGATTGTAGCATTCAATATGCTTGTCTACCTACAAAAATAGAAGATTGTAGCATTCAATATGTTTGTCTACCTACAAAAATAGAAGATTGTAGCTTTCAATATGCTTGTCTGTCTACAAAAATAGAAGATTGTAGCTTTCAATGTGCTTGACTACCTACAAAAATAGAAGATTGTAGCTTTCAATGTGCTTGACTACCTATAAAATAGAAGATTGTAGCTTTCAATGTGCTTGACTACCTATAAAATAGAAGATTGTAGCTTTCAATGTGCTTGACTACCTATAAAAATAGAAGATTGTAGCTTTCAATGTGCTTGACTACCTATAAAATAGAAGATTGTAGCTTTCAATGTGCTTGACTACCTATAAAATAGAAGATTGTAGCTTTCAATGTGCTTGACTACCTATAAAATAGAAGATTGTAGCTTTCAATGTGCTTGACTACCTATAAAAATAGAATATTGTAGCATTCAATATGCTTGTCTACCTACAAAAATAGAAGATTGTAGCTTTCAATATGCTTGTCTGTCTACAAAAATAGAAGCTTGTAGCTTACTACCTATAAAATAGAAGATTGTAGCTTTAAATGTGCTTGACTACCTATAAAAATAGAAGATTGTAGCTTTCAATGTGCTTGACTACCTATAAAATAGAAGATTGTAGCTTTCAATGTGCTTGACTACCTATAAAATAGAAGATTGTAGCTTTCAATGTGCTTGACTACCTACAAAAATAGAAGATTGTAGCATTCAATATGCTTGTCTACCTACAAAAATAGAAGATTGTAGCATTCAATATGTTTGTCTACCTACAAAAATAGAAGATTGTAGCTTTCAATATGCTTGTCTGTCTACAAAAATAGAAGATTGTAGCTTTCAATGTGCTTGACTACCTACAAAAATAGAAGATTGTAGCTTTCAATGTGCTTGACTACCTATAAAATAGAAGATTGTAGCTTTCAATGTGCTTGACTACCTATAAAATAGAAGATTGTAGCTTTCAATGTGCTTGACTACCTATAAAAATAGAAGATTGTAGCTTTCAATGTGCTTGACTACCTATAAAATAGAAGATTGTAGCTTTCAATGTGCTTGTCTACCTACAAAAATAGAAGATTGTAGCTTTCAATTTGCTTGAATACCTATAAAAATAGAAGATTGTAGCTTTCAATGTGCTTGACTACCTATAAAATAGAAGATTGTAGCTTTAAATGTGCTTGACTACCTATAAAAATAGAAGATTGTAGCTTTCAATGTGCTTGACTACCTATAAAATAGAAGATTGTAGCTTTCAATGTGCTTGACTACCTATAAAAATAGAAGATTGTAGCTTTCAATATGCTTGTCTGTCTACAAAAATAGAAGCTTGTAGCTTTCAATGCGCTTGTCTACACGTACTTAATGCGCTTGTCTACGCGCACTAAATGCGCTTGTCTACGCGCACTAAATGCGCTTGTCTACGCGTACCAAATGTGTATAAATACCTACTACAATCAATAACAATTATAATAAAATAAATAATGTTAAGTCAAAGTACGACCCTGTTCAATAATGTCTATACAGTACAAAAGATATCAGCGACCTTTAGTAAACTAGATATAATAACTATTTCTTTTACAAATCTAATGATACTATTCATCTACACCAAATCTTATAAATATCTGTCGGTTAATAAACATATCTCATAGGCAATCAACCAATTTACTGTAAACAGTACCTACCTACATATAACATTTAATTATTTAATTAAGTATTTAATATATGTATGTCTTAATATATTCAAATGTTAATAAACATCTCTCATTGGCAATCATTCAACTTACTGTAAACAGTACCTACCCACATGTAACATTTAATTATTTAATTGAGTATTTAATATAGGTATGTCTTAATCAACCATCTTACTGTAAACAGTGCCTACCTACATGTTACATTTAATTATTTAACTAAGTAGATATTTAATATGTCTTAATATATTCAAATGTTAATAAACAAGTTGGTTGTGGCCAACGCTTTGCCACTATGCTGACCGCTGTGGCATAGTGGCTAGTCATTTGACTTCTTTTCTGGCGTCCTCAAATCTATTTATAATTATTTTAAATTATCTTCCATCTAATTATTGCATCACTGACCTAAAAACATTAGTTGGTTGAAAGAAATTGCCGTGCGGCAATTAACTCACCACTTGGGCGGGGTGCATGATGGTGAATAAAATAACTAGTTCGTAAAAAAAAAATGTTTTAGTAATAGTAGTAGGGTAAAACCCGGAGAGACGCCATAGGAGGAGAGATGCCATACTTGTCAGATCTCGCGATGTGTGAGCAAGTTGGCAAAACTTTGAACATATGTAGAATGTAAGAAGGTCACATACAATCATAAACAAGTCAGTGCCTGTCTTATTACGATTATCGTCTGTAGGAGAGATGCCATACTTGTCAGATCTCGCGATGTGTGAGCAAGTTGGCAAAACTTTGAACATATGTAGAATGTAAGAAGGTCACATACAATCATAAACAAGTCAGTGCCTGTCTTATTACGATTATCGTCTGTAGGAGAGATGCCATACTTGTCAGATCTCGCGATGTGTGAGCAAGTTGGCAAAACTTTGAACATATGCAGAATGTAAGAAGGTCACATACAATCATAAACAAGTCAGTGCCTGTCTTATTACGATTATCGTCTGTAGGAGAGATGCCATACTTGTCAGATCTCGCGATGTGTGAGCAAGTTGGCAAAACTTTGAACGTATGCAGAATGTAAGAAGGTCACATACAATCATAAACAAGTCAGTGCCTGTCTTATTACGATTATCGTCTGTAGGAGAGATGCCATACTTGTCAGATCTCGCGATGTGTGAGCAAGTTGGCAAAACTTTGAACGTATGCAGAATGTAAGAAGGTCACATACAATCATAAACAAGTCAGTGCCTGTCTTATTACGATTATCGTCTGTAGGAGAATTAAAAGATTTTTTCGCTCAAAAAAACACTCATAAATTTCACTTACGTGGCATTGTAGTGCCGATTGTAGACAAAACAGAATTGTAATTGACCAAGTAAGTTTTTTTTCGATCTATTTGGATTGTTAGCAATATAATACTACAGTATTTTGATACAGTGATACTTATTTCGTGTTACTTTTGGGTATGGCATCTCTCCTACAAAATTGGGAGAGTTGCCATACTAAGCAAAACATATGTAGGTACCTATAATATTTATTGAAAGGTATCTAGATATTGCAATAAGACAAGCTGAAGGCCTATCTTTGGCAAGAACTCAAGGCATGAATAGGACTGAAGTTAGTAATTTCTTCAATATATTAGAAGATGATCAGAAGATCCTGGCGCTTACGTACAAGAGGGCCAGTCCTGGATAAACCAGGATAGAGAGACTAGAAAAAGAAAGAAGAATTAGAAGATGAAATGAAAGCCAATGATTTGTTAAATAAACCTGAATGTATTTATAACGATTCAATTGAATTCCACTTTCATCAAGAAAGTGGAATTAGATTGATCAATAAGCCAGAAAAAGTATTGGCTACTAAAGGATCTAAGAACGTTCACTCCTCTTTTACTCCTCGTGAGAAAGGAGAAACTGTTTCTTTGGTGGCATTTTGTAATGCAGAGGGTCAGTTTTTGCCTCCAGTATTGGTAATGATTGGTTGGAAATGCTTGGAGAAAAGCGGCCAGTGTGTTGAGTGTTGGGAAAATTATTTCCAAACAAAATTAACACAGACTGGACGAAGAGCATCGTGTGTTTGAAATGGCTTCACGAGTCGTATACAATGTACTTACCCCATTGCAACGATTGTGGAATGGAAGAAGTTAGAATGTAAAATTTTAATAATAAGAAATTGATATTTTTTATATTTATTAGAACGTTAATCAGATATTTTTTATTATGGCAACTCTCCTTCAATATATGGCATCTCTCCCACACAGACGCCATTTTCATAGACTTTTGTTTTGAATATTTTTATATTTTTTAAATTTATATTTTATTACTTGTTTGTATATTTTTATATAGTATATTAGTTGATATTAAAAATAAAAATAAAAGTATTTCAATTGATTCACAAATCTGGTTTTTATTGATACTCAAACAAAAAGTATGGCGTCTCTCCGGGTTTTACCCTACTAACATTTATTTAGATCTAAAAACATACCTATATAAAAATTAATACATCGAGTTTAAACAAAAAATAAAACTTTTTCAACAAATTATTATAATAGGAGTACCTTATACCTATACCTAGTAAAAGTCTCGTATCGATAAGATAGATATATTATTATAAAAACATTGTCTTGTAGGTATGTTAATTTCATTTCAATGTTTATTTATAGTTTTCCATTTAAAAAGTAATGCATACCCGCACACCTGCCGCTGGTTACCACACTTTTTGGGATATGTCGTGATGGTACGAATGAATTTATTAATTAATTTTAAAAATATATAAATAAAACATTCATCGTCAAAATGTTGCGTACTCCATCTTGTGCTAATTGTCAAAATAACCTTTCCAGATTGACACTTAATATGATGTACCTACCTAATGTGAAAGTTACAACCATTATAATATAAAAAAAATATATCTTTAGATACTCAATTACCTGATGAGCACTGTATAAAAATAATTATTTCTTGCAAAGTAGGTACCTACTTAAGAAACTAGGTTTAAAATAAAAGAAGGTACCTACTTAAGTAACTAGGTTTAAAATAAAAGAAAGTACCTACTTAAGGAACTAGGTTTAAAATAAAAAAAGTACCTACTTAAGAAACTAGGTTTAAAAAGAAAAGAAGGTACCTACTTAAGTAACTGGGTTCAAAATACAAAAGTAGAATTTATGGATAGACATTTTAAAAATATTAATACACATTATCAAAATTATTTCTTATACTTAACTACCTTCTTGTCAATTAAAGGGACTCCATATAGGTATTTATATTACAGGGCATATAACACTAAATCTTAATCGACGTGACTGAAAACATGATATATTAAGAGCGCATATAACGTTAAATCTAATGACTAAAACATGATATATTAAGAGCGCATATAACGTTAAATCTAATGACTAAAACATGATATATTAAGAGCGCATATAACGTTAAATCTAATGACTAAAACATGATATATTAAGAGCGCATATAACGTTAAATCTAATGACTAAAACATGATATATTAAGAGCGCATATAACGTTAAATCTAATGACTAAAAACATAATAGGTATTATCTACCTTAACTTTTGTTGATTTTTCGGGAAACCAACTCTTTTAGAATAAAAAAGAACTTTTTCATTACGACGTAGGTACCTTAAGGTAGGTAGTTATGGTTTCATTTAAAAAATGCAATAATTTATTTCTCAATTTTTTTTTTGTTATTGAAACCAAAATATACAATATATAACAAAAACAATAAATATGTACAAATATAAATAAAATAGATTTCAAAATAATTAACTTTTTTTGGATAAACAACCTCACTAGGCTGGGCCTGTTCCGAGGAGGCAGAAAATTTGAATTTGTTACTTTTTCTTTTTAAATATTTTACCTACCTACTATAAAATAAAAATTTAAGCAATTGTTACTTGATAATTTTGGCTTTATTGATGATTTATGCCAAAAAATTTAAATTGTGTAACAAATTAATTCGAGAAAATTGAATGCGAATTTTGAGTTTATATGCGATGTGTTAAAAAGCAAACTGATAATCAAAATATAGGGATAGAAAGATTGGCGAAAAAATATTATTCTCGAGTGATATTCAACGTTACGATGGTATATTGGACAAATGGACACAGGAAGAAGAATTTGTGTTAAAAAAAAATTAAAAAACATATGTAAATTTGTTTTATTTACCTATATTTTATTTTTAATGAAGATTTTTTTTTAAATTATCTGCTTTAAAAAATTATCTTGATAGATTATTCGATGGTAGATACGACTAGTACCTATTACAGCAAGTTTAAAAACACAAGGATTGACTGAAAAATATTTTTTAATATGCATGTAACTTATCTGAACCAAGAACATTCGCATGTAATTCACATGAATGAATGAATGGATAATATATTTCCAACAGTATAAATACTACAAAGGAACAAAATACAATTTAATTTATACCTAATTACAATTTTACAATATTTTTTTTTCCACACATCTGAAAATTATAGTGTCTCGCTAGACAAAGTCTGTTCTGATGCAGTATATATACTAATTTGAATTTGCTATGGCTACTCTGCGATCATACGATTTGTTTTCTTTTTTTCTTCACATATTCCATTCACTTGGAACATCGAAAACCAGGATGAAAAACTCTAAAGCCTCTATCTCAAAAAATCTAAGAGTACCGAGGCAGATCCTTCTCTTCCAATCTGCTTCAGCCAACGAGTAACGAGGTCTTTGAATCTATTTAATTTTCAGTAATAGCAACACTAATGTTTATGTCAAATCATTATTTTTGTTTTATATTTTATTCAGAATCAGGTTTTGTTGTATATTTTATTATTCACAATGCATGTAACTTTTTTTATAGTAAAATAAATTTAGATATACTCCAGCACTCACTGCGTTAAGATTGAACCAATATTGGTCCCATCCCAGAAAACCTACAAAGAATCTTTCTCATCATGCGATATGTTTTGTTCAATATCCATCATTATTTTATTATAAATCCTTGGTGCCAAAAAAACTATATTGACGCTGCGCATGTGTCGTTCTTGTCTGTGACGGTCTTAGCTGATGTCTGTTTCTAGTGCCATGTATCGGTATACCTATAGTCCGTATATAGTTTGTTTCTAGTGCCATGTATCAGTATATGCCGACGCTGTTGTGCCCTCGTCAATTCTGTACTTAGAGAAGAGCAGGACGAACGCCTTTGTATCGCTCGGCAGTGACTCGTCAACTGTGGCGAATGTTGTTTGGTTCGCGGATACCGCCGGCGCAGACGTCGGGTCAGACATCCTGTGTTGACAATTGTGACGTCAAATCTGACAGGTGATGATTGCGTCGGATGCCCCCGGTGTTAGCCCGCCAAGCCTACGGACGCCAACACGAGGACCGAGGGGTGCGGGGACAAGCCCTTCCGATCGATCGGTGTGCCTAGGGGCTTGCCCCTGCTGCCGATCTTGAGCGGTTGCCTCGCCGTTTGAGGTTGGATTCTCGGGGGCAGTGGTTGAACCCGATGGATAGTGGATGTTTTGTGTTGTCCGACGTTGCGGCTGCGTCCGGGGTGAACAGGACCAATGGGTTCTATAACGCCACCGGCGTGGAAGTGGTATCGCGATCTCCTTAGTCCGTATACAGTTTGTTTCTAATGCCTTGTATCGGTATATAGTCCGTATACAGTTTGTTTCTAGAGCCATGTATCAGTATATAGTCCGTATACATAACTATAGTTTGTTTCTAGTGCCATGTATCAGTATATAGTTTGTTTACCACTATGTCTCAGCTGTTCTATTCAACTAATTAACAAGATATTTTATAGTAGGTACAAAATATATTTAATTTGAGACATAAATTAAGTACAACACATTCCCGCATTCATAAAAATATAATTATTTGAATTCATCTTTGATTAACTTTGATTATTCAATATAATGGTTTTTTTAATAGCTTTTGCTCTTAATTTCAGATGTAAAATTATTATTGGTTTAGCAATTATAATATTTCATTCTTTACATATCTCGGTGAGGTCGTTAATTTATATAATAGGTATGAATTATGTGTAGTGCTAACTAATGTAGTTAATGACTATTCAATTGATGTATGATTTTATTTCATAATAATAAACATTATTTAAATAAAACGCAATGATTATAATTTTAACAGTGAGAAATACAATAATTAGGTATGTTAAAGAAGGATGCACGAAAAAACGAGTGGGTTGTGGCCAACGCTAAACTCCTCACTAACAAGTCATTCTATAAAGTATTCAAATTTTATATGGAAAATATTCAACATTTTCATGATACGAGTTTGTTAAATTATTTTTTATTTAAATATTTTATTATGAAAAGTTGATATTTCTACAATGTCTTTTTATGAAAGAAATATGCCTTTTATCAATTTTAAAATAAAAATTTTAAGTTTCCTGAGCTTGAGGTCACTTTGAAAGATTTGACAGTTATAAAAAATGATAAGCACTATACAGATCAAAATCTAATGGGGTCTAAGCGAGACTATATATATTATGTACCTATATACAAATTTGCAAAATTTGAACGGAATCGAAAGAGTTCTTTAGTCTATAATAATAATAATAATGAACACTTCCTTGCACCCGGCGCAAGTGGCGAGTTTATTGCCGTATGGCAATTTCTTCCAACTAACCAGTGTTTCCAGCCCAGAGAAGTAATATTTGCGTGAGAAATAAATTTAAATAAATTTCTCCTCTGCTGGGAATAGAAACCAGGACGGCCGCACAGAAACCAAACTGCTTACCAACTGTGCCACGGCGGTCGGCCATACATACTCTCATTGATTGTGCCAACTTGTTATCAACCGACCCCTAAATTTCATTGCACTCATTTCAGCCTTGTAGGGGAGAAGTGGTATGAAAGGGACACTTATTGAAAGGGACACGTATTGAAAGGGACAATCTAAATCTCCAGTAAAATAAAAATAGTATCGAATCAACACTATTTTTGTTTTATGACAACCCCAACGCATGTCCATTCGCACCTTATTTCACACTTCTGTCATTTCAAAGATGGCGATGGTGTGCGTTTGTTTTTATTCGTAGCAAAAAGTAAATTTTCGTTATCTTTAAAATAAGTTTCCTGAAAAGCTGTGAATTAGTTATTAAATTGTTAACTGTTGTTTATGACAGACTAGCTACATAGTTATATGATTACAAAAGGTCAGTATACTTCTATTATAAAATAATGATTTTGTGGTTATATTTATGATTTGAGTGTAATATTTATGAAAGGGACACAAGAAATATTTATAAAGGGGACACAAGAAATATTTATGAACGAGACGTTCCTTTCATAACTCTTCTATTCATGACTTGTAGCTAATAATTTATTTAATTTGTTTAATTTTATCAACACATCAAATGAATCAAGCTTGAAATATCCATTGTCATCAGGAATACACAAATTCTGAAAATTTAAGAGCTCTAACTGGACGGGAAGTTAGTTAAAAATTTATTACAAAACTCCGGTACGGAGACATGTGAAGGTAAGTAAAAAAATGTATAAAGTATTGATCCAAAAACTAGAATTCTGTTTTTTTTATTAAAAACCAAATATCTTTAAATAAATCTTTATTATTTATTTGAAATTTTTCTCGCATTTTACGAGCATCCACTTGCATCTTATAAGTGTTTTTTATTTAAATGCTAAAGTTTATAATACTTTAAGCATAAAGTAGTCTGATTTTCTGTAATATTTATGTACTGTCCCTTTCATAAAATGTCGCGTCCCTTTTAATACCACCTATTTATGAAGGGGACAAAATACATATTTTTTAAAACTGCTAAAAACAATATATGATTATTAAAATATTTAATTTTTATTTTCCATAAATAAATAAATAAACTTTCTAATACAGATCCAACTTCAATAAAAAAATCTTTAATTTATTTACTAGAGCCTCTACAACGAAAATGTACCTTTCATACCACTTCTCCCCTATTAGGTACCTATATGTTAATTTATTTACTAGAGCCTCTACAACGAAAATTTACCTTTCATACCACTTCTCCCCTATTAGGTATATGTTAATTTATTTACTAGAGCCTCTACAACGAAAATGTACCTTTCATACCACTTCTCCCCTATTAGGTATATGTTAATTTATTTACTAGAGCCTCTACAACGAAAATGTACCTTTCATACCACTTCTCCCCTATTAGGTATATGTTAAATATATCATCGAAAATAAAAATTATATCAAATAATACGTCAAAAGTACTTACATCTTTTCAAAGCGAAACCTATGAAGTGGGTAAGAAAATATTTGTCTACTCAGAAAATACAATTATTCTCGCGAGTAAAAATCATACGGGTAGGTTATAATTACAACACTCCCGTCCACATACGCGCATTGCGAATCACACCTCATGACGTATTACAAGATGCCCAGATATTTCTGCAACGCTGGTTCTAAATATATGGGTCGTGACTCAAGCCCCAACTCAATATTGATGGGGGGAAAAATGATAATTTTAAACTTTTGAGACTTGACGTTGCACGGGTTGGTTGGAAGAGTGTGCCTTATGGCAACAAACCCGCTTTTGTGCACGTACTGAACATAAAGTCAACAAATAAATAAATAAAATATTTTTACTATCCGTTTCTGTTGAACATCCATTTCTTAACAAGTATCATGTTGAGAGTAAATAATATGTGTTTCGTCGTTATGTTTTTATGTGTACCTAACTAGGTACAAAACAAAGAAATAGTTCATTCAACCTCATATTTTTTATATCAAAATGTGCTACGTGTACGCAAAGTAGAGATGCGGTACAGCTCTTAATATGTTTCTACACTGAAAAAAATATTATAACGACCGAACTGCCTACCTGCGTTTTATCTAAAACTTTGTTAGCAGTAATAAAGATTTATCTATTTATGACTGTACTGTTTGGCTGTGTGCACAAAACATATACAGCCAGTTTCATAAAAAGCAGCAAAAAGGCCCTTTAGTTAAAGGTTCTTGTGGTATATTATATACCGTACATTAAAACAACTTCTGGACAACGTAGCGTACGATGCTTTTCAACAAAACTCTTCAATAGTTTACCAACAGATATTAAAAACATTAAAAATGCAAAAGAATTTAAAAAACTATCACTAAGATGGGTTTATGAAATAGATGAAAAATCCTGAAGGAAATAATTCTACCAAATAAAATGTAAAATGCACTATTAGGTACAACAATTTTTTCAACAAATAATTTATTTTTACAATTTTTGTTGTGTGTTAATGACTCATAATGAAATATTGTGTTTGGAAAGAGAGAAAGAAGGATGCATACGCTTGAATGCGTAGCGTATGTATGTACATTTACTTATATTATATGTAAACGTACCTATATATAAATAAACAACGCAATAGACAACAATATAAAACTAGCTCACCTTAGCACAGGCTATGCCTAGTGAGGGGGCTAGTAACAAAGATACAAACAAACAGAGATACCTTTAACTATGTAAGCAATGGTGAAATAATGAAATTATATTTATTGCAATGAAATAACTTATATTTACTTTGTATGTCTACTATGTATGAATAAGCTTATATTACCTTTAAATTATTTTGTATCTTATATCTACTCTATGTTTTTGGATAGAAATAAATAAAAATAAATAAATAAATAGTATTTTCATACCATATTCACATTTTGTGATATCCTCGGAGATCGTCGGCAATTGTCGGCAATTATCGGCGGTGTTCGGAAAAACAAAAGATTCGATCGTTTGGCGTGGGTCGCGTCATTCTGTGAAAATCCGTTCTGTTATATGCACCGTAATAATTAATTCTAGATTAATTGATTTAATAAGAAGTGTGCTTTTATAATTTAAACATATATATATATATAATTTGTATTTGTTTATTTGTATAATAAAGTGGTATTAAATTAACAACAATTATTCTTATTTAAAATATACCACAGTTCTTGAAAAATTTAATGTCGTCTTTAAGTCGTTGCGTTAAGTCATAAGTAATAATGCGGCGTACTTTAGCAAAAGGCAGAAATGTCACCAAAATACCTGAAAGTTGGCAACATTAGATACATAATATCAAAATCTATGGAAAAATAGCTAAAAGCATATGTAAATCTTTCTGTTTACTACCATATAATATGTGATTTCTGTCATTGAATTGATCCTTGATGTAGAGGACATGTTTATGGAATCGTAACCTACATATCAACAAATTCTCCTTTATTCTACTTTTCCATGTGGTCGATTCTTTTCCTATACACTTTTCACCGCCGTGTCACAGTATCACCGTACGCATTTTCTATGTAATTAGCTCATTTATAAAACATCACTCTGTTATATTATTTATGAAAAATATTTAAATAATAATAAAACTTGAATATTATTAGAAATTAATATGCACTTGATCGTTAACATTCAATTGACAATATTGACATCAACAATAACTGACAACTGACTTGAACATTATGTCATATTGCAGCACAATCTGGTAGTAAAAAAATGAACTGCTCTTAACTGTAGCGGCATCGAAGAAGAACCTCTGTATTTTAAAATTAATTAAAAATTCATCTCAGTGGGTACACGGTATAAATAATTTAGAAACGCTGACCGCTTATAAAATGGTACATATTTAGCTACCCACCCATAATTCTATGGTATTTTCTTGAGTATTGACGCAAAGTATTGGCATTTGAAGTTTTTTCGCACATTTCTTGGTGCAATATTATTATTATTACATATATAATATAATCTATATAGGTAATAAATCACAGAAAAACAAATCATTTCCTTTTAAACAAACATTCGCACAGTGGTATAATTGTTCTGAGAATTGTGGTGATAAGTATCTATTGAATACCTACTTACATCCACCGAGTTCTTTTTCTTCTGCTAGTGTCTATAACAGCGGTCGGGGAACTTTTTTAAACATTACCTACCCCAAAATATTTTTGCGTAAGTCGATATTACCCCTTCCCCCCATTTTGAAAAGAAGACAATCAATGTATATTTAAATAAACATTATTTATTGAATTAATTTACACGGAAAATAAAAAAAAGTTACATTAAAATAGTAAGTAGGTATGTAATAGACAAACAAAATAAAATTCTCAAATGGGATCAAACAAAAAATCTTTTTTACCCCATTTGGGGTAATTTGATAATGAGGACATAAGGAGGGAAGCAAGATGAAGAAGAGTATTATAAGTTAAATGAAAGTGAATTCCTTGAGGTGGTTTGGACATATTGAAAGAATGAATGATGAACGACTGACCAAAAAATATACATGGGTGTAAGAGATGGAGTGAATAGCAGGGGCCGTCTCAGAAAGGGATGGCATGACCATGTGAATGATATTTTGAAAGAAGGAAATATAAGAAGCTTGAATAATCGACGAGCACGATGCATGGATGTAAAGGAAGCTAGGAATGTGTGCAAAAATAGCGGAGTATGGCGCTCGGTTCTCTCTGCTTACCCCGTAAGGGATATGGCGTGACGGTATGTGTGTATGTATGTATGGGGTAATTTACCCCGGTTTCCGACCGCTGGTCTATGAGGACACACGACTTTTGCGCCCGTACCGCGTTGGGTCATTCAATTTGCGCCCGCTTAAAGCAACGGGCTCTTAAAAGTTGAAATTGACAAAATATGTTATTTTTATTTATTTAATTTATTTTATATTACTTCTCGGGCAACAATTTCAAACACTTTGGTGACTAGCGACAGGTGTACTAACTTGTAAAAGGAATGCACAGTGTGTGTAGTCCAGGCTCCCGGAATACCTGGATCTTACGGGACACCCGAAAACGATTAAAAAAGTAAAGAATGGACACACTATTCTGATTTTGTAACATTTCATTTTGCAGCTATAGCACCGTTGGTTCAAATGAAAAAGTACCGCAATTGGTCTTATATTTTGAAATGGAATGTGGAACTCATATGGGTGGATGTATTAACGCTACAATATTAGGTACATCACTGACCCGACCATAAAAGGAATGACCAATTAGAGGAAGAGGTGACTCTCCGCTTTATTTTGTAACAAGTCATCGACATTGTTACGTACATAATATGTATGTATGAAGCTCTGTCCTCTACACTTGGACAAAACTGTCCGCCATATTTTTCCATGAGAATGATATCTGATGATGGGTGCCTGCCTATATAAGTATAACTGCCTGAACGTACTCGCAAACAACTCAAACTAACCCTTTCGGAGATGTGATGAATTCTTTTAACAATGCATTAATGTGGGTCTCGAAGAACCTTTAGTTATTTTCATAGTTTGTGTAATATATTTTTAGCTGATTAATAACCTGGAGAAGGATAGATCCAATGGATCTATCCTTCGAATAGATCCATAGGATCTGTTCCTGCCGTTAAGTCATCTCCTGTGAAGTGGACTGCCAACTATCGCTCCATCTATTCGGAGGTCACCTGGTGGTCTTGTCGCGGTGGGGTTCCCTTGAAGCACGAAACGTGGAAGTCTGTTGTCTTGCATTCTGTTAACATGTTAACACGCAACAGTGTAGTTTTCGTTGTTTTCCCCATCAGATGATGTTTCCGTACGACACATTCGTCTCCGTGTTTCTTACTCTATCTCTAAGTGTATTTCCGGCTATGCATCGTAGGTTTTTCATCTTTGTTCTCAAGTTCTCGATCCCGATATTGCAGCTGCCTTGTTTACCTGCTTCAGAGTGTCGTCATAGAGATTGCTATTGCTACTGATGCTTACTAATATTGCAGCTGCCTTGTTTACCTGCTTCAGAGTGTCGTCATAGAGGTTGCTATTGCTACTGATGCTTACTAATATTGCAGCTGCCTTGTTTACCTGCTTCAGAGTGTCGTCATAGAGGTTGCTATTGTTGCTGATGCTTACTGATATTGCATCTGCCTTGTTTACCTGCTTCAGAGTGTCGTCATAGAGGTTGCTATTGCTGCTGATGCTTACTGAAACTGGAGCTGCCTTGTTTACCTGCTTCAGAGTGTCGTCATAGAGGTTGCTATTGCTGCTAATGCTTACTGATATTGCAGCTGCCTTGTTTACCTGCTTCAGAGTGTCGTCATAGAGGTTGCTATTGCTGCTAATGCTTACTGATATTGCAGCTGCCTTGTTGACCTGCTTCAGAGTGTCGTCATAGAGGTTGCTATTGCTGCTAATGCTTACTGATATTGCAGCTGCATTGTTTACCTGCTTCAGAGTGTCGTCATAGAGGTTGCTTTTGCTGCTAATGCTTACTGATATTGCAGCTGCCTTGTTTACCTGCTTCAGAGTGTCGTCATAGAGGTTGCTATTGCTGCTAATGCTTACTGATATTGCAGCTGCCTTGTATACCTGCTTCAGAGTGTCGTCATAGAGGTTGCTATTGCTGCTAATGCTTACTGATATTGCAGCTGCCTTGTTTACCTGCTTCAGAGTGTCGTCATAGAGATTGCTATTGCTGCTGATGCTTACTCCCAGTTATTGAAATTCCATAACATAAATTTTCTTTGTTATTCCAGTCACCATATTACGTCAAATACTTTTCTCGATATTCCCTTGCGGACTGGACGCGTTAAATCTTCAAACAACTCTTATTATCTGCCCTAGAAGGCGTCGAAGAGCAATATTTTCAACACTCATTTTTTTACCGCGAAAGCCTCGTTTCTTAAGTGTTAATGTACCGTCATTGGTCGCCCCTTGTTGAATAAATAATCTATCAGGTTTTCAAAATGTTGATAAGTCACTTTTTACTTGAGCGATGCCACTGAGAAAAATCGATATTATTATTATATGTTCGTGAGGAGACTGCTTAAATAGGAATTGGCAAAGATGAAATAATTATACACAAGAGAACGGTGAAGTACGTAGGTAATGTACTCACCTTTAGATGTCTGCGGAGATCATGATGTGTATTAAGATAAGACATGTGACAGTGATATAATATGATGTCAAATTGAATCTGTGTATAGTTTACAATTTGAGATGGTGACAAGAACGCCTTGCTGGAGACTCCTATGATATAACTTTTTTTCCCAACTTCGTCCCTATTGAGAAATAAATTTTGTCGAAAAATACCATTGACTATATTAAGTACCTACTGCCTCAGAACAGACTCGTCTGATGAGGCAGTAAATTTCCAAATTGGAACAGTTGTAGATACTATGTAGGTACCTACATAGTATGTTTATATTTTAATGAACGGAAAAAGAATAATTTGATGTTGAACTTATCTCTTAAATTTTTAATTTAAACAATAGTTTGTGCATTTCAATTTTAACTAGAATAATTAAAAAATATGTTTTTTTTTGTATTGCTGGCTTGTTCCTTTTACTTTTGCTATGAGAATTACAAATTTTAGCCGAAGCAATGTTTGATGTTCCTTTTCTTATCGTGTTTCGAATGTACCCACCCAAAAAAGAAATAATGAATAAATAGAATAAATAAAAAATATGTTTAGGTATTACAACTTTTATATAAGTGAAAACATGTTAATTAGGTATGAAATTGTATGTATCATTTTTGTTTTTATTATTGTTATTATGTATGCTGTATGTTTTCCAAATAAAATAAAATAAAATAAATTAAAATTATACGAATTGAACTAGTGCCGATTGATTGAGTGGTAGCCTTTTCATTTCTCTCTTTGTCCATCCTACCCCTTCGTCTCCATTCAAAATCCTTTTATTACTACTGTATTGTTTTATATTATTTTGATAAGTTCTGTATCTTTTTTTGCTTTATTGATTACTTATTTTTCTTTTTTGTTTTGTTTGTTGATCATATTGTTTTAACTTGTGGATAGATGTTTATTGTTTATTGTTATATTATAGAACATAGGCCTGAGATAAGCGCTTGTTCTCGTCGATTACATTATCAAAAAAATATTCAAAATACATTGTACCACAAGAAATTATCAAAATACATCACAATATCACAAATACATCAGCAAAAAAGGAAAAAACATGACATAAAATTTAAATGAAATAAACAATTAATCGACGCCAATCGGAATGTAAAGAGGTTCGATTATTTATTTTATTTTTTTTTATTTTTATTTATTTCTATCCAAAACATACAGTATATATGAGATACAAAATATCTTAAGATAATATAAGCTTATTCATACATAGTTAACATACAAAGTAAATATAAGTTATTTCATTTCAATAAATATCAATTTACCACTTCACTGGTGCTTACATAGTTTAAGCCATATCTTTTTGTTTCTATCTTTGTTACTAGCCCCCTCACTAGGCATAGCCTGTGCTAAGGTGAGCTAGTTTTATGTTATTGTCTATTACGTTGTTTATTTATAGATACATTTACATATAATATAAGTACATGTACATACATACGCAACGCATTCAAACATATGCATCTTTCCTTCTAAATACAATATTTCATTTTGAGTCATGCACACACAACCAAAATTGTAGAAATAAATTATTTGTTTCACTTTTTTTTCAATTGTCTATTCTGTTGTTTGTAATAGTGCATTTACATTTTATTTGGAAGAATTATTTCCTTCAGGATTTTTTCATCTATTTCATAAACCCATCTTAGTGATAGTTTTTTTAAATTCTTTTGCATTACTGATGTTTTTAATATTTTTTGGTAAACTATTTAAAGTTTTGATGAAAAATATCGTACACTACGTTGTCCAAAAGTTGTTTTAATATATGGTATATTTAAGGTATTTGTTGTAGGTACCTACTTAATCTAGTGTGTTTATATTGTTGTGAGCTAGTATATTGGTGTTCTCTTTTTAGCTTGTATATTAAGCAGGTATTTTGGTATCTTGTTTTTTGCTGTCGCAATAAATAAATAAATTGATTAATATTGTTACCTACTTTTTTGTTATTGACATATGCAAAAAATGGAAACTAAAGCATTTCATTTCAAATTCTTTCATATCATTTCATATATTTATTGACTCTCGAGCAATTCATTTCAAGAGCGCTCGTGCTTCAGGTGGATCAACAAAAAAGTAGATTATCACTGTAGAAAAATGGGCCTAAATATCGACGGAGTTCACAGAAGAATAAACTAACAAAACTTTCTTTTGTTTTAACAAAATTTCATTGTTTACGTGTATAATAATATGTGCGATCATAAAATCGATTTATAAATTTATTTATTGTGGGGTAATTTGAGTGTAAAATAAAAAGTGAGTAAAGGAGTAGACAATGATAGGATTAGGGGATTGAACTAAGTGCTTGGCATTTGTAAGGAAATTATAAATTGAAGTCATCCCTTTATGCAAAGTGGTATTGTAGGTATAATTTAACCCGTTGTACGTTGCGTTGCGTCCCGTTGGCGAAAGGTGATTTTCTCTCGAATAAAGTTGTCGAACAAGAGTCGGGTCTAATGAGTTAATTAACAGGCCACTCTCTGTCTGCGAGGGCGGTATAGAGGTGGACATACCTATGTACATACATACAGATAGGGTTGCCATACTTCTTGAATTTAAGGGGCTCACATTCGACGAGTCCCAGCAGAGGAAAAATTCCTCTTTTGTAAATATATGTTTGTAGAAGGTGTTGTGTTTCTTTTTTCTTTATCATTCTTCTATTGAAAAGAAAGAGAAAAAACTCTATATTTTAGAAGCCCTGGAAATAAATAAAAGAAAAAAAAACCCAATTTAATAAATATTCAGATTCCTCCAGTAAATTCACCAATATTGAATATTATTAAGAACCAAACGAAACACAAACCTACACCGCTCGCTACCGCTCACCCCCACCAGTTAATTACCCCCGCCATACTCAACCCGCCCACACTCGCCAATGGAAGATGACAACACGCACGATAGAATCAAGTCACATTTCAGATGCTGAAGATGAACTAGTACAGTTCGAAAACGTTCCATCCAATATAAATGTGAAGTGGAAGAAACAAAGTTTTTTGTTACCAAATTTTTTATTTTTATTTACTTAATAAATTATTCCTGGCTAATGTGGCTACTGTATTTGTCTGGCTTTTCGACATTTCAACAAAATACATCGAAAAAAATATTACGATAACCGATCTGGCTATCTGCGTTTTAGCCAAACGTTTGTTTTCAGTAATAAAAGTTTATCTATTTATGACTGTACTGTTTGGCTAAGTGCACAAAACCAAATGTTTTTTGAAATGCTCAGTTCTTTGTGATTGTATTATAAAATAAAATGATATTAGGTACCTATTGCTAAAGTAAAGTTATCTTTAAAATATGACTACCGGGAGAAAAAAAAACAAAATAATGTTAACTTAACTTAAACATCAGATAATTAACTCTTCACTAAGATTATTTATTTATTTTTTTTCCAGAAAAATTACAAATTATCACAAATTAATTTTAACATTATATGTATATATAGGTAAAAAATTGGTTTTACATTATAAACGTTTTAATAAAGTTATATGGAATATATCACCTCACTAGACTTAGGTCTGTTCTGAGGTGATATATTTATGTTTATTATTTATTTTATACTTTTGATAAGCACTATGCTTGGGATTCGAAATGCCAAAGTGCCCGTTCCCACTTGTTATGTGTCGGGCACGATAAAATGTCGTGTGATCTAGTGATAATAAAATTTAAATTTAGCTGTTAACACTTGTATAATTTCACCAAACATCTTGAACGAACATCCGGTTGCGCAGAGCGCAAATTTTTGTACTTTGCTTTGTTGGTTTAGGTGCAAAACACCCCCCTTCTCGGCTAAAAGTTCAAGATGTTTGGCTACAACTATAACACACGTGTAAGTATGAAAATCTCCATTTAAAATGTATTGCCACTAGATCGCACGACTTTTTATCGTGCCCGACACGACAAGTGGGAACGGGCATTAATGTATACAGAAGATAGCTGTAAGCAAAATGCGTGGTTTGTTTTTCAAAATGTGTATTTACATATACGCAGCATTTTTTAGTACTTCATGGGCATCGATCGTATTGAAACGGCCCGTATTGGCTCCTGGAAGTTATGGCAACCCTAAATATAGTTATTTGTAAGAGTAGAGGTGGAATGGATACAGCTAGTAGTAGGTAGAGATGGATATAAGTAGGTACCTACTTACAATACAACCTCAGCGTTCGAAAATACGTTCCCTTGTTTGAAAAATCGTGGAGATACTATCACAACATTTATTTAATTCGATTCTGAATAAATTAACACAATCGCCAACACATACACACAAACACTATGCCACTGGGCGTCAACGGGTTAACTTATTGCTATTCGAATAAATATTCATATATATTTTTATTTGTGTCTAATTTGATAACGAAATTCTACTATAAACACGGCTACCAAAATACGTATCTTTGTTATACACAAAATGCCGACAGTGATATAGTCGCTCTGCTAACTGCCATGAACAACGTTATAAGTAGAAAATGCGTGCGATTCAGTAACTTTTTGAACTAAAATAGGAACGTTATAAAATTTTAGATCATTTGAACTTAATTTCGTATTCTGTGACTGAAGTTGTTCTTTAAACTAAAATAAAGTTGTTCTTTAATCTTAAAAATACGTATCTTTGTTATACACAAAATGCCGACAGTGATATAGTCGCTCTGCTAACTGCCATGAACAACGTTATAAGTAAAAAATGCGTGCGATTCAGTAACTTTTTGAACTAAAATAGGAACGTTATAAAATTTTAGATCATTTGAACTTAATTTCGTATTCTGTGACTGAAGTTGTTCTTTAAACTAAAATCTAAAATAATAGTGCACCGTAGATAATAATTTGAACTCAAATTGTATATGGCGCAGATTACGCATGCGTACCTACTTCGCACTGTTCGGCCATGTTTATTTATGTCATGTTGCCAAACCTAACATTTTAATTGATCTGCACTAATATTCTTTGGTTTTTATGTTCAACATAACGCAACAAAATATCCTGGACTGCTGAAAATTAATAAGTAGGCTTCCAATTAGGTGTGAATTAAAACTAGGAACGTATTGACAGTTGTTTCGACTTTATTTTGGTTATCGAATAGGGAATTGAACTAATTCGTGACTTACTTGGAGTAAGAAGATTGCTAAATAATAGGATCATTGCTATTTATTTTATTTTATTTCATTATAGAATAGGGAATTAAACTAATAATAAAAATAATGAACATTTCCTTACACCCTGCGCAAGTGGCGAGTTTATTGCCGTATGGCAATTTCTTCCAACTAACCATTGTTTCCAGCCCATATAAGCAATATTTGCGTAAGAATTACATTTAAATAAATTTCTCCTCCACTGGGAATCGAACTCAGGACGCCCGCACAGAAACCGAAAGGCTTTCCAACTGTAGCATTCAAATTAGTACTACCTCAGAACAGACTATGTCGAGCGAGGTAGTAAAATTTACAAATACCTACGTGGAAAAAATATTTTAAAATTGTAATTAAGTATAAATTAAATTGTATTTTGTTTCTTTGGAATATTAAATTCATTCATTCATTCAATCAACTATTTACCTATGTAGGTATATTTTTTTTTATCATATCATGCCGACCGTCGTGGCACAGTTGGTAAGCCGTTCGGTTTCTATGCGGACGTCCTGGGTTCGATTTCCAGCAGAGGAGAAATTTATTTAAATTTGTTACTCACGCAAATATTGCTTCTCTGGGCTGGAAACACTGGTTAGTTGGAAGAAATTACCATACTGAAATAAACTCGCCACTTGCGCAGGGTGCAAGGAAGTATTAAAGATACCCTGATCTAGGGCTAGCAGTAAAAACTGTTTTTGAAGCCAGAGCTGACACCACTAGAACAAAGAATTTGCTCTGGACGACAGAGATTAGAACCCTGATATGCTCCATCGCGGGATTAACCCTTATGGATCGAATGCGGAACACAGCTATAAAAAAGATCTGCGACTTTAGAGATATCGTCAGATGGTGCAGGAGGCGAAGACAGAAATCGTGGTCCCACGATTCTGGGTGGGACCACGTGGCAAGGATGGGAGACAACAGGTTACCCAAAATCATTTCCCAACAAATTAATTTTGGCAATCGACCACGAGGTAGACCAGCTAAGAGATAGAGAGATAGCAAAAAAAAATAGACTAAAATGCGCGCTCCTACTTTCTATTTCTCAACCAACATACTTCCCATTAATTTCCCTATTCCTGTAGTTAGACAAATCTCCTCTCCTTTTTATCCCTTCCCTCCCATAGTGTTGTATCAGGTTTTATCTAAGATTTGTTTAATTGTCATTGGTGTGCATATTTTTATTCTTTTTAGTATAATAATGTTATATGTTTATAGTTTATTGTAGGTTTTCCATGTACCACAATATGATAAATAAAGACTTGGACATCGAGACTCCAGCGAGAAGACCAGGCAGACCACCAGCCACATGGCTGTCGATCATCAAGAACCATCAGCGAGAGAGGTAGCTGAATCCTGATCTGGCACAGGACAGGCGAGTTTGGCGAAATAAAATAAAGAGAGCCGATACCAAGTAAATGGGACAAAGGCGAGGGTGAAGAAGAAGAAGAAGAAGAAGTACCACTTTCACCCATAATTGTAACAGATGGTTGTCTGGAAGAAATTTCCACTAGCCCACACCTACCCCACTCTATAGGGAACGTTATAGAACTAAGTGTTCTGTTCATCCCCGGAGCGGCTGCTCGTCGGACGAATCAAGAACTACCACCATGCTTATTTCATACCACTGCCACTAAGAGTCCAACCACACTCGTGAAGGCCCGTGAATCATAGCAGGGGTTACCATCCCAGCAGCTCCACGAACAACAGACTGCCACAGGGAGCCTTCGCCACGCCCGTAGTACTTTCAGTTCTTCAATTTCGACACCAGGCGCAGCGTCAGCTGCACCTGTCTCGTCATCAACTCGGGTACCGCCGAGTGGGTCATGCCGACCAATCATCACGGGGGGCTCCTCCACCCCTTAGTACTCATGTTGGCGAATTTCAGGTACACCACCGGACAGTACTTTCAGTGCTTCGATTTCCATCGCCCGATGATGCAGACTTACTCATCGCCACGTTTGATGAGTCACCGCCGAGCGAGGCATTAAGGCGTCTGCCGTGCTCTTCCATAGGTAAGAATTGAAGAGGGCACTGACCTGGTGCCCAATGAAGGTACAATGAAGTGTTAAATAAATAAATATCTGGATCTTGGCGTCAAAGAAGGTCTTGCGGGACTCGGGAGGGGCACACTTCGCGATAAAAGAACAGGTTTCCAAAATCTACTTCAAACAGAAGATCAAAGAGTGGGTGTGGTTTGAAATATTGTTATTCTAGATTAAAAAAGTCTTCATGATCCACACAACCTTGAAGAAATTCACACTTTACTGGTGTCACAGATAATAGTTTCACGCAGATATTGACTATAGTGTCATTTTTCCGTTTAGAGTCAACCTTTGTAAGTGACCACTTAAGAGTTAAGGAGTTAAACAAATAATCGCTCTCTTTGTCTTGGAGTAGCCACTGTTTGCTTTAGTTCTTTATTGTTTGCATTATAATTCATTGATGGCTTTAAAACAGAACACTTTTATTGTTTCGTGGATAATCACTTAACTGTTAACCCCTAAATGGTGCACTTCAAATAAAATAAAACAATACCCATCTTAAAATTAAAGAGGAAACCTCCAATAATAATCAATCTACATATATTTAATTGTTATCTACTTTAAATTTGAGCAATTGATCGTTTAGGTTATTGAACTCTATAATTATAATGGTACCTATAGGTTTTATAAAAACAAGATACTCATTCATCCATTCATACCATCACGGCATATCCCATAATGTGGGGTAACCAGCGAAAGGTGTGCGGGTGTGCAGTATAAAAGGGGGAACAACACATCTATGTATACCCACATACCAGTCTCGTTTCACCAAAAGAGGCACTACATTCAGAATGGGTGGTGAACCTCATTGTTGAACTATGTGAGATGTTATTGTTGCCTGTTGTATTTTCGATTACCCGGCTCTTATGGGACACTTGAAAACAATGATTTAAAAGAATGGAAGCACTATTCTAAGCCGGTGCCTCACAGCTGAAAAAAAGGATTTTATTTCTTTTACAATTGAAAGATAATTCGTCATCAATAAAATAAAAGTGCATAAGCTCCAATAAACAGAGTTAATAAAAATACTCTAATCAAAAATAGGTGAACTACAATTATCCTTTTACAAGAGAGATCAAAACATACTTAGGTATCTATTGGCTTTTTTCTTATTAGACGGAAGATACTGTCATATTATTGGCAATAAATTCGTTACTTGTACAGGAAAATATTTCTTGTTATTATTATTAGGAGGCTGAGCAATTGCAGGGGTGTGCCTAGAACCTTCGGACTAGGCAAACCCTGAAAGAAAATTGGGAAATTTCAAAAATTTATTGTTTTTTAGCATTGTTGTTCATTACTGGCCATAAAAATGTTTTAAAATCACATGCCAAAATATATTTACTTTTGTGGCCCTGTCAAGCATTGTATCTACATACGGTTCATTTTTTAATCTTGTAGTATGGTTTACATAAACCAGACAAAAATATTAGGTCTTGAATTTCTTAACATAATATTCATATGCAAGCCAAGATTTTCGGCTTCTATAAGAAATCCCGCTACTGAGCAATTGTCAAAACCACCTACCAATATATTTCTAAAATCCCAATAAACATTTTAAATCCCTATAAAGATTTTTATTAGGAGACTGAGCGATTGTCAAAACTACCTACCAATATATTTCTAAATCCCAATAAAGATTTTTATTAGGAGGTTGAGCGATTGTCAAAACCACCTACCAATATATTTCTAAATCCCAATAAAGATTTTAAAATAAGAATTATGGCAGGAAATACAGGTAACGCAAAGCACATTCGAACGATAACTCACCCCAAAATAACAAAATTAGCTACTGTGATGCTATTGTACGTTGGTACGTAAGGTACGTTGACATGGTCATGGAAAAAGACTTTAGAAGAGATAATACCTACCCAAACGATACTTAGTAAAGAAGAATATATAAATACAATGTATGGCAAATCAAAGCCAATAAAATAGTAAAAGTTGAAGAAGGTCATTGTAATTAGAATGAAGATAACTACGCCATTTACCTGCTTGGAGTATAATATAGTCGGAGAGAACTGAACTCCACACTATTTCATCTTCACATACCTACCTACTCATCTTGCTGCATTACCATCCTACACATGGTTTCCTATTGTTCTAAATTCATACATTCCCATCTTTCAATATACCATTTTAGATCCATGTTTCTCTTGGTAGACCTCTTCACAATATTCCACTATTTTCAGTACATATCTTGTAAACACACTTTTTGACCCATAAACACTGAAAATAATAGGATTACTAAGCTCTTTGGCTACCGATATTTTAACCAAACTTTTGTCATCAGTAACTAAAGTATACATAACTATAACACCTCTACTGTTTGGCTGTTTGCCACTATATTTATTGGTAGGTAACTCTAATTTGGTTACTTTTAACGTGAAATTTGAAAATGAAAGTTGATATGAAGGATATTTGATTATTGAACAAAGTGTCAAGATTCGATTTGTTTTAAGATAGGTACACTGAGAAAACTGATATTCATAAATAACGTGAATTCAGCTTAAAGTATGGTGAATTCACCATAAGTACGGAGCATAGTGATATCATCAAAATTAAGATGATAATACGATTTATGATGATAACGGCATATAAGATATGATTATGTTTCCTACTATTTATGTTTGCTTTCATCATATCTCCTATGACGTCTTATTATATTTCCTACTATTTTTCGGTGACGTTCTATTATCTACAGTGACTTCCTTTAATTGTTCCTACTATTTTTCGATGACATCCTCATATATCCAGCGACGTCCTATTATAAAAAAATATTAAAATAACAATATAACTTTATTTATTTCCACTTATTTATTTTTGTTCCACAACAAGTTTCAAGAACTACCGTTCTCTTCTTCAGGTGGGTTTAAACAGAAAAAGAGAACGATAGTTCTTGAAACTAGTTGTGGAATCAAAATAAGTAAGCGGAAGTAAACAAAGTTATATTGTTATTTTAATTTAATAAACAAATAATTTTGAATTTTTCCACAATATTTTTTATATTAACTACCGAACGTTTTCGCCAAGGTGACTTGGCATTTTCAAGGTCCAAACGAAACTTTCGTTTTTCCTTTCGTTTACGAAAGTTTCGTTTGAACCTTGAAAACGACAAGTCACCTTGGCGAAAACGTTCGGTCGTTAATTTAAAAATATTGTGGAAAAATACAAGTTTTTTATTTTTTCATTTAAAATGGATTTCCACTCTGTAAACACAAAAACTCTAGAATCATGTTATTTTAATATTTTTTTAAAATGAATTTCCACAATGTCCACAAATTTCGATGACTTCCTCATATATCCAATGACGTCCTATTATAAAAAAATATTAAAACAACAATATAACCCTGTCCACCTCCACCAACCTATTCCCACTACACAACCAGTTTCAAGAACCACCGCTCTCTTCTTCAGGTGGGTTTAAACTGAAAAAGAGAACGGTAGTTCCCGAAACTAGTTGTGGAACAAAAACAAGTAAGTGGAAACAAACAAAGCCACGTTGCTATTTTAATTGAAAAAATAAACAATCTTGCACTCTCCCGCAACATTACTCACATCAACGACCGAACGCCCTCGCCAAGGCGACTTGGCGTCTTCAAGGTCCAAACGAAACTTTCGTTTTTCGTTTCGTTTACGAAAGTCTCGTTTGAACCCCGAAAACGCCAAGTCACCCCGGCGAAAACGTTCGGTCGCTAATACAAAAAACACTGCGCAAAAACACAAAGTCACTTATTCATTCCACAATGTAAACGCCTCCTAAAAATAAAACACAATCTCAACATTCTGGCCTGTGTCTCTCCGTCACTGAAGTTTTGTAGCGAGACTGCGAGACCGAGTCGACAACCACCCTGCACCATGCCGAACAAATGAATGACTGATTGAATGAACGATGAGCAAATGAGAATATTGTGTGGTGCGCTGTCATCATATTTTGTAGGAAGCACACAAAATGATATGATTCCTCTAACATGAGATTCTGTAATCGTATTATAGTAGAATTCACTCAAAATAGTATGATTTAACATTAAAATTTGATGCTTACTCTGAAAATAAGACGATTCTGTAATCGTATTTAGTATGTTTCACATAAAATAATATGACTGTAGTATAAATTAATGTTCCATACCTTAAAAAGTTTCACATAATTTTATCACACTAAATTAGGGGACTTCATCGTATTTTCAGTGACACTTCTTCATAGTAAACTGTGAAATCTTTATAAATACGGTGACTCGTCACTGTTTTTTATGATTATAATCTTATTTATGAATATCACGTAAATTTATAGGACAGTGGACTATTATTTAATGTGATCAATTTTTAAGATGATGAGCATCATAAATCTTCGTTATTTACTCAAATAATTCGATTCCATCTTACACATTTCAATGATAGCGTAATATTAAATGATTATTTCATTATTTTAGGTGACCGCACATATTTTATACTTACGTCATGATATTTTAAGATTACACCAAATTGACATTTTTTTCAGTGTACTAAACAAGTGACCATCACTAACTCGTAGACGAGAGTTTAAAAACAGCAGTAAAGAGTTCTTACTAAAAGTTATGATGATCTTTTTAATAAGCTGTGAAATTATTTTTCCCACTACAATAGACATCATGTGCGGTCTTGATGGTACTAATAATATTTGCACAAATCTTTGTATACTTTCAACAATAAAACTTCTCACAGCACTTATAAATATTTAAAAATTAAACATGATTGGTTATTACCTGTTTACAACGTAATGGGTACGTCTGAAAGATTTTTTACTCCTCATTAACCCAAGTGGATATAGTGGGGAGTTATGATTTCGCCATTTTTAAGGCTTTTTTATTGCAGATTATTAACTAGTATCATGCTGAGATTGTATTCTGAAAGTTTCATCACGATGTATCTGTGTGTGCTATGTACAGCGTGATAATTTTACTTTATCGATTATAGACTAAAGTACGCATTCTATTCTTTTCAAATTTTGTAAATTTGTATATCTAATACTCGCTTAGACCCCATTAGATTTTGAAGGAATCTGAATAGTGCTTCTCAATATTTTTAACTGTCAAATATGTCAAAGTGACCACCAAAACGTCAGGAAAATTTAATTTGAAATTTTTATTTCCAAATTGGTAAAAAAGCACATCAATTTCATAAAATGGCATTGAAAAAATATCAAGTTTTCATAATAAAATATTTAAATAAAAAATAATTAACTAACTCATTTCATAAAATTATGGAAAATATTCCATACAAAATTTGAATACTTTGTGGAGTGACTTGATGAGTACAGCGTTGACCGCAACCCACTCGTTTTGTTTTGTATGGGAGCATAGTGCGTGGAATGAGGAAATGATGAAGAATAATGGAATTTTCTTACGCTGGAGGTCGATCTCATAACCCTCGCGTTTGAGATATATGACGCCTAAATATAACAGTACATAACTATGTGGTAAAATATGAGTTTACTCAGACGTTTAGTAAAAATGGAGATTAATAAATTAAGAACGTCATACGAAGAAAAGAAACAAGTTGCATTATTACCTATTAATACTTGAATGTTGTTTCTATTGCTTCTGTTGATTCTTTTCTGAGATTAAAAGTGTCATATTATGTAGAATCCGATGAGCAAAGCGAGTTTTCTTTCTAATTAAGTCAGGCAGAGAGAATCCATGAAACATGAGGTTGGTTTTGTCCAAGAAGAGGATGGCATATACGTGTAAATATCCAATTGAGAGATACATACATAGTCCAATATGTCCACATGATCCAAAACATGGCCTAAATATAATATATTATAGACATAGATAAATACGGAGTTAAAGTAGAGTTGGGCGGGTCATATATCTCGGATGTTGGACGACCGATGGACAAAAGTTGTGATGGACTGGAGGCCAAGAACAAGAAGCATCAAAAAGTGGCAGGTCCAGAATGGCGAAGAATGGCACAGGATAGTAGAGACCAGTGGAAGTCCAAGCGGGATGCCTTTGTCCAATACTGATATGAGGCTGAGTAAGTAAGTAAGTAACCTAAATAACATAAATTCAATCAAAAGATGATTTTTTATATATCATTGATTGTAGGTAAATTACGAGTACATGGGGATAATGTATTTGCAGGGGTGACATCTGTGCGAGACACCGTCACCTCGTTTATAAGGACTGTTGCTTTCATTGTTTACAAATAAACTAATTTCTCAATAGATGGCGTTACAAAAAAAAGGTTTCTTCATTACCTCATAGATGGCAATAGTATAATTACTTATTTTCAGGTGAATTGTTACACATTATTCAAATATATAGAACTTTCAAAAAATACAATATTTAAATTAGGCATAATTAGCATAAGGGCATAAAGCGATCACGTAAACCATCCGATGACAGGTCGTAAGCCCTGTAGGTGTCTTGAGTTCTTGGTTCTTCTATAATATCCCAACTTCGTCTCTATTGAGATGTTTTTTTATTTATTTATTTACAAAATATACGGCATAAGCCATTTAGGTAGGTACTTGTTACAATATACACTTACAATAATTAATTACACACAAAGATGAAATATAGAAATAAATAAAAATATAGACATTGATGAAATATAAAAATATAAAATATAGATTCAGATAAAATATAAATAGGTATATAGATTTAGATAAAAATAGACAAAAAATAATCAGAGAATTAGAAAAAATAATAATAATGATAAGAGGGAAAAAAATCGAATGTGACAATAGATCTACCGCAGCTATATAAGTTGATAGCTATATCGATATAAAAGATCCTTAATTTTTTTTGAAGACCGGCAAACTGTCTCTGAAAATATCAGCAACATCACATACCTAGTTCATTACCAATCCTAAGTAATCGCGGTATAGGTGAGTTAAAAAAATATTGCGTGGAAGCTGCTACCTCATGAAACATCACCGACTATCTTGTCCGTCTATTCGGGACGTGGAATTTAACCGCACTCACAGGTTTGTCAATAAAAATATACCTAATGTTTTTTTATAAGTTTATTCAAAAACAAATTTAATAAAGGAAGGTATAAAATCTGAAATAAACAAAGAAGTCAAGTCAAAGATAGCATCAATTCTTTACATACCTCCAATCAGTCAAACATCAGACGAATGTTTGTTTAAGCATGTTATAGGAACGTTGGAGCAATTTGGGTTCATTTGGTGTGAAGCTCGCGGGAACTACATACTCCATAGTATGTAGGTACCTACTTCTAAAGGCGTAGCATGTTTAACTTATAATTTGTTTGAGTACACGTACACAATGGTATCGCTTTCTTCAAACGGTAGTTCATATCCAAGTTCCTCGTTCAGTGCGCTGATTAGTGACGTCCCGAGGGCATAGGCAAATAGGTCAATGCCTATATTTATTATACGACAAATTCAGAAGAGCGCCAAATGACAAAAATGAAATAATATTGGCACACAATACACACATACATACATAGGTTCATATCATCACGGCATATCCCACAATGTGTAATAATGACCAGCGACCGGTGTGCATTAACTTGTAAAAGGAAGCACGACACGTGGGTGTATGCCCACACACTAGACTCACCTCAACGTGGTGATCCTCATTGCTAAGCTGTGAGATGTTAATTTGCCTGTTGAACCTTTGTATTTTCATTTCCTCGAATGATAATAGAAAAGAGCGGAACGACTATTCTAAGCCGGTGCCTCAGTGCTAAATAATATAGATAGGTACCTACCTAAAAATTCTTTAATCTTTATCTTAGTGTATTGTATGATAAATATCAAATTTTAAGTTTCCCGAGGTTGGGGTCACTTTGAAATATTTGACAGTTTAAAACAATTGAGAAGCACTGATCAGATATTCTAAAAAATCTAACAGGATCTAAACTAGTATTAGATTTACAAATTTGTAAAATTTGAAAAGAATCGTATGAGTACTTTAATCTATCGATAAAGTAGAATAAACATGCCGTACATAGCACATCATAGGTACACAGCACACACACAGATACATTGAGATAAAACTTTCAGAATAAAATCTCAGCATGATACTAGTTGATAATCTGCAATAAAAAATAACCTTATAAATTGCGATTTCATAACTCCCTACCACAATATTATATCCCCTTATTTTTAGAGTAGTCACCATGGTGAACTTTGACTAACGGCAGCACATTACCTCGGGACGTCACTGCCATTCTTGTACCAATACAGAACCGCTTCTCTTGTTCAAAACGATCCGATGTGGGTAAGATTTTAGCACCTAGAGCGGCCCTACAAAGAGAAGGTTTTTCTGGCCTTTTTAAACAGACGCTTGTATATGCTTTTGTGTGCTGTCTAATTATCAAACAGGCAGTGCATTCAGAAACTATTAAAATGCACTAAATAATGCAATGAGCATACAAACTCACCGATGGCGGTTAATGCGACTGTGTGTGAACCAAACCGCTTCAACCACTAAGAAAATATATACCTAGGAAGGTTAGTATCAAATAATTGTATGTATGTACCTAGATTGTTTACATTTACAAAAGGATTACATAACTTGACATAATTTTTAAGTACCTATATTTTTTTTAAGTCATGATTTCACAATTTTTAAGTATATTTTTACTCTCCACACTACGGGATAGTGGAGTCATAATTTCACAATTTTTAAGTATATTTTTACTCTCCACACTATGAAATTATGAAATAGTGGATAGTCATGATTTCACAATTTTTAAGCATACTTTTTTACATCAATTTCTCAACGGGTATCATGTAGAGAGTGCACACTGTGAGTTTCGTCGTGATGTGTTTGTATGTATGGCGTACGGCGTACGGATTATCCTGTTTTGTCCTCTCTACAGCCCAAACCATAAGTCCGATCGGCTTCATATTAACATCATATGTGTAAAGTGCATAGACCTAGAGTTGATTAATTTTCCATAGACAACTTTTAATTTCTTCTCTATGAATTCATCATTTACGTTGATTTTTTTGTGTCCTCTCTGCAGGCCAAACTATAAGTACGATTGACTATATATTCATATCATATAATATGTAAAGTCCATAAACTTATAGCTGATTAGTTTTCCATAGATATCCGTTAATTTCTTCTCTATGATTTCATCTATCCGAATTTTCAAAATACTCTCACGGTTTGGATTCGAGGTATTTTTATAATGCTTGAAATTTTGATACAATAAAAATACACACATCAAAAATGCATTCAATTATTGTCAAAATTTAAAGAAAAAAATCTATGGTCTGCCATATCAATTTGAAATATATTTCATATTTGTATGAAAAAAAATAATGTATACCTACCTATAACAGAAGTAAAATAGCTTCTGTATGGGAAAATTGAGTATCAACTTCATATTAATATTGTATGTGTCTCTGTAGACAAGTGTAGGTATTTTTTTATTCTCTCCTTCTATCTTCCTCGAGGGGTATGCAGTGAGAACCTAACACCGCATTCTTCTATCTTGACACACATGAATAGACTCATCAACAATGATACACTGTCTCATACATGCTCATCATGCTAGTACTGCAATTTTACTTAAAATTTCATTATTACAGGTATTATGTAGAAAATGCAAATGTGTTTCGTGACAATGTTTTTATGTGTACCTATGTTGTATTGTAAAAAAATTGTCCTCTGGGAATCTTACATTTGTTTAAGAATCTAATAGAAATGTACCTACTTCATAAAAATGCATTTAGAGATAAAATTTCAAGAAGAAAAAATAATAGCTTACTATGGTGTGGAGAGTTTATAATTAATTTATTCATCGATAATTTATTTACTATTTATTAGTCAATTATTTCATTTATTTATTTATTTATTATCTGTAAGTAATTGACTGCTTCCTAGGGCATATCAAACAGAATATTGTTCTTGACAGAATATACCTACTAAGGGCCGTATTTATAAACCATTCTCAGTGCACAAGTCAATAATTAACACACTGAAATGTACCTATGGAATTTGTCTTGCAAAGGATTGAGAAAATTCTTAGTACCTATTTTTTATAAATTCGGACATTATAGAAAATGTTCTAGATTTAATTTTTTTTAACATTTTAAAATTATTTTAATTTTCACTAATAACATTAGTTTTTACTAAACGTATGCCTTCAATTTGTAGTAGAAACAAAGTGCTCTATTGTAAAAAAGTGATTTGTGGTGTAAAAAAGTTATTTATAATATTTTTTGCAATATTCTTGTTTGTATTCAACAATTTTCGAGAAGTAGGTACCTATTTAATTGCTAACGATTTTTTATAATTCAATAATGTACAAGAAGTAAAAAAACTACCCCAATCGCTATGTATAATTTACCCCATAGTATAAATAGAATAATGGTAAATATTTATACTTAGTACAAATAAATACGAATTTTATATTATTGTCAGTATGCTCCCCTTACTAGCCGAGTACTAAATGTTTCGATTTTGACTATTAAACATGACAATGGCTCCAGATAAATAGCAGTTAATATCCTACAGAGTCAATATTATAACAATTGAACCAAGATGATACTAGTTGGTACTCAATTCGATCGTAATTCTATTATTATTATTCACTTTATTCTCAAGGACCCTAAACATCGCCACAAAACACACGTCAGAATAGCCATAGAATAATCGCCATTGTTCAATTAGATAAAAGGTGTCATAAATACAAGACCACCATAGATTTTAAAGAACGACTTTTCTTGGTTTCAGCTGCACATCTATGGCCAATGCGAGAGAGAATCGATAGTGTTTCATTGAAACGTATGTACGCACGACTAATTTTCGAACAGTGCTGAGACAAGGAATGATAAAATTCAGCGTAGCACAGAGGGTTGGCAAATTTGTGGTGTTAAAATATTTATATTTTTTTTCATTTATTCTAGATGGGTAACTACTTCAACGATAACTGTTTTACCATGGCAATTTTTTTCGGATCAACGGTGATGTTTAAACAAAAATACTAATAATTATATTTTCACTGCAATGTCCCAGGAAGTTGGTTAATCAAAAAAATATGAATACAACTGTGAACGTTGTAGAAATTTTCAGTAAGGTAACGTTATTGTCGCTTATGTAAATAGGTAACATTAATAATAATAATTATAATAGGTAATAATAGTGAACACTTCCTTGCACCCTGCGTAAGTGGCGAGTTTATTGCCGTGTAGCAATTTCTTCCAACTAACCAGTGTTTCCAGCCCAGAGAAGCAATATTTGCGTGAGAAATAAATTTAAATAAATTTCTCGTCTGCTGGGAATCGAATCCAGGACGCCCGCACAGAAACCAAACGGTTAACCAACTGTGCCACGTTGCCTACATTCATGTAATTACGAGAAAAAGAAGAAAATATTTACCTAATCTTAAAAACCATAAAAGCATTTTCAAAATAGGATTTTTTTTCAATATTTATGTTTTATTGACAATAATATACGTTATTGAGACTAGATGGGTGGTGGCAGAGCGGTTTGTGTGTTGGGTTAGTAATCCAGTGGTCGCGAGTTCGAATCCTGCCACGAATGATATCGTTCACATAAGCACAAGCATATCCTTAATTTAGGGAATGTATAAGGATGTATACTTTTAACAAAAACAGATTAATTCTTTTAAAAAATAAAAAAATGACATAACAGAAAACACGTGAAAGAAAAGTTAACGCAGCTAAAATGAAGTATTTTATTTATTTATTTGTGAAGATATACTTTAGACAAATGTGTAATAAAAAATATTATAGAATAATTAATTACAATATCAGATGAGTAGGTATTTAAGATTGAAAGAGATATTAATTATGATGTAATGATAAAACTAGCGGGTTGCGGCCAACGCTAAACTCCTCACTAACAAGTCATTCTATAAAGTATTCCAATTTTGTACAGAAAATTTTCAGCATTTTCATGAAATGAGTTTGTTAAATTATTTTTTATTTCAATATTTTGTTATGAAAACTTGATAACTCTTCATTGCCATTTTATGAAAGTGGTGTGCCTTTTTACCAATTTTTTTTTTTTTTGTTTTTTTCCTGAGCTTGGGGTCACTTCGAAATATTTAACAGTTATAAAAAATGAGAAGCACTATTCAGATATCCTCCAAAATCTAATGGGGTTTGAGCGAGTATTAGATATAGATACCTACATATTTGCAAATTTGAAAAGAATCGATAAAATAAAATAACACACACACAGATACATTGTGATGAAACTTTCAGAATAAAATATCAACATGATACCTACTTGTTGATAATCTGCAATAAAAAAATAGCCTTAAAAATTGCGAAATCATAACTCCCCATTTTATTCCCTTGGGTAAGTGAGGAGTAAAAATGCCACTAGATCCTTTTGTCACTATTTATTTATTTTATTTTAGAATGAATTCTTTAAAATTATACAGTTCTAGAACTTGAATATATTTATGAATTTATTTGAACTTGTATAATCAATAATGGGATGGCAGCGGATGGGGAGATAAACAAAGGCAGACCCACTGGAAGACACCCAAGCGAAGGAAGGATAGCTGGACGTCCATCTCACATGAGCAGGCTCCGAGAAGAACAGGACACAGTCCTAACTAAAGCAGAAGAAGAAGCATACAAATTCTGTTAATTTTAGTGGTATGGTTATTTCTGAGATGTTTACAGGAATTAATTTCGAATCACAGGTTAGAAAATCTATTTTACTATACTGAAGAAATACCAATTTACAAACCAAAGTGTCTGTCAATAGAAGGCGTGATTTTTAATAGTTTTCCGTGCTGTGAGGCACCGGCTTAGAATAGTGCTTCCACTCTTTTATATTATTGTTTTCGAGTGTCCCGTAAGAGCCGGGTAATCGAAAATACAACAGGCAACAATAACATCTCACATAGTTCAGCAATGAGGTTCACCACCCATTCTGAATATAGTGCCTATTTAGGTGAGACGAGACTGGTATGTGGGTATACACAGATATGTTGTGCTCCCTTTTATAAGGCAATGCACACCCGCACACCTTTCGCTGGTTACCCCACATTGTGGGATATGCCGTGATGGTATGAATGAATGAATGAATGAATTTTAAACGTCTGACATAACAAATGTTATACAAGATGTAGAATATAACAAGTATAGGTACAAGATGTAGTAGGGTTGAGCGAGAAATATAGGAAAATACATTATGATGCAATACATGAATATGAATGAAGCAAAAAATGAAGTCAAGATAGAATAGCGTAGCGTTTGATTCTCCCTGCCTATCTCATACAGGAAGACCACACAATGTTATTATGTATTTTTCTGTAATAATAATTGTTTAGATATTAATTATTAAAAGTGACTACTGGATTGTTGCTTTTCTTCCTATTTCTACGTGTGGTTGCAACTTTTTTTCACTACACATGTACTAATTAATATGGTCGACTGCAAGAAATTTCCCTCGGGCAATTACAGCCGGTTTAATACGATTGCAATGCAAAAAGAATTTTAATTGACTTGGTCTATGGCGTATGGATCCAGTTTCATACAATAATAATAATAATAATAATTCTTTATTGGCTTAAATAACATTAAAAAATAATTACAGACAAGAGCAAGATAAAGCATTAAAAAAGCCAAAAGGCGGACTTGTTTATGAAATTAACATCTTCTAGTCAACCTTAGAGAATAAAAATAATATAAAAATATATAAGAACATATTTTATTTCATATGTCGGCCTTCGTGGCTCAGTTCGTTAGATATCTGACTGCTGAGCCAAAGGTCCCGGGTTCGATTCCCGGTGGAGACACAGTTTTTAATTGTGTTTTCAGTCTGGATCTGTGAGACGATTAATATCGTAAGTCTTCAGAATGTGGCAACTTGTTATTGGGTGCGTGTTAAATTAATATTTGACATTGTACCTGTTAGTTGCCCGAGAAGCAATATTAAATAAATAAATAAATAAACATATATATACATATACACACACATACATACATACACACATATATACACATATGCATTTAGGGGGGATGGGAAGGGGAAAAAAGGAAGCATTTGAATAAAAAGCATTTTGCATTTTGAATAACATTCATGGTTTAAGTTGAATCAAGCTTATTTTTCGTAACGACAAATTGGTAAAAAAGGACATTTGAAAATGCTCGATTTATTGATAAAAAGATATGATAAAGACTTAACATTTTTTTATAGTTATTATCATTATACGTAATTTAAGTATTGTAAGTAGAGTATTTTTATGTCAAATAGTTTCGGAGGCGTAAACGGTCCTTCGTCCGGTCAGACTTATACTAAAGTAACTATGTACCTACGCATGAAACATGTCAATAAAACTTTGGATCGAAAAGTTGATGAGCTTAAATTGTTCGAAGAAGGGGCTGTCAACGGAAAGATATAATAGTGGAATGTTATTCAAAATGCAAAAAATCAACAAATTTTGGTTTTCCGATAGTTTGAATCAAGTATAAATCCTTTTTTATGCATGCAATAGTTACCCTTACTAACACGTGACTATACATTGTGCATTAGGCGGTTTTAATGAATCATGCTTTTGTCACTAGATTAGCGTTATATACCCTTTCAACTTAGGTTAGGATAGAAGTCCTATTAAGAGAAAGAAAGCAAAAAGATGAATGTAGGTATAATAATAATAAACAATTCCTTGTACCCTGCACAAGTGGCGAATATATTGGCCAGTCCAGAGAAGCAATATTTGCGTAAGAAATTAATTTAACTAAATTTCTCCTGATTTTTAATTATCTCAATAGAGACGAAATTGGAATATTTATTGTAGGAGAACCGGGAAATCAAGGCACCTACAGGGCTTACGACCTGTCATCGGCTTGTTTACGTGATCACTTTATGCGCTTGCGCAACGTTCACCAATTATGCCTTTTTAATGAGATCCTTATCAATTCAATTTTGAAAGTTCTATATACATATGAACTGTAATACTGAAATTATTTTCGCTTGATAATAAGGAATTTTTACTACAGCCAACTATGTGTGAAATTATGAACAACATTCTTATTATTTTTATTTATTTTTGTTGTAACGCCATCTATTGAGAGAATTGGTTTTTTTGTAAATAATGAGAGCAACAATTCTTATACATGAGGTGACAAATGCATTTTTCGCATAGAAGTCACCCCTGAATTGCGCCAGACTTATACGATTATTCCAATTTCGTCTCTATTGAGATAATTAAAAATCTGTTAAAAAATATCTTTGACTCCCGACAGGGAAAAAAATCCAATATTTGCGCATATGCAATAATAAAAATATTCGATTAAATTTCTCCTCTTCTGGGGATTGAACCCAGTACGCCCGCACAGAAGCCGAACGGCTTACCAACTGTGCCACGGCGGTCGGCATCTTGTTTTGGGTATCTCGTTTGATTCGTATTATTTTACATATAAATAAATTATCAGTTGCGCATGTTTCTCTACAGACGGCTCTGTTTTTCTTGAAACGACTCAAATTATCCGTGACGAACCGAGGTTTGTATTGAATGAGCTCATATTGATACGACAGGGACCGTATCTAAGCCAACTACAAAAGTATAACATTTAAGATATCATTCAACGCGATTTATTTCGGATGCTAAAGGTGCAAATTAAAGATATTATTATAAGTTTTATCTGCCGTCCCAACATTCAGCCTTTTAAATGAAATTTACGAACCATTACGGGGTCATTATACATAACATCGACACAATAACAATACAAAGAAATACCAAATTTAAGATAGGTACTTTAAACTTTATAAATGGCAACATCTTTCAATAAAAGTGTCGGTAGGTGATCCACCGATCTAGAAGATCTGGTATTATATGAAATCGCCGTAGAAAAACCGGATTTAGAAAAACAAATCATTCTTTTGTTCATTTGGATCTTCTTATCTTGTCATTTCTTCTTCGTCCTTGGCCTCATGATTGAGGATGGCATCTACCCTTAATCGTTCGTTAGTTTGCAACATTTGGTGCTAAACATGCTTATTATTTTCACCAACGTCTCTGATGCCGGTCCACTCACGAATGTTGCGGAGCCATGACACCTGACGTCTTCCTATTCTGTGCGTGTCTCAAATATGATGCCTATCGTCGCTACAATGTGTCAACTAGCTCGCGCTCGACATTTGCTCTCAGGAGTTCCTCCTCTTTTGATATTTTATCGACCCAGAATTTTCAGCATGCGGCGAAGCAGCCACATTTCAAAGGCCTCCAGCAGACGGTTTAGCATATATTTCATGTAGCTTCTCGGGCAACGATATTTATCGTCTCACAGATCCAGACTGAACACACAATTATTAAAACTGTCTCCACCGAGAATCGAATCCGGGACCCTTGGATCAGCAGTCAGATACCTAACCAACTGAGCCACGAAGGCCGTTCCAGGTTTCAACTCCATATAGAAGTATTGTGTTAACTTCATAAGAACAGTAAGAAGGTACCTACCTATAACCAATAGTCTCTGGAGATTAGTTCTCTGACAGTTTCTACTTTTTTCAACATGGTTTCCTGGATGGGCGGCTACATTCAAATACCTACTCGAGTAATGGTCATAATAAGGAGTTTTTTCAAGGTTTTTCGGAAATTTCAGTTGAACATGATATAAGTTCTCCATACATAGAGGTAAAATGGGAATTCAAAATATTTTCATAAGTGAAAAAGTAGGTAGGTACCTACTATTTAGTAATCTGAGCCCCGTTTTCAGTTTTTTACGGTATTTTTTTAAACCAAACAGTCATATAAAATATTGTTTCGACAAATTATGAATTAACATTATATCCAATTCTATAACTTTTAAGAACGTTCCGGCTAAAATAGATGCGTTCCTGTGATATTCTATAACACTGAGATACGAATGTTCCTATTTAGGAACATTTGTACTCCAATTAAGTCACGAATTATTTCAATTCCCTATTCAATAATCACATTTTACTCGAATCAACTGTCAAAACGTTTCTTATTTTAGTTCACACCTAATTGGAAGCGAACTAATTATTTTTACAGCAGTCCGGGATATATTTAAGTTAATTTGAAAAAATCAATTGCGTACGGATAAAAATAAAAATGGATAATTTACACGTTTTGCGTTATGTTGAAAATAAAAACCATAGAATATCAGTGCAGATCAATTGAAATATAAGGTTAGATGACATCTAGCCGACATGACATAAATAAACATGGCCGAAGAGTGTCCAGTACGCATGCGTAGTATGCACCATAGACAATTTGAGTTCATTTTATTATCTACGGTGCAATTTTGTAGATTTTATTTTTATGAACAACGTCAGTTACAGAATGCGAAAGTAAGTTCAAAAATTTTAGAACGTTCCTATTATAGTTCAAAAAGTTACTGAATTGGACGTAATGTACTATTTAAACCGTTTTAGTTTACGGATATTAAAAAATAACGTAGGAAGCTGTATCAGTAACAGTAAAACTGAACAATGCAAGAACCAGCTACTGATGTAAACCTCGAAGGAATTTTATTTTGGAATAGGTACCTACCTACATATCTTTAAAAAAACATAAATATATTACATGCCCTTATTAGGTATATCATTTCTAATACAGAATTTCGACGTTTGCCATTATTTTACCTACAGATTAGCTATCTTTGTATCTGACGATAACAACTATGCTGCACTAATTTATTGAGGTATCTAATATCAATCAAAGCAGAATGTCATTTGTTTCATACATGGTCCGTCTCGTTTCTTGCTCAAACCCACTTCGGCCCTTTTGTGATGTTAACAGGAGTGATGGTGCAGGACAATATTGTTAATTTGTTCCGATAATTTGTTCTCAATGGCGGCATCCCTCTATTCTGTGCCGTCCATCGTGTGACAGTTGAGGCGATAACTCATTCAAAACAATGCAGATGGCGCCAGGGTAGCGGGGGCTCAAATTATCTCAGACTCAGCTTCTTTCAACTTTTTCAATTGCCCGAAAGTAAACGATTTTTTTCGGACGCAATTTGGTCGTGTCGTTTCGACTTGAAATTAGGTATGCGCAACACGTGTGTTTGGCAAATTTTTGCGGTTGTTAATGACGTAGGTAGGTACAATCTACTTAGTCGTTCATAAAAATACGAGGTTTTCGTGGATATTACATACATACATACAGTTATTTATTTATTATATTTATTTTATTTAAAAGGGAACATCTACAGACATTCAGCATACATACATACATACATACATGCATACATGCATACATACATACATACATACATACATACATAGGTACATACATACATACATACATACATACATACATACATGCATATATTCATTTATTCATTTATTCATTTATTCATTTACTTTTACACAAAAAATATTTAATATACATACAGCGCAAGTGACAACAATAAGAAAAATTTTAGAACATATAAAATTTCAAAATTACATTACATTTTACAGTAGGTATATCATACATTTTAATAATGAAAATACAATTTACAGAGGGAATGTAATTTTTCCAAACTACTACGCTGCATTAAATATATTGTCTCATTGGACGCCCAACTAGGTAAACCTGTTTTAGGACGTCTGATAAGTAGTAGTACTTGTCAATTAGTATCAATAACCAGTATCAGCACATACATAATGGTACAAAATATGTAGGCTTTACAAAGTTAATAATCTGAATATACTAGAGTGCAGTCAATATATTATTTGACTCCTCTATACCAATGGATATAAGCCAAGCAATTATTGTTTTTTTTAGCACAACTCTTTTCATCATTTTCCAATCATCAGGCAGTATGTTAAACATTTTGGGGCCAAGAAAGTTAAAATTACGTTGAGCGAATGTGGTTTTTGTTTTTTTCTTTATAATAATGGACTTTTGAGAATTACGAGAGAATTACTTTTGAGAATTATTATAATTATTATATATACATATACATATACATACATACATACATACATACATACATACATACATACATACATACATACATACATACATACATACATACATACATACATACATACATACATACATACATACATACATCATCATCGTCAGCCTGTGTTTGCCCACTGCAGGACATAGGCCTCCCCTCTCCTTCTCCACTCCTCCCGTTCCTGTGCGACTCCCATCCACTGTGGTCCAACAAATCTTTTTATGTCGTCCATCCATCTATTAGGTGGTCGCCCTTGTGGTCGCCCTTGTGGTCTCTTGTCGCCTCTCGGTCTCCACTCCACCAGTCTTTTAGTCATACATACATACATACATACATATATAAATACATACAAACAAACATACATAGGTACATGTATACATAAGCTGTAAGGCACTGGCTTATATTATTGCTTAGGCTGTATTTCTGGAACAAAGATTAAATTAAAAGTTTAGTTAAAATACTTGATTTCATAAAATTGTGCAATTGTGCAAATTTTGTTTCATTGAAATCGTATGCCGTCAAACGACGCCATTTTGAACAACTTTATGAAATCAAAGTATTTTAACTATACTATTACTGATTACTTTTGTTGAAACAACCCAGCCTTTTAGAGTCAACATTTTCGGGTGTCCGGTAAAAGCCGGGAACATTTATCGGAAAGCAACTAGAGCCAGATAGAATTTCGCAGTCTTCTACTCCACTCATTTGGGAACGTTATCATCCCCGGAGCGGCTGCTCATCGGACGAAACAAGGAACTACTGTTTTTCAAACCACTATACTCGCACTGCTTATGGGGACTAAAAACGGCCCCTTGCTAAACTCTGAAAGAACCCATAAGAAGAACCGGAGTCCGGAGATCTCTAAATGCAGACACTGCACTAAAGTGCCAAAGATATCTCATTATGTAGAAACAGCTAGCTCGCCGTTCACTGATAGTGAAGATAAGAGTGTAACGTATTTACGACAGAAAGTCTTGAAAGCCCTAATGTAACTTTTCGTGGCTACAATAAGTCCCAATGGGTCCAAAGGGTTGTAGAGTTCTCGTCGGAAAGTTGACACGGAGAAGTTTGTGCATTCCCATAGGATACCTATGCTCAGGGGGCAAGTCTGGTCAACGGGCGGAATCAAAACCATCCATGTTTATCCATATTTAGCAACGAACTTTGCAGGTACTATAATAACAAAGTTGCTTGGTTATTATTAGAAGTAAATTATTTATTTTTAACAACTACATTTTTTGAAGATCTTTAAGTGGAATTTTCAATATATCTATGTAGATACCAGTAAACAATGTAGTAGGTACTTAAATCTGAGTACTCACAATGAGAAGAGATCTCCGTCTCCAACAGAGACTATCATTGTGTGCCAGGGATTTCCAGGAGACCAGGTGCGTGTATCCCCAGGGCCACACAAACAGTCAAATTACAGACTATTATGATATTTGTATAAGGTTCATTCAATGGGACCCATACAATGAAACAAGCTCCAATGTTTATTTTGCCTTTTTTTAATTGCCCACAAATTTGAGTATTGACAAAAAAGATAATTTTGTCAATTGTAGCTACAGAATTTTTTTATGTTGAAATGTTCAAAGCATAAAACATCAATTGCTGATTCTGATTTTTTTCCATTTGGGTTGGCAGATTGAACTGAATAAAACACAATTATATTTGATACACTCTAATTTGTTTTAAATAGAAGATTATGTCCTAAAACAATTCATTTTTATTGATATTTTTTTTACATTTCCTTCCTTGTTGAATATATGTATGAAAAAGGTACATAAGTCTGGCACCTGGGAGTGGTTGCGTTTACCAGTACGCATCCCCTTTCTATACATAGGTGAAAATTGCATATATTAGTATCATTTGTATCTTTGTAAGTCCTTTTTGTGCATTTATACCTTCCATCTAATTAAAATGAAACTTTTTGATTTGTTCAATGCACACCCGTGAATATTTTTGAAAGAAAAAAAAAATTCATTATGTGTGGCTGGGAGATTTGGTGTTAGTTTTGGTGTAGACTTTTGGCGTTACCCGGGGTAAGGCTTGTCAATAAATAAGTACCTAAAGTAAAGTGTCAATAAGTAAATTAATGCAACATTATATTGGAGGAATGCAGCGTCCGTGCATATGAGGGCCCAAAGACGGATATTTGCGAGCTGGCGCCTGCATTTGAGGACTGGCTCGGGGCCCTCGACCTGAATTCACGATCATATTTTGTTAACATTTAATTGTATTTTTGTTAATTTGATTTTAATGTAAATATTGTAAATTCACTATGTCATACGATAAAAAAAACAATAATTTTCATTGATTAATTATTTTTTTATGTTACCAATTAGTTATTATTTATGTGATTGGGATACCCCCGTCCCACCTCACTTTGTGTAGGTACAATCTCCTGGCCTAAAGTCTTAGCTTATGTCAGTTCTGCATATTTCCTTACTCCGTAATAGTCAAACAAAGAATCTTTGAATTCTCTCATTTGATCGTGTGCATAATGTAAAATATAAGATTAGTAAGTAGGTACCTACCTACCCAGAATGAAACATTCAAAAAGAAATATGGCCGACATATTATTATAATGAAAATAGTACCATTAAGATATATTCTGTGATCTTAATTACTTGGAACATTCACAAACAAGATTGAATAACACGTTTGGTTGTTAAAATTAACTAAATGTATCAAAAGATTATAAAATATATTAATAACTAGCCTTTATGTCCCGCCGTTGGCCAAGAATGTAAAACTGTGAAGGAATAAGCAATCGTTTTTATAATATTGTCACCCAATTATTTTGCAATATCGGACTATGAAAAGTGGTTTGAAATTTGATTGAGTATAAGCATTGTAAAATGTTCAAGTGATGGCCACAACCCATTCTTTTTTATATATTGCTATAAAGTGTGAATGAAGTATAATATACAATTTCTGCACGCATGGACTACGCGAAATGGTTTTAAATATGAATGTTTATCAACGTTGTAAAGAGATTGGTTTGGCCACAACCTCCATTTTTAAATATTATCATCAAAAACAAATTGTAATATATACCTATTGAAAATTTAGTAATTTTGGATGTTGGAATGTGGTTAAAATTTGATTAAATAATGTACTGAAAAGATCTAGTGCTGGTCACATCCCATTCGTTTTTATATTTTTTCATCAAGTGTGCATTATATTTTTGCACAATTAGACTGATAGACTTAAAATAGACATAAAAGTCTACATTAACGAATAAGAAAAAGACTTAAACTATGGTAAATAGTTTTTAATTTGAATATAAACGTTGTGAAGAGTTCAGTAATGGCCACAACCCCCATTATTTAAATATCGTCAACGAAATCAAATATGAAGGTGTTGAAAATTATTCAAAATAGGATGATATAAATGGTTTAAATTTGATTAAACAAAAGTATTGAAAAGATTTTAGTGCAGATTACATCGTCACATCCCACATCCCATTCGTACATAATATGTATTTTCATCAAGTGTGCATATCGTTAATAATATTTCTGCACAATAGACTATTAGACTTAAAACTAACCCAAAAGTCTAAATAAAAAAGAGAAGAATAAGTATAAGACTAAAAGAAATAGTTTGTATAAAAAACTATTTCAATGGTCTACATAAAATAAGAAAAAATGCATAAAATAGAAGAATTAGACTATTGGAAATAGATTGTATAAAAACTGACTAAAAGGTCTACATAAAAGAAGAAGAAGATTAATCCATAGGAAATAGTTTTGTATAAAATTCACCAAAGTTCTACATAAAATAAGAAAACGAAGAAAAAGACTAAAGGAAATAGTTTGTGTAAAAACTGTAAAGTCTACATAAAATTAAGAAGAAAAAGAATTAGACTCCATGAACCGTCGCTTCAGACCCTTCAGTACCTCCCGTCCCTTCAATCCTTCATTACGTCCCTTTCAATCAGGCCCTTCAGTACCTCCCGTCCCTTCAGGCCCTTTTATACCTCCCATCCCTTCAGGCCCTTTAGTGCATCCCTTCCCTTCATTACATCCCGTCCCTTCAGCCGCTTAAGAAAAGTTTAAATCCAGAAACCATCCTGGAAGAACCGCGAAGAGATGAAAGGACCTTCTTTTCCCAGGATACTCCACCTTCAAAGGTAAAATGACTAAATACACGAAGAAGAAGAAGAAAAAAGTTTAAATCCAGATACCTGCGAAGATATGGAAGGAAAATTGGACCTTCTTCTCCCAGGATAGTCCACCTTCATAGGTAAAATGACCAAATGCACGATGAAGAAGAAAAAGAAGAAGAAGAAAAAAGTTTATATCCAAAAACCGTCTTGGAAGACTTGCGAAGAGTTGGAAGAACAGTTGGACCTTCTTCTCCCAGGATTCTCCAACTTCATAGGTAAAATGACCAAAAATACACGAAGAAGAAGAAGAAAAAAGCTTAAATCCAGAAACCTGCGAAGAGATGGAAGGACAATTGGACCTTCTTCTCCCAGGTTAGTCCACCTTCATAGGTAAAATGACCAAATACACGATGAAGAAGAAGAAGAAAAAAGTTTAAATCCAGGAACCGACCTGGAAGACCTGCGAAAAGATGGAGAGACAGTCGGACCTTCGTTTCCCAGGATATTCCGCTTTCATTGGTAAAATGACCAAATACACAAAGAAGAAGAAGAAGAATAAGAAAAAAAATTAAATCCAGAAACCATCCCGGGCATACGCTCGACAATTCACCAAAGTTTCATTGTAATCGGACAAACGGTTTAGGAGCACATAGCATACATGCATCCATACATAAATAAATAAATAAAATAATTTTCCTATAGGAAATCAGTATATTCTTGATTTGTAAGTAAATAGTATTAGGTAGGTACCTACCTACAACAATAATAATAATAATAGTAACTTTTATTTAGACGTAAAAAAATATAAAAATTAATACATCTAGTATAAACAAAAAAAAAAAAGTATACATTTTTTTTGATAAATTAATAAATTCTGGTACAGGTACAGGGTATGACACTAAATTATTTAAAACAATGTAAAGTATGGAGAAAATTAATAATTTTCAACTATGTGCCCAGCACCTAGCCTACGAAAGGTGGCAAGACTTGTGGTTTGTTTTATTTTTGGTGGCAAACTATTATATATTTTAAGACCTTTATGGTATAAACTATTTTGAGTGCAAGTTAATCTCGTTTTTGGAAGTCTAAAATCCTGACATCCTCTCGTAGGGTAGGTGTGAACATTGGAATTGAATAATATATCCCTCTGCATATATTTTGGAAGCATATTATTTTTTAGTTTGAAAATCAAAGTTAATGTGTTGTATATAATGTATTGCTTTACTGTCATTAATTTTAGTTTATTTAACATTAGGTTTATTTTTGTATATCTGTTACATTTTAAAATTGTTCTCATTCCCATATTATGAATAATCTGTAATTTTCTATTTTGAGTTTCATTGCAGAGGAAAAGGACAATAGAACAATAATTTAAATGGGGAATTACAATTGAATTAAAAATTAATCTTGATGTGTGAAAATCTAAGTTATTTCTTATTCTTTTTAAGAAACCAATTTTTTAAGCCATTTTTTTCATAATATATTCAAAGTGTTTATCAAATTTCAATTTATCGTCTATCAATATACCTAAATATTTCATACATATTTCATACAATGTTCTAAATAAATTCGATTCATAACAAATTTTATTTGAATATCAGAATCTTTCCGTAACCATAGTAACCATCGAACATATAAAATATTACTATCAAATGGTCTCGATACATTTTTTTGGATATGTAGGTAGGTACCTACATTGGTTTGTTCGATGCCATAAAAATGAAAATTGTCAGAAAAATCAAATATTATTTACAAATTATGCAATTTTATTATGCCTATATCTTTACTAATAATAAACACATTTTTACAATATATGTCTTAAAACTTGCTGTAATGTCTTGTGTTTCATTTTATTATTTCATAATTACATTTATTTCAAAGGTTTATTATTTTCAAGAACATATTCATTCGGTAGGAAAATGAAATATTGTATGAAAAGATATTAAAATGGCGGCGTTTATGTACAAAACGCTTACTTTAAAAATAAGTTAAACATTATAATTATACAAAATATTCACCATGTTTTTCACTTAAACGCTAAGTTATACTTGAAAATATATTTTCTTCGTGTAAATACGTACTTCTAACTTTTAAACTAACAGATATTTGCGTGCAAAATGTACACTTTTTTGACAGATACGACTTGGAAAATTTTGTATGAAAAAAATAATTATTGAAATATTTTTAAAATTCAGCATTTTTATCGCATTATTTTTAGCGTGACACTGCATCAGGTATACAGGTACACGTTCGCACATAAATTAGATTTTTAGATGCTCTTGGTTTTTCAGAAGGCGTGAGACAAACACACACACACACACATACACACACACATACACACACACATACACACACAAACACTAACATTTTGATTGCTTTATTACTTTAGATAATATTCTGAAAGGCATTGAGTGTAATATAATAAAATAATTAATCTAACAACAAAGAAGCTTTATGATAAACTTCAAAGTTAATTGTGTGGTTAAACTAAACTGGGTTTATATTGCGAACATTAACATTGCCCGACCAGATACAGCGTGTTCCAATGTTTTTACAAGTAGGTAAACATTTTTGAGAAACTTTTGTAAAACAAACAAATTTGAGATTTTGTATTTGTACCAATTTTCAGCGTTCTAGCTTTAATGGTTTTTGAGATAATATATGGAAAAATAATGTGAAAGTTGATAATCCCTGTCTGAAACAGAAATTCAATATGTATCTATATATTCTGAAATTTTTGGCTCTGTGCATTGAGCGGATCAAAGTTATAAGGGGGGATGGACACACACACACAGACACAATAAATATTCTACTTTGAATTCTGAGTACCTAAATCCATGTGGGAAACATATTTGCTACGAAGCCTCTAAGTTGGTGTTTTTTTACTTCAAAGTTGGAAAACCTTGAAAAATATAGACCCTGCATACAAAACTCGCGTATCTTGGCTAGATACTTTGTTGATATGTTAAGAGAAATGAATTCCTTGAACAAATCGGCAGTTGGAACACAAATTACAATTAGGACACTAGTCAATTAATGAACAATGCAATTAGTTATCATGAAAATGATTGTCCGACAATACTCGCTTGTACCTACTTATGTAGCTAGGGAATCTGAAAAAATGTCAGTTATATTAGCATATTTATTTCCCAACCTATGGAATCTTCTTATTGGGGAATTAAATAACGCTACGTCCTACGTAGGCGATTCAAAGAGAAAGCGATGCGGTGCGGATACAAGCGAATTCAATGCGATGCGGTGCGACGCGGCGGCTCTGTCCTACGTGTGCGCGAATCGTTCCCTCTGCCGCCAACTGTCATGGATGTACGTATATAAAATACTCAATAATTATCTTCGGCAGAGAAGTTATATTGTGTTCTGAGAGGCATATTTATGGGGGATATCAGAATTTGTATGAAGAATAACGTGATCTTGAATTAATAAATGAGACTGAATTTACATCTTTCCGGGAAACATATCAAAATTTGACATTCGTGCAAGCGAGAGAAAACTTTGTGTGTTTTGAACAACATCCTATTGTAATATAGCAATAATAAATAAATGTGTTTACTTGTAGTCCCATTTATTTTTGCCAAATCCTAAAATTCGCGATTCGATAATAATAATTCTTTTGTCCCATTATATGGGACGTTCATGGACAGAAATTAAAATTTCTATTTCTGACATGTCAAAAAACAATGGCACCGCTTTCAATTCGCGCGAAAATATCAAACCAACTGATCGCGTTCGCTTCGCATCGCGCCGCGCCGCATCGAAAAATACTCGCGGTCGGTAACGTAGGACACTTTCATAGTTACCGACTGCTTGTTATTTTCGCGCCGCGCCGCGCCGCTTCGCATTCGCTTTGAATCGCCTACGTAGGACGTCGCGTAAGTAGTTAGTACGGACATTATCGCAGTGAAAAGCCACGCTCTGCCTTGTACCATTCATTGGAATGTGGTACAATATCGATTGAGTTAAATCTGACGAGTCATAAACACCCCTAACTATCTTATACGGCATTATTTAATCTGCGATTATTCTTCTGTCGGACAACCTATGTAACCCAAGCAGTGACAGGAGATAGTCATAATTTAAGTTTTCTAATTGTATTTTCAGTTTGATATTTAAAAAAACGCAAATATCAAATAGATAAATAAATAAAAAAGATAAAAAATGGTCGATGGTAGAGCAGGTATTGCTTTGGTATAGTAATCCAGTGATTTCTAACACCACCCTAGCTACCTAGCTGATATTTAACTTATGTGAATTATGTTTCAGACATATAAATAGTAATCTTTCCTTCCAACCAAGCATAACTTTTTCAGTTCTCGTGAATTTCCTATTTTGATGTGTAGTTACCTACCTACATGAGCTAGGTAACACTGTATAAATTATGTTGGCTAATTTTTGTAATATGTGTATTAGAATGTATTGTAGGTATGGCTGTATTTTTACTTAAATGTAGTTATAAAATAAAAAAAATAAGCACGCTGTACCTATATATGATAATTGTATAATGAATATCAAAGGCCGCTCTAATAAAATGATGAATATAGTTAGGTATCTACTTATATTATATATGTGTATAGGTAGCTTTGGGTCATTAGTGATGTACAAAAACTTTATTATAGACAAGAATTAATATTAATTAATTACACCACCATATTAACTATATACACATAACTACCAATGCCATATACCGACTAATTATATCAGAGAAAACTTATCCATCTACAACAGCCTATGGTAACCTATCTACCTACAACCAATTAGAAAATCGATTTCGCATAAACAAAACTGTGCACAATATCTATAGCACTTCAAAATATGTAGTATTGTATATTTTACACAAAACCTTGAAAAACAAAAACTGAGCACACGTGTAAACTAATAAATGACTGGTGGAGATTGCGTATATACATAGATATCTAACTGCACTCTCATCGTTTGCGCAAATTCATACAAAAGATACATATACATATATCCTCCATACAAAAATAATACACGACATAGACACAGTGGAAACTGCTCACAACCCAACTGCGCACAGTAAAACTGAGCACATTAGAAGTGAGCACAAGTCAACTGCGCACAAGTCAACTGCGCACAACACAACTGAGCACAATTCAACTGAGCACAAGTCAACAGCGCACAGTAAAACTGAGCACATTAGAAGTGAGCACAAGTCAACTGCGCACAAGTCAACTGCGCACAACACAACTGAGCACAATTCAACTGAGCACAAGTCAACAGCGCACAAGCACACTGATCTCGTTTCAAAAATGTACATAAAAAACTGCACGCATGACAACTGTCAATCACACACAAAATACAATGACTTACCTACCTACTTCCAATTTTAATTTGTACAAATCATTTTTATATGATGAAAGAGTGATCGGCAAACATCTTGATAAATGAATACGCTGTACAGAACACAATTTGCTTGTTTGGTAGATGCGCAAATCTTCTCACACTACGTTGAAAATTTCAAAATGTTTGCCGATACCAATACAAGAACTATTTCGTCAATAAATAATAAAACCAGTTGATTATGGCCTTATAAGCCGAAACGGTCGTCGGGAGTAAAATAAATAAATTGTGGAATTATATAAGTATGTGTTCATATTCATCATTATCAATAAATATAACGATATGAAATAGATCGAATTAGTAGGTACTACTAGTATAGGTGAGATCAGGAATATCTCACCCATGTTATTGAAGCTCATTTGTAAGAGAAGATTGTGGTAGGTGCCTAGTAATATCTATCAAGATCTACACGGTAGTGCCGTAGAAGAGATGCGGTCCTATCTCCATTCAGCTATTAGTAGTGTATTATATTTCCCGAGCGTGACTCTCGCCGCTGTAAAAATAGCGACTGATAGTGAGATAGGTGACTACTCGTCATTATCTTTACATCGAACAAGGGGGAGGTATTTCGATTTGTGTTTAAATTACATAATACTTACAATTAATTTTATTTGTAAACTTTACATGTAAAATGATAGTTGAATAAAGATATTTAACTCATTCCTCCTCACCCATCCTTATCATATACATTCTTCCCACATTTCATTATTTTTTCAAAACCTTTTTGTTTTTTTTTTTGTTAAGTATCCATTTATTTCATATTTTTTAGTTCATTATGTTATTTAAAAAAAACTGTTTAATTTTGTTTTTTTTTAGTTATAATACATATTTTATTTTCAGAATTTGTTATTTTATTTTATTTATTGAAAACAAACATACAGCCAATTTAGTAAATAGGACAAGCAGAAAGTAATACAACAAATAAGCCAAAAAAGTTTGATGAAATGTTTGTTATTACGTACTGGTTAAAAAACATGAGTTGTTATTTTTATTTGTAATTATTTTAGTATATATTTCAAAAAATAGTTAAAGAAAATAATTTTGGAGATCATAGATAAATAGATAAATCTTTATTTTGAATTAATTTTTAATTTTCTTGTATACTGATCCAAATATATAACCTTAACATTTTTTTAAAGTTATTAAACAAATGTTGACAAAATGTGCTTTGGAAAGTGGCCTAGTGACAATAAGTTCGACAATGTAGGTACAATATAGGTATTTCAAATATTTTTATGATCACATACAGGCAGTGGCGTGCGAGGGGTCCTTCAGCTGGTTCTGCCCAAAAAAAACTACATCCTCTGTTTAGTCAACCTCCATAATATCTTTTCACTTTATATTTTTTCTTTAACTCCTGTTTTGTACTATGCACATAGCACCAATTACACGCATTGCGTAAAGGTAGGAGCAAAGAATCAAAATTGCATAATATTATGAATATTTCAATTCTATTGATAAATATTTTAAATGCAGCCCTTTAATAACTTAAAGTTTTTTAATAACTAACTGTAAATACATATCATGAATGTTAGTTAAAATATTCAGAGACATCTATGAAGTATCTTTCCAACCATTATCACAACAAATTTACTAGCAGTAAATGTTTTCATCCATTGTATTATTTTTCGTCCATTAGTTTTTATTCATAGATGTCGTGATATATTAATCGATAAATTACTCATATTTACGCAAAGGTTCTTTTTCTTATATTTTAATAATATTTATGAATTCCTTACAAATTGTACATACATTATTTTTTGAAATTTCTTACATATTTTGCAAAACGTTTATTTAAAATATAATCTTTACTTGGTTTTTTACAATGAAATCGAATTTTTAAAATGCTTTGAATTACGCGGCAAATGCATAATAGGTAGGTACTAATAATATTTTAAATATTTTTTGAAATTTAATTAGAAACAATTATTATCACTCTCCCTTTTATTTCCAGTCATTTAAAAGATAAACGATCTATTCGGTATGATTCGAATCAAAACAATTCAATATATTTATATTAGCGCCAAAATCTTGGCGTAACATACAATAATCTAACGGTCGTTGATGTAAAAATGTACCATGTTGAACCAAACCATCTGAATATTCTTACACCCATACATACAAACTGTTGAAGAAGCTTCATAAATGCCCAGCATAAATCTTTCGCTAAAAATACACAGATACACTAACACAAACAAACAAACTTTGTTCCTTTAGTCATGTGTATTGTATGCTCAAATGTATCGGGCATACTGCAATGAATATTAACGACAAAAGTAAAAAGAGATTTATAATTTGTCGCGAAATAAATCGTGAACCATATATGTGTTCTGACATTTTAGCTACTGTTATCAAAACTGCATAGAAAAGAGAACAAAACTGTCAATGTTTCTTCCTTGGAAGCAATGTTGCATGCGTTTTAAATTCAGTGTTGCAACAGACGAAAATAATTACAGGCAAATTTAACCTACAAAGGACAATATTATTCAAATTTTAAGAAAATCATATCTCCGTTAATATTTGCGCTAGAAAAAAAATAAAAACTGTTTTATGATTCGTTATACGCCCTACAACTCGTTGATATATTAAAAATATCGTACAAGATTTTATTTTATTTTTTTTATTTTTTTTTTATTTTTGATTTTTTTTGGATTTTGATAGTCATGCCAGGCATATGGCTTGATATGGCTTGCACGCCACTGCATACAGGTATGAATTATATACGCAAACATAACATATTTTACCCTGACAGAAGTCAATGATCATAGGAGTCAACGTTTCTTTGGTTGGTTGGAAGAAATTGCCTAATGGCAATGAACCCACCATTGTCCTTACACAAGAAGAAAAAATAAATAAATGATAGGTACCTGTTTTCTTGGCAATATAATAGGTATTCCCACTTCTTCTCCATTGGGATATTTTTTTTAAAAAAACCTATTCAATATATTTGTTTGAATTATGTATGTACAAAAAAGATATATAAACAAAAAAATAAAAAAAGAGATTATAAATTATAGGTAAAAATAGAGATAGGACATTTTATTTACAATTATGAAATACCTACATATGAAGAAGAATAAGAAAAAAATACATATATAACGCAATTCTTGCTTCTGTGGGCTGGAAGCACTTAAAATAGAGATAGTGGTTCTCAGCAGAGGAGAAACTTATTTACAATTATATAATTTATATCGCAATTCACTTGTAAGTCAAAAAAAAATTGCGCATGTTGCAAAAAGTGTTAATTAATATATAAAATAAATAAAAATCAAATTTATATTGAAAATCCGGGTTTTCGATGGACTACTGCTGGTTCCTTCATAAAGTCCCTATATATATTATTTAGTCTTAACAATTTAATGACCTATGAAACGCGACTCCCAATCTTGAACCGGAATCGACTGATCGGACTATAGATTGACGCGGTAAATTTGGATCTAGGATATTCGTGTACATATAAGCACTCCTAAATCGCATACAATTTTGATCCTTACGATCCTTAGTTTAAGGCTGGATTTTCATCATCATTAAATCTTGTACAAATATACATTTATTCCTGTCTTTACGACTTTGTAAATAAAGATTTTTTTATCAAGTTATTTTTTATGATTTTAAAATAAATTAGGTAATGATTTGGTCTGGTTGAAAAAATAATTAAAGACACGATCCATATCTATGTTTAAAGATCGTTTTAATTCATAAAAGCATTCATTCACTAAATACCGTTTTAATAAATTTCGTTAATACAATTGGTACTTATTCATAGTAAAAGTTTCCTGAATGACGGACGAAAATATCACTTGATTTATACAATACTTTTAATCGGTCTTCGTGGCTCAGTTGGTTACATATCTGGCTACTGAGTCAAAGTTCCCGGGTTCGAAACCCGGCGAAGACACAGTTTTTAATTTATTTGATAATTATAAACTAAGATGACTTTTATAGCGCCGTTTTTGTGATAACCTTACCTAAAAGGCATTTAAATATCATAAATGTGGCAACATGTTTTGGGTATTTGTTAAATAAATTTTTAACATGGTAGGTACCTACCTTTTTCTTTCAGTTTTCCGAGAAGGTATACAACAATAATTAATTACCTATTTGAATATATTTTCTCGTATCTTTCGTCATTTGATTCAAAAACAAATTTCACATATGCTTTGATTCACAAACAAATTTCACATACCTATACTTTGATTCACAAACGAATTTCACATATTCTTTGATTCACAAACAAATTTCACATAATATGCTTGATTCACAATCATATTTCACGTACCTATGCTTTGATTCAAGAACAAATTTCACATATGCTTTGATTCACAAACAAATTTCACATACCTATACTTTGATTCACAAACAAATTTCACATATGCTTTGATTCACAAACAAATTTCACATATGGTTGATTCACAAATATATTTCACATAGGTAGCTATGCTTTGATTCAAAAACAAATTTCACATACCTATGCTTTGATTCACAAACAAATTTCACATATGTTTTGATTCACAAGCAAATTTCCCATATGCTATGATTCGCAAATAAATTTCATATATGCTTTACAAACAAATTTCACATATGCTTTGATTCTCAAACAAATTTTACATACCTATACTTTGATTCACAAACAAATTTCACATATGCTTTGATTCACAAACAAATTTCACATATGGTTGATTCACAAATATATTTCACATAGGTAGGTACCTATGCTTTGATCCAAAAACAAATTTCACATACCTATGCTTTGATTCACAAACAAATTTCACATATGTTTTGATTCACAAGCAAATTTCCCATATGCTTTGATTCGCAAACAAATTTCACATATGCTTCACAAACAAATTTCACATATGCTTTGAATCACAAACGAACTTCACGTTGAAAAAATGTGTCTTGTCTGGGAATAAGACCCGAAATCTTTTGCTCAGGAGTCCATTATTTATATGAGTAGATATATAATCTACTATTGAGCGACCTTGTCAAAGGATCTTCTATCAATGAAGCCCTTCGATCTGCCTATGACCGTCCTACTTGGAGGTGGATGCGAATGATTAAGTGTAGCTGCTATCCTGATGCTCGGCCGTGATGAGGCCAAGGAGGAAGAATATATCTAGGTAGGTATGTAGGTATATAATAGTAAGTGTACCTATATATGTACCTACATAAGATAATCAAATAGTATTTGCTATGCTTTTTAACTTTAATCACCATGTCGGAACATTTAATTACAGTCACTAATGGTCCACTCTCAGAGATGGCGTTATTTTGATTAGTCTGTCATGACCGACATATAAATCGCTTTGTATCCTCTGATGAATAATTCAGCTCATTTAAGTTTTACTTAAATACTTTTTAAGTGCCCGCTCAGATAATTTAAATACCTAAATTATAACACCTATATATTATGATACCTAAATTATGTCCTACCTACAATACGAATGATGAGGTTCTCAGCAGAATTGAAGAAATCAGGAACATTTTAAACACCATATCGAAATGGAGTACAAATTGGATAGGCCAAGTGTTGGGACACGAGGATCTCTTACGCATCATCTTGGAGGGAATAGTTGAGGAAACAACTGGCGAGTGTCTAGAACAGGTGAGCTAAGATATGAAGTGTGACTCTACACAGATCTGGAGAAGTTGCTGAAGACCGAGCGGAGTGGATGAAGAGTTGCTTCGCTTTGTTGCTGCCAACTAAACTCCAAGATTGAAATCGAAGAAGAAGAATTATTTTTACTCTTTACTAGGTACTATGGAATAGCGGAGAGCTATGATTTCACAATTTTAAGCGTATAATTTTTACTCTCCACTACTTTGTACACTTTACCAAGATTGAAATTAGTCAACAAAAAGCGGTCGTGTTTACTGCAGGCTAAAGAGTATTCTATGGTTCGTACACATCAATGTCCGAAATCGCCTAACCGATTTCAATGAAATTTAATATTTTTTTATGCTGGCTGGTTTAGTATTGAAAGATAAAATAGTTTAAAATCCGAAAAGTGACGCTGTTATTGTGATATACAAGAACTATTATTAAAATTTCAATTTTTTTTTTAATTTCTTTTCTAGATTCCTCATTTAAAAATACATATAACCACAAATTTTGACTTCCCTACAACTCATGAAGATTTTCTTATAGGAAAAAAGGTCGTAATTCATTTTTAATTTGTGTTATCATTCAAAAATGGAGTTGTGAATTGACATATTTATATTATGTAGGTATCTATAGAGAATATTCTACACTCAAATGTTTGAATTAAAATTGGTAAAATACATAAAATGGAGTCTACATAGATGGCGGTCTGTGGCAGGACAGCGTCTGCCAGGGCACACTATAAGTGGTTTAATAATTTTGAGACTTAATAAAAAAAATAATCTTACATGTACTAGTTTAGGAAAAACTCGCAAGAGAAAACGACATGTGCCATAAGTCTCGCCCCCTTTGGAGTCATTTCACAAACCGAACATCAGCATAAATAATCAGCACTGATCAATGGGGATGCTGACATTGCTGATGCTGAAAATATGTTGAAATTCTGCGGATGCTGATGTTTGCAACAATCCTGATATAAATACATCACGCAATGCCTAGGCTGAGGGAACCGAACACCACATTCCGGTCTAGGACACTTGGCTGCGGGCACTTGGGTGCGGGACACTTGGGTGCGGGACACTTGGCTGCGAGACACTTGGCTGCGGCGGACATTTGGCTGCGGGACACTTGGGTGCGACGGACACTTGGGTGCGAGCCCACTTGGTTGCGAGTCCATTTGGTCGCGACGGACACTTGGGTGTGAGCCCACTTGGTCGCGAATTCAAAAATATTTTTTTTCTGCCTAGGGCTGAAGTTTTTCGTGCTGATTTTTGTAATGCTCTTTATCATATAAGTAGTTGATATACAAGTAGGTACCTATATACAGACATTAAAAATATAAAAAAAATATTTACTTATTAAATCTTCTTGAAATTATAATTAGTACACTGGCGGGCTTATTGCCTAGTGGCAATTTCTTCCAATTTGTACTTATGTTTGAAATTGTAAAGGAAAAACAAGGTTATTAAGCCAAATTATTTTTTACACTATAAAAATATGAGAATTTTTCATACACACTAGTTGCATGTAACACATGAGATCCAACTGTCGATAGCGATAGTATGTATACTTGTATAGTTGAAGAATAAGTAAGTACCAAACTATAAACCAATAAATCGAAATTATTGAATTTTTTTAAGATATTTTGTTTTCTACACAAAACATGTAGGTATGTATGCCGACCGCCGTGGCACTGTTGGTAAGCCGTTCGGTTTCTGTGCGGGCGTCCTGGGTTCGATACCCAGTAGAGGAGAAATATATTTAAATTCATTTCTCACGCAAATATTGCTTCTCTGGGCTGGAAACACTGGTTAGTTGGAAGAAATTGCCATACGGCAATAAACTCGCCACTTGCGCATGGTGCAAGGAAGTGTTTATTATTATTGTGCATGTCAAGATAGGATAGTATGGAGGTTAGTCCCTTTTTTCCTACCCGGAATATGAAAACAGCATGATGGTATGTATGTATGTTTAGAGATTAAGTGTCAAACTATTAAGTCTTCTAACATATTGTGTATAGGCGACAAAACAAAAAATATAAAAATATATTTACTGATTTACTGATATAAATATATTTACTGATATATATTTACTGATTTACTGATATAAATATATTTACTGATATATTTACAAAAAATATATTTCTGAGAAGAACAAAATTGTATATTTTATAAAAATAATAAACATTATAGTTTCTGTTGTATCTTTTTATTTTCATATAGATTCTTTTTTGATATTCCTTTTCTTATAGATTTGTAGGCCGATATTTAATGCAGAATGTGGCACTTGTAATTGGCTGACCAGTTTTGTAGTAGCTTGCCCTTATTTGATTAAACAACGATGTATAGTAACTTTTTAGCTGTAAGTGGTTCTTTAAATAAAAATAAATAAATAAATATAAAGAGCATTACAAAAATCAGTACGAAATATTTCATTCCTAAGCAGAAAAAAATATTTTTGATTTCGCGACCAAGTGGGCTCGCACCCAAGTGTCCGTCGCGACCAAATGGACTCGCAACCAAGTGGGCTCGCACCCAAGTGTCCGTCGCACCCAAGTGTCCCGCAGCCAAATGTCCCCCGCAGCCAAGTGTCTCGCAGCCAAGTGTCCCGCACCCAAGTGTCCCGCACCCAAGTGGCCGCAGTCAAGTGTCCCATTCCGTGCCTGTGACGGGAAAGGAAAAGGATGGGAAAAGGATTATGACAGTTAAATTGTTATATTTTTGTTACAAACAACAACTCAAAATGTAAATAAAAGTATACAAAAGATAATATTAGAAAAAACAAAAATAACTAACAAAAAAAAAAAAAAATCAACATACGAGTTCATGCTATGCACTTATAGAGATAATTTTTGTATGCGTTATTACTAGCGGTGAATATATCAGAATGTGTGATACTGGCTGAGAGGTTGACATTATAGAAGTTACAAGCCCTTTTGATAAACTCATTTTGATTAGAATTAGTGTTACTTCGAGGAACATAAAACAAGTAGTTCAATCTGCCATTTCGCGACGGCGCATGGAAATTAATTTTATTTAATAAATCAGGACAGTCAACTTTTGAATTAATAATTTTAAAGAGAAACATTTGATCCGCAACTTCTCTCCTGTGTACGATTTTTTTCATTCGGAAATGTTTCTCAATTTCATCATAAGAACTGCATATGTTATATGATTTGAAATTTAAGATTTTTAGAAATCGTTTTTGAACTCTTTCTAGTCGATCAACGTATATACTGTAGCGTGGGTTCCAAATCTGTGAACAATACTCTAAATGTGGACGAACATAACTATTGTAAAGGAGCAAGAACGTTCTGAAGTTGGTGAAAAATTTACATGTTCTTAGAACAAAACCCAGGCTCTTTGTTGCCTTAGTGACTATGCTATTAATATGAGCCTCAAAAGTAAGTTTTGAGTCCAGAATAACTCCAAGATCACATACACAGTCTTTGTTTGATAAGAGCGACCCAGAAATATTATAATTATGGATTACTTTATGTATGATGTATAGAGTGCATGCTATGAGTTTCGTGGCGATGGTTTTGTGTATAGGTACCTAGCTACTTATCTACCTAACTTACTAATAGACCGCCCAGCTTCCCATCTATTTGTATTCTCAAATATCTTATTTTGGTCGTGTTGCAAATTAATGAACTTCTCCGTGCTTTATTGAAAATTAGTTGGCCATGAGAATACAAGGGCGCCATGGCCGTCTGGTAAATGCAAGGACAGCAGTTTTAATATGTACATATGTTCAAGCGTGAATTTGGATATTTTGTGATTTTGAAAATCAGGTAAGAAGTTTTTTTTGTCTAAAGACAGTTGAATTATTATTGTTGGTAGCTTATCAAGCTATTATGCGATCGTTCACGAGGCTCTCCTCACTGGGAACGTACCCGTATCGAAGCAAGCATATTATGATTATTAAAAAAGTTCTTGTTGGTCAAAGGTCTCATTGGTGAACTCGGAGAGCGAGAGAAGAGTCAAAGATAGAAACACAGTCCATTGCACTCAGAAAGGGATTGTTTATTCTTACGCCATTATACATTATACATCCTTTGTTACACAATATCCCCACAACGTCATTTTACGTGCAAACACACCCCACCCTCACAAATACACAGTTTTTAATCCTTTATACTTTTGTGTTCTTTATATATTTTTGTACTTTTTTGAATTAAAAATAAAGTATAAAAAAGTTTAATTATATTATTGAAAATTTATGTAGCAAAAATATACCTATTGCGTAATTATTTATAGTAGGTACCTACCTATTACGCCAGAAAAGGTTTCGCCTAGTGAGGTTAAGAAAAAAATGCTAGTAGGTATCTTCATTATAATATTCAAGTTTTCGTTAAATTGTATTTTTTTTTTAAATGAATATGTCCTTGTTAAACAAGTACATATACATCTTCCTACGTTCCCTTAAATAAGCAAATAAATGCTTGTGCTATAGGTGAACGAAATCGGTCGAGGCAGGATTCGAACTCGCGACCACTAGATTACTAACCCAGCGCGTTAGCCGCTCTGCCATCGACCCATCTTTATTGCAGGTATTGTATTATGGAAATAAATAAATTATATAAAAAAAGTTAGGTATATCGAAGTTAAAAGTCATAGGAGAGTGTGCTGTTTAGTGTTTTATAAAATTTTCATTGTGTTTTAAATTTGCATTTATATTCGGTCACCAATACCTTTTTTTTTTTTAAAAAAAAATGAATATGTCCTTGTTAAACAAGTACATATACCTACATCTTCCTACGTTCCCTAAAATAAACATAAATGCTTGTTCTATAGGTGAACGAAATCGGTCGAGGCAGGATTCGAACTCGCGACCACTGGATTACTAACCCAGTGCGCTAACCGCTCTGCCATCGACCCATCTAATATCTACAAGCTATCTATTCTTTATATTTATTTATTTATTTAAAATACACATTTTTTCCTTATATCTAGTAACAAAAAAAAATTAAATTCATAATAATATATATTCAAGATATATACATTCAATTACTTACATAATAGCTACCAGATATTATACCATTGTCATAAACTGCCTCACTAGGTAAAACCTGTTCCAAGACAGTATATACATTATAGATGTAGGTTTTATTAGTTTTCAATATTTTCAAGTATTGAAAACTAATATTATTGAATTTTATTGAGTTCAAGTGATTAATTTATTTTTAATATAGTTTCTGCCCTTTTATTTAACCCAAATTTTAATGTCTCGTTTAAATGTTTTCAATTAACTGTTTTGTCCAAGTAGGTAACTGTTTTATTGACTTTGAATACATATTTCAGAGTTTTACATCTCGCTACTGGTTTTTATGTAGGTATTATTTAATTTTCAGAATAGGTAAGACCTATGTAACTTATGTTCAATTAAGTAGGTACCTGAGTAGGTACTATATATACTTAATTCTAATCTTATCTTAATAAGTTGATATGTTTTTATATACCTAATTGGACGTATTCTTTATTTATGTACAGTTAATTTAAATTATACTCTTGTTATTTCCGCCTTAGTTCTCATTTCAAAATAATGTAATGTAATGTTGCCAGGAATAAAATTTAATTTAAAATTATTAATATTATCCGTAACACTTAATTTGGCCACTGTTAATTGGCCGTGTCAAAATGCTCGGCAAAAAACAAAATGTATTAAAAAAAAGAGATGTGGCATTATCATATCGACTGTGCGTCAGAGTTAAAGTTGGTACATTTAATCGGTCGATTAACGCTGTACTGTTACAACTGCAGACACCGCGGCGCACTTAATGTTGCGGATTTATATTTTAATTCTTTATTAAGGAGATGGCAACTGGATAAATATATTTTTTTTAAATTATCAAAATAAAGGAAAAGCTTTGGATAACTTTTACTAGGTATGTTTCAAATTTATCGTTAGAAGTAATATAATTTTTTTTATTTCATTTTTATATATTTTTTTACAATGTGCTGAAATGAATCTCTTCCTACAAATTATAAATATTTAATTCTAGGTACCTACCTAATGTATGATTAATCAAGAGTACCTAAATAAATATAATTAGGATTTTTTTTATTTATTTATATGAAGGTATAGTTTATAATTCTATTGTAAGTCCTCATTTTAATTATTGATCTAGTGTCCTGCAGTATTGTTCTGCAATGAAACTCAAAATATAAAATTACAGATTATTCAAAATATGGGAATGAGATCAGTTTTAAAATGTAATAGATATAGGTAGGTACAAGAATAAACCCAATGTTTAAAAAACTAAATACCAATAACAGTAGAGTAACACATTATATACATCACATAAACTTTTATTTACAAACTGAGATATAATATGCCTCCAAAATATATACTATAAAATATCTTATCCAATGTCTATGTTAACACAACCTACGAGAGGATGTCAGGATTTTAGACTTCAAAAAACGAGATTAACATGTACACAAAATAGTTTATACCATAAAGGTCTCAAAATGTATAATAGTTTACCGTATATTGATCACTGTGTTAGGACATTGAAGAATGAAAATAAAGGTCTGAAACAAAGTACTGTAAACGTACGTGATTTGATGTATGCAGATGACAAAGTGGTGATTGCTGAATGTGCGGATGAGCTACAGTATTTAGTGAATAAAGTGTATGAAGGATGCCTGCAAAATGGACTGAGAATGAATGTTAGTAAATCTAAGATATTGGTATTTGAAAAGACTGAAAGTATAACTGCATGTATGATAAAAGTAGAGAACGAATGGCTAGAACAAGTTGAGGAATATTTATATTTGGGGAGTATGTTTGAATGGAATGGAAGACCCGATAAAGATATTGAAAGAAGAGTTATGGCAGGGAATAGAATAAACGGTGCACTTAGACCAGTAATGTCCGACCCAAGCATCTCAAAGGAAGCCAAGATTGCAATACACAATGCAATTGTGGTGCCTACTTTGACGTATGCAAGTGAAACATGGACCTGGCAAAGAACACATGAAAGTAGAATAAATGCTGTAGAAATGAGATCACTAAGAAGAGTATGTAATAGAACAATGTATGATAGAATAAAAAATGAGGACATAAGGAGAGAATGCAAGTTAAAGAAGGATATTATATGTAAAATGAAAGTGAATGCTTTAAGGTGGTTTGGACATATAGAAAGAATGAACGATGAACGACTGACCAAAAAAATATACCTACATGGGTGCTAGAGATGGAGTGAATAGCAAAGGTCGCCCCAGAAAGGGATGGCATGACCATGTGAATGATATTTTGAAAGAAGGAAACATAAAAAGTTTGAACAATCGACGAGCATGTATGAGACGATGCATGGATGTAAAGGAAGCCAGAAATGTGTGCATAAATAGAGAAGTATCGCGCTCAGTTCTCTCTGCTTACCCCGTAAGGGACATGGCGTGATGGTATGTATGTATGTATGTAAATTAATATAAAAGAAACCACAGGTCTTGTCAACTTTCGTAGGCTAGGTGCTGAATACATAGATAGTTAAAAACTATTAATGTTCTTAATAGTTTTACATGATGTTTATATAATTTACTATAATTTAAGTTTAAAATAAAACTATGTTGTAAAAATTAAATTGGTGGTGCCAGAGCAGTTAGCGCAATAGGTTATTAATCCAGTGGTCGCCAGTTCGAATTCTGCCACGACCGATTTCGTTCACCACTATAGCATCATCACAATGTAACTTTTTTTATTTCTATTTATTTTCATAAAAGTTTTACATTATAATAATTGGGATCTCACTAGCCTATATGTAAGCTATCAGTGAGTTTCCCATACAAAAAGTCAAGTACATATTACATTCCTTAAGTTACAGTATTAAAATTATAATATGAGATACATGTTTTTTTATATAATTACAGCTTAAGAGTATATTTTAATGAGTCAAATGTTTTTAATTACTTTCTACAATAAAAATTTTAAATACAGTTTTAACCGATAATATTTTATCAAGTTTATCCATACCACTAGGAAAGGTGTTAAATATTTTCGGTATGCTTACTTTCAGTGTCCTTACACCATAATAGTTTGTCCATCTGGGAATTATCAATTTATTTATCTGTGTGTCGACAGTTGGAAGAGAGTTATCCAACTGTCAATTCGTTCATGAGAATTCAATTCTCTTAAAGAATCGACATTATTAAGCCAAGAAGCGTGTACGAAGGAAAATTTTGTATGGTGTAGTGGACTTTTTGCATGCTAATAACACGAACTAGAGGCCTCGCAGCATATATGTTCCCATACATGGATTTTCTCAGAATTCGGAGTAGAACATTTTATGTGAGTTTTGTGTGAAAATTTTGTATGGTGTAGTGGACTTTTTGCATGCTAATAACACGAACTAGAGGCCTCGCAGCATATATGTTCCCATACATGGATTTTCTCAGAATTCGGAGTAGAACATTTTATGTGAGTTTTGTGTGTGTGTGTGTGTGTGTGTGTGTGTGTGTGTGTGTGTGTGTGTGTGTGTGTGTGTGTGTGTGTGTGTGTGTGTGTGTGTGTGTGTGTGTGTGTGTGTGTGTGTGTGTGTGTGTGTGTGTGTGTGTGTGTGTGTGTGTGTGTGTGTGTGTGTGTGTGTGTGTGTGTGTGTGTGTGTGTGTGTGTGTGTGTGTGTGTGTGTGTGTGTGTGTGTGTGTGTGTGCTGTGTGCTATGTACCTACGGCGTGTTTATTTTACTTTATCGAATATAGACTAAAGTAATCATTTGATTATTTTCAAATTTTGCAAATATGTATATCTAACACTCGCTTATATCCCATTAGATTTTGAAGGATATCTGAATAGTGCTTCTCAATTTTTTTAACTGTCAAATATTTCAAAAGGATCACAAGCTCAGGAAAATTAAAATTTGAAATCTTTATTTTCAAATTGATAAAAAGGCACATCACTTTCATAAAATGGCATTGAAGAGTTATCAAGTTTTCATAATAAAATATTTGAATAATAAAATAAATTATCAACCTCATTTCATGAAAATCCTGAATATCTTCCATACAAAATTTGAATAATTTACGGAATGACTTGTTAGTGAGGAGTTGGCCACAACCCACTCGTTTTTTTTTAGTTATTATTTTTTTAATTTTTTTTCTGAATGTAAAATATTTATTGAATCATTGGTAGTCGACTTAATGTTGAAATGAGATGGAATTATATTTTAATTCTTTCTTAACGAACTGTGGAACTAATTAGCTCGCCATGCAAATAAGAATCTTCTAACATCGGTCAGCTGTATCCGGCGCATTTCTACATATTATACACTTGCTACTTGTTTCTACAATATTCTACATCCACTACAATCCCCCTACAGCCTGGATATATAACTAGGTACCTATAGGTAAATTTTATAATTACTAACACATAATGTTTTATAAAGACATGTATTGTATGTATCTATATATCTAATACCAGCACCTTACTACATTCTACTGTTGAAACTGACAATTGTTTTTTTACGGTAGGTATATCCCATGTCTATTATAGAAAGAGGTCATTAAAAATACTAGTGGTCTATGTACCTACAATGGTATGCTGAAACATTATTTAATAATTTTAAGTCATCGAATAGCAGGGGCGTGCCTAGAACCTTCAGACTACGCAAACCCTGAAAGAACATCTAAAAATGTTGAATATTTCATTTCTTTGGCATAAGTTCATCGTTGTTCATTTCAGTGAAAAATATATTTCAATCGCATTCCAAAATATTATTTTAATTTCGTACTTCCGATTAATTTTCCAATCTTGTAGACTCGTTGCAATAAAAAAAATATTAGGTTTGTATTAGTAATAAATTCTTATTCTTTTTTAATGACATTTTTTCAAACTTGTAATTTATACATTTCTAACTTTTAAATTTTCTACTAACTTTTCTACTAAATTTTCTAACTTTTTCTACATGATACCTGTGGAGAAATTTTAAGTAGAATTGCATTACTAGCAAGATGAGCATATATGAGACAGTGTATCAATGTTGATGAGGCGATGTACCTATGTGTCAATATAGAAGAATGCGATGTTTGGTTCTCACTGCCTACCCCTTAAGGAAGATAGAAGTAGAGAGTAAAAAAATACATTTGTCTATAGGAGACACATACAATATCAATATGAAGTTGATCACTCAATTTTCCCTTACAGAAGCTATTTTACTACTATTATATACCTACATATGTACATTTTTCACATTTTCACAAATTTATTTCACAATATGGCAAACCATAGATTATTTTCTATAAATTTTGACAATCATTGAATTCATTTTTGATGAATGTATTTTTGTTGTATCAAAATTTCAAACTATAAAAATACCTCGATTTTACAGACCGTGAGAGCATTTTGAAAATTTGGACAGTTGAAATCATAGAGAAGAAATCAACTAACCTCTAGTTCAATGCACTTTACACATATGTTAATATGAAGTCGATCGAACTTATAGTTTGGGCTGTAGAGAGGACACAAAAAGGATAATCCGTACGGCGTATGGCGAACGCCGTACACAATACATATAAACACATCATGACGAAACTCACAGTGTGCACTCTCTACATGATACCCGTTGAGAAATTGTTGTAAAAAAATACGTTAAAAATTGTGAAATCATGACTCTCCACTATTCCATAGTGTGGAGAGTAAAAATAACTATCAAATTTTAAATTACTTCTCATCTAATTGAAATTTTGTATTAGGTTTCACCGATCTCTTATTGGGTAGGTAGGTAGTTAATATTTATGTACGTTTATGACCAATGTCGGGGCATTAAAAAGCTAATGCTTAATAATTTATCAATGACAAAAATATAGGAAGGTTCATACATAATATTTAGTTAATTTGCGTACATATCATATCTGTGTTATTAAAATGTCGTTCGTTATTATAAATTGCAGGGTGGCCCAGTAATATCATTAAAAATATTTTTTTTTTAAATTCTAATCAAAGTTACCTATGTAGGTAGGTAGGTACCTATGTAGGTACTTACTATGGTAGATTTCTTAAGAATTTTTTTGCAATCCTATTCTTTTTATGACGTACCTAGGTAGGTAGGTACTTACGAATAACGTAAATAGGTAGATAGCCTACTCAATTTATGCTTAATTTTTATCCAAAAAACAAGCAAGAAAAAAAAGAACTTGGTAATTATGTTTTTATTGAATTTTGAAAATTGTTATGATTTCAATGAGGTGAAGTTATTGGTACACCCTATAAAAAAATATCTTTCCTTAGATACATGTATATTCTTAGATATTGAAGATATAAGGGATGAGTAAACAAACCTACAAGATTTTTGGTCTGTTGATTGCATCTTCATTAGATTTTGCATTGATATTATAATTTATATTTGGAGTAGTTACATTAGGGCGACGGATAGGCTCCAAGGTACCTACTTTTTGAATGCATATTTCGCAGTACCTACTCTCAAAAGAACTTTTTCCGTAAATTTTTTTTAATAATAAAGCCAAGCGGAAGTCTAAAGGTAGAGCACCCCTGGGGGGTACCAGAATACCCCTATTATTTTTCGCGATTTTATGTAAATTTTTTCGTATTATTTTGTCAAACCTCGTCTAACAAGACATTATTGGCCAAATTATCGAGATACATGCCCGATTTTTTTCCCAATAGATTACTAGTTATAGGTACCTACCTACCTAAGTAGGTAACTTGCAGACACAAATAAAATTGTGGTCAATATGATACTATTGCGCCATGAAAGAATATTGAATCTCAATATAAGTTGCAATTCCAAATATTGAAAAAATTGAGGACAATTTAAAATATTTAATTTAAAATATTAAATTTACAAATTAAGTCAAAACTTTTTTCAAAAACTTACGAATCCCATCAAATATTTATCCTGTAAATTTCATTGAACTATCGCTACGGTGTCATATTTAAAAATTGTTCCAAAACACAAAAGGGCGATAATTCACGTATACAGAAATTTTGATGAAGCTCCATACAAAATGTATGAAGAGAAAATTTCAAAAACAATTTCACGGGCAACGCGAAGGGTCAGAAAATTATTTTACCTAACTGCATATCTATAGATCCTCAGATATTTAACATAACTACAAAACTACATATTGACCCTCAGATATTCCTTAAATTAAGCATAAATGCTTGTGTTATAGGCGAACGAAATAGGTCGAAGCGGCAAGGGTGGGGTTTACCATCAGTGGATTACTAAACCAGTGCGTCATGTCTGTCACCGACCCATCTGAAATCATCTATCTAAACTTTTAAAATACACGTTCTGTGAAGTTTTTTTTTATTTTTGTTTAAAAAATGAACCTTTAAAAAAGCAAAATTCAAGAAGAAAAACATGTAGGCTCGCTATCTAGTGGAGAGTTAAGTCTTGGTCATATCTCTCTTGATTCACACATTTTTAAGATATTTTTTGTTTCAGACCGTATATTAACAATGACCAAGTGTCTCGCACATCCCTAGAGTAGGTACAGGGAGATTACGAAGTAAGTATCTATATAATATTAAATTTATCTATTCCATCAGAGTAAGTAAATTCGTCAATTATTTGCCGATTAGGTATTTATATACATCATATATTATAGGTATCATGATGTTAGGATTGGTATAGGTACCTCCAGATATCGGAAGTTTGTATGGAATCCAATTAAAACAAACAAACGTCAATAGGGCGTATTTTGCATAATCCGATTATGCCAGTTATTTTTCATCCCCCAATGTCATACGATAATACTAACAGCAACGAAGGGGATGGGGGCTAAACACACGGTGACTTGAAACTAACTTTATCTTTATTTTTTATTTTTTTCTACATGAAAATACATAGTTAGGTTTTATTAATAGGGCAGACAGTGAGAAGTAATTGCAATAGCTTAAAGTATTAATTACATCGTAAAAAATTGGATACCTAACTAAATTATTTGGCTACCGATGTTTAAACTAAAATGATATTATTAGTAACCAAAGTTTAGCTGTGTATTAACAATAACAGTACCTACGGTTTGTCTGCGTTTACAGTCGCCACTGTCGGTAATTTGGTTACTAACTATTAACAACTTAAAACGAGTGGGTTGTGGCCAGCGCTAAACTCCTCACAACCAAGTCACTCCACAAGGTATCCAAATTTTGTATAGAAATTTTTCAGCGTTTTCATGAAATGAGTCACCACGGAATGTGTAGGTATAGGTACCTACATATACTTAATAATACCTAGTTAATTTTCGTGGAATCTCTATTTTTTTTAAATCAATATGTCCTTGTTAAACAAGTAGGTAGATATAGGTACATCTTCTTACGTTCCCTAATATAAGCATAAATAGGTAGGTACTTGTGGTATAGGTGAACGAAATCGATTGAGGCAGGATTCGAACTCGCGACCACTGGATTACTAACCCAATGCGCTAACCGCTCTGCCATCGACCCATTTATAATAAATCCCTTGTTAGGTATTTGTACCTACCTAGTTATATATTTTTTGTGATATATTGAAGATGTCCTCAATAAATTAAAATTAAAATAAATTCTATGTTGAATCTTGAATCCAACATAGATAATTTTAATTATGATAAATAAAGACGGTCATGTTGAATGGCTCACACTGAAAAAAATTGTTTATTGTAACTAAAGTGACTACAAAACATTTGGTTTTGTGCAACCAAATGTTTTGTGCACACAGTCAAACAGTACCTACAGTCATAAATAGATAGGTAAACCTTTATTACTGATAACAAAGTTTTGGCTAAAACGCAGGTAGCCAGTTCGGTTGTCATAATAATATTTTTTTCAGTGCATTCGTGATTTGAACAAGGTGAATAATTTGATATGAGAATTAAATTAGGTAATTTGACTACCTATTAATGTTTCTTATGCACCGAAAAATAATTGTGACCACCGAACTGGCTACCTGTGTTTTTGGTCAAACCTTTGTTATCGGTAATAAAAGTTAATATAGGTATTTATCACTGTACTGTTTGGATAAGTGCAAAACGAAATGTTTTGTAGTCACTATAGTTCGGTTAATTTTAACATATTTTTTTCAGTGTGATCCTCTCAGTATTAGTTCACCCTGTTTTCGCAGATATGGAAGAGTACCTATCAAAGTAGGTAGAGCTATAGGTACTTATAGCAAACGAGGGGTTAGTTAGTAGGTAGGTACCTAGATAGAATAAATAGATAAATAGACAAGTAAATATGTAGCAAGCAGAGGTAGGTACCTACCAACATAACCTGCCAGTCAGGCAGTAAACATAAACAGAGAATACAAAGCAACATAATAAGGGATGAAGTATTAAATACCTACCTTTCTATATTATGGAGAAAGAGTGGTGTGAAGATAGCGCAGAAGCCGAAACGAGGCGGAAACTGACGAAGATATACGAAGTCGAATAAAGGAGATTTATCAGTGTAGGTACACTCGATTTAGAGATATCTACATGCCTACGTGTCGACAGAGATGCTATGTAGTCATATTTGAATGACAATTATTCGTGTTGGTAGCAGTGGCGACTGGTCGATTGTATTTTTGATCATTTTTGGTAGTGCAATTTTTTCCTGAATTAATAATAAATTAATAGGTATTTAAACCATAAATAAAATATAAGATATTTAAAAAAAATGTAGTAAAGTCACAGTATTTGTTTTCAAATAATTTTAAAAACCGCGCCAGCGTTCTCTTTTATAAGTGATATTGTTATTTTACAATATTGTTTCACTGATTTATCAACAGATGTCGTGAAGACAAATGTATGGGAGTATTATTCATACAATTTTCCTCTCAATCAAGTATTAATATACTAAGTAATTAGGTCTAAAGTTGTGTGTCAATATGTGACACTCGTATTTTAGTCGCGGAATCGGCTGTATGTCATGTATACGTGGCACTCATCTCTTTCAATACGAATGGCTAATGAATTAGAGAGCGAGATAGATGTATACATACTAATTACATCTAAGATATGATAAGCTCAGTGCAGCGCACGAGCCTACACGAGTCTGCCTTATGAATTCAGTACAAGTATCGCTATTTCATCTGCCAGGGGACTATCTCTTTCTCTTCATACATACGCTGTATTAAAAAGAAATCAATTTTGGTGCAATATGGATATCGCACGCCATAATGATAATATTTGTATTGCGGTAGATTTCATTATAATATGATGTCGATTGCGAGGGTATATATATATATATAATAATCAATTGGTTTAGAAAAATAACAGTAATAAATTAAAGCTTAAAAATATATTAAAAACATATTTTAATATTAATTTTTAGAATATACCATTTAAAAATTGGTAGTGCAATTGATCCAACGCACTTCATATAGAGTCGCCGCTGGTTGGTAGTTAGGTATATCTAAATAAGATAGGACCTTTTTTTTATTTGTTTTATTGCTACCATAGGTAGGTACCTACCTACTACAAGATTAAATATTAAAACGTTTGTAGATACGATGCTTTACAGGACCACAAATGTATATTTTATTTTGGAATTTGATTTAACAAATATTTTTCATAGCCACTGAAATGAATACCTAACGATGCTAAAAAACATTGAATTTTCGATATTTCCCAATTTTCTTCCAGGGTTTGCCTACTCCGAAGGTTCTAGTCTCGCCCCTGCTATTAATATGTCGATCATACGTAGGTAGTTAATTGCTTACTTTTTGATGAAAAATACAAACCTACCTGGGGGCAAGTCCCGTGAAACGGTGAAATCAAAACCCTCACTATGACTCCATATCATGGATTCAATTATCACGTGGAGTTGCATAATATCTTAAGACATTATACAACTCTATACCTACTTATGATAATTATATCCATGATAGGTAGGTACCTATGTGTAGGTAGTCTAAATGTTTTCGATTTCACGGTTTGACCAGACTTGCCCTCTGAGCATATAAAATTTTGCGAGTCCGCAAGACTCTTGCAATATGTCTTGCAAGATTCTTTGTAGGGACACCTGCGGTCTTAGTCTTTGCAATTCTTGCAAGACCAAGGTTGCAAGACTTTGCTCATAACGAGCACAAACGAGTTATTTCATACCACCGGTTATGAAGTGACAGCTCCTTCCTCAGGTTGGATGACAAATGATCAATATCTAATCTAGATAGGTCGATGGCAGAGCGGTTGCTTATTTTAGGGAACGTAGGAAGATGTATAGGTATGTAGGTAGGTAGGTACCTACTTGTTTAACGTTTAACAAGGACATATTCTTTTAAAAAAAAAGAAAAATGAAAAAAAAATGTAGGTAGGTGTAAAAACCTACTTAGGTAGGTACCTACTGCTGCTGCTTGGTATATAGGTAGGTACCTACCTAATAGTGAATTGTATCTACATAGGTACCTACCTACCTACCTAAATCTTTGTTCATTTTGAATGTGTAGATAGGTAGGTACCTACCTACTTATTTAATTTCCACTGCTAAAGGTATACCTAATAGTGAAAAGATATTAATTTCTCAACCGATATCATGTAGGTAGGTTGGTACCTATGTAGGTAAATAAGTAGATAGGTACCTACCTACATACATAGATAGTGCATCCTACTTACCTATATACCTAGCCTATAGCTAATTTAAAGCCCTCAAAAATCTTAATTTTGTTTTTTTAAAGAATTTTGATAGGTAGATAGGTGGCTACTTCCTGAAATATTTATTTATTTTGTTACTTCTTGTATCTATCTAAAACAAAAAAAGACCAATTAGGTAGGTACCTACATTTGTCCACAGATGATGAATTATGATCATTTTATAATCACATAACAAAAAAAAAACAAAAAAAAAACTATCAATACCTAGGTAGATACCTTCATAGGTATAATAACTTTAAATAAACCACGAATTTTGATTAGGTACCTATTTAGTACCTACCCAATAAATAATGTCGATAAAAAACAAAAAAAACGCGCTTAGCTATTTCAAAAGACTTACCTACATGAAGAAGACTTTTCCTAGTTAAACAGAAGGCAGTTAATAATATAGTTAACTAAGCAAAGGTGCCTAGGTATGTAGGTACTTACCAAGAACAAGTTTTTTCAAAATTTCTTTAAAGTTCAAAAATGTTTCATAATCCATCCGTCTATAGGTACCTACCTACCTAATTATGTAAGTTATTATCTACCTTGGTACCTACTTTCTATCGATGTAGGTACCTATCTACGTTTAAAGACATTTTATACAAGCATGGTGCAATGTGTTCCTACCTATCTTCGTAGTAAAGTACCTACCTACCTAGTCTCTACCCATCTAATAATCCATCCGTCTACGTATTAAATGTACCGGTAGATAGGTAGACAGACACCTACCTACTTAATATTATGGTGGGTAAGTACTTACTTACCTACCTATTTGCAATTTGAATGTGAGAGAGAATGAAAAAAATCCGGGTGCATTCATCGAGATCGCTGACAACGAATGGTTCAAATTGAATTAGCGCGTTGGAAAGAGACATTACATCTTCGCCAACCGTGAAAAAAGAATCAATTCAAATCCCCGCCCTCCCATTGGCCCGTTCGAACCGCTGGCGTTCGATGGGCGTGTCCACCGTGAGGGCGCCGCCCAACCGCGACCCGTTTTCTGAAATGACAGCTATACCGGTCCGCCGTACAATCAGTTTGTTGTCGCGTGCCTGACCGGTCGGATGTGTGCGTCGCCGCAACATTGTAAACTTCCAAATAATATCCAAAACATTTCAGATATCCAATTGGGTTCGGCTAGTTTTGATTCATAATAATTTATTGTGTTTCGCAACCGTTGTCCATTGACAATGTTTTAATACAGATGTGCGTACTTTTGAAACAATTTGATATTTTGTGATGATCAATTTACGATATTGTTTTATAATAACTTTAATCGACTAAATGTTGTGAAATCGTTCTGAGCCTGTGTGTAATACTAGTTTAGGTTGAGGTCGACCGATGGATAGAGACGATAAGTGAGAATAGAAGTATTAATGTTAAAGAAACAATCTCCGCCGCTATCAAAAAGAGACTTTAGTATGACGATTCAAAATTTGTCTGTGGCGAAGCAGAGACAAGCCATGGCGGTGTCACCCGAAGCCCTGAGACCTCTGGACAGGTCCTCGACCAACAACAACAACACCAGTCATAACAAGAGCGGAAGAATCAGTTTCAGCGTCGCCAGCCTCTTGGCCGACACCAGGCCGAGGGGTAAAAATTCACCGTTGAGAGATGAAGACTTAGAAGCTAGCGATAGAATATCCCCGGAAATATTTCATCACCACCAAATCAATCCTCATTCCCCGCTAAGGCAGTCCCCTCAAGCGAGACCCGAACTCCCTGGACAGAAGAGGGAATCACCCATGAGAATGAGCCCAAAGAACGTCAGCCCACCTCTAAACCTCAACTCCAATGCGCCAACACCTCCCTTAATGACGTCTTCTGAAGACGAATACGAGGATTCAGTTAATCAGGAAGATTCGATAGTTGACGTAGAAGACTTAAATATCGACGGTTCGGTAAACGGGGAAGATGGACGGACTAGCGACGATGAAAGAGAGATCCTTTACAGAAGACAAAGGCAGTTGTTACAAGACAGAGAAGGTCCCGGATCACAAGGACCTATCAGACCCACGCCTTTTAGCGCCCTAGCTGCGGCAGCTGCGGCGTACCAGGCCGGATTGGGTGCACCACCTCCTGGCTGGCCGGTAGGACCTCCAGTTCTAGGACCTTTCGGACCCGGTGGACCTATGTTTCAAGGACCAGGATTTCCAGTCTCACACTTATCAGCAGGTATTAATTTACTATTGACTTAAATATTTTTCTAAATTGTTCGACTAACATTGTGATTGCGATTAGGTACCTACTACCTATAGATATTTATCATTGTGTTATGAAATATCAACCTACTTCAAAAGAATTAGGTAATGCAAGACTCTACAAGATTTGTGTTGCTTGAACATTTTTTTATTATTTGTACTAAATATTTATTCGTAGTAAATGAATAAAATTATTGAAAATATTTTCTAATAAGAATAGGTACATGTGTATAAATTTGAGGCATTTGATTTATAGATTACCCAAAAAAATTCTATCGAAATCCATATATGTCCCTACATATTTATAACCTACTATTTTGTATGATTTCTGTTTTCGTTAGAAGATAGGCAAATTGTTGACAAGTTGATACTGAATTCTCTGAGTTTTGTATTTGATGGAGTATTTCATTACAATACCTATTTGATTTTGGACCGAGCTGTGAAAGCTGCATCCCTGTGAGCATTAGTTGCTGAAATTTTGTTTCTCTTATCATAATCGAATTAGGTACCTACTTATCACCCACCTATCAATTCAATAATTGGTATATATGACCTGTAGATCTCCATATTCATAAACATGAAATCAATTTTCATTCAAGTATATAGTACCGTCATCTAATGTCATACTTATTCTGAAATTAAATCTTTGTTATCTTTGTTTTTTGAAACATTAAAATATGTTAATTAGTTACTTACTATTGGATCTTTTAAACATTGAAGTTATTCTATTTCTAAGTGTTGAAAGATTTAATCATTATGTTTTTCTCAATATAATCAATCGAAAAAGTTTCTTCGTTGCATGTTTTATTGTTAAACTTCTTGGTACTTTGAAATCTTCTCATTCCATGTCAGTGTATTGAATACATTTCACGGGATCGATACATTTAGGTTTTGAATCATTTCGTGGCTTAACTATAATTAAAGTTTTATTACCTGGTGATTCAACTGTCTACAAAGTAGAAGTGTTTAAAGATATTGAAATCAAATTAACAAATCAATCGTTTTTTGTTTATAAATCACAGATTCTGATTAGATTTTCAAAATCGTATTTAGATAATCAATCCAGTTGTTTTTATTAAATGTCCATTCTGTTATTCAATTTCACACCAAATTGTTCCTGATATCTAGGTACCCGTAGGTAGGTACTGTCATTCTGATAGGTACAATGATGAAACTCGGTGGATACATTTTCCAATACTTTTATTTATTTTAGTTATTTCATTTTATGGATTTTAGATATTTCTTTCATTTTATTTTGATCAATTAGGTTGATTCCTTGTTTCACTATACCTACTTGTGATGGTTTTTTTTATGTTCCATTTATATAGTTATTTGTTTAATTTATTAGATAAGTATTAATTTAAACTTTTGAAATCATCACAAGGATTTAAACATCTGTATTATTCTGAATTTTATTTTTTGTGAGGGTACGCGGATCTTTGATGCTCCTTATAATAATACCTGTGTCACAACTTTTTTACTTTCATAATTAGATAGGAATTACTTTGATGCTTCAAAATCATCACAAGTCTTTTGAAAATATCCGTCGTTTAAGTTTTTGTAAAGCTATTTGTGAGCCATCTCTAATTAGTTTTCTATTTCCTCTTGAGTTTTGAATAGAACCCGTCGAGATACTATGATCGTTCAGGGGACAGCTATGATTGGATCAAATTGTGTTGGTTAACACCCACCCATTTATTCCAAGCATGAAGCTAATCTTGTTGAACTATTTTAGTATCTATATAGGAATTTACTTTAGGTATATGTGGTAAACACTTATCTACGATGAGTAAATAAGCTACATATGTAGGTACTGCATAGGCACTTAAGAGATCTATAGGTATAACCAATCTTCTAAATTGACGAATTAAAAATGGGTTTGCTATGGTAGGTACGTACCTACTTACTTAGGTGACAAAACACAAATTGAGGTAGGTAGGTAGGTATTACCTACCTAATGCCAAATTTATATAGCACTATTTGCCTATCGAAATTTAAATCGCTATGTTAACAACTTGTAGGTACTTTTTAGTGTTACCTAAGTAGTTAGGTAGGTAGGTAGGTACTGTCTCAATTAAATTTTGGAACCATTCGGAAAATATTCAAATACTTTAGTTATATTGATTGTCCTCAAAATTTGGACCCACCAAGAAATTTTAGTTACATTATTGGTCATGATATTTATTTCTGTAAAAATAATAATATTTACGTTTGAAAACCTACCCCAAATCACCGCAATTCTTAATTTTTTTTAATCAAATCAAGGCATAGCTATTTCTTCCATATTTGGTAAAGGTAGGTACCTATCTACAATCAATGAGGCTAAGGAATAACTTAAGTGATGTAACGTAATCTTATGAAATAATTGATCATTTGATGTACCTACCTACTTAGGTATCTATATATTATTTTCTTCTAATACCTACCTTAGTAATTCTTTCTATTGTATTCCTCAAAGCAGTGATAAGTTTTAATGAAAATGAAAAAAAAATATTGCAGAATCCGAGAAATCAGAAGTTTTTTTCGTCTAAAGGAATTCAGTTTTTTTTTAACCTTTTTTCTCAGTATGACGTAGGTATATTTTCTTACCTAGCTGTCATTTTAGAATTCTCCTTAGTGCGAAAGTAGGCACCAACGAACGAGTCTATAGTTGAATATGTAGTTCTAGATTTGCTATAAAAAAATAACTGCAAAATAGAGATTAGGAATTTTATAGCTAGGTACTGCGGCAATTATTTTTACTCTGCACTACTATGGAATAGTGGAGTCAGGAATTTACAATTTTAAGTTTATTTTTACACCAATTTCTCAACAGGGTATCAATTTTGTCAAGATGTTTTTGTGTGTATGTTGAACTATGAAAATTTGTGTCCTAATATCTATCTACAACCTAAACTCTATGCTCATATACCTAAATATCAAATGTGTAAAGTGTAGGTATTAGCTAATAATTTTTCCATGGATATTCGTTCATGTTCTGGATAATTAAATTATAATTTTGTTTAAAAAATTAATAATAACTAGGTACATAATAGAAAAATAGGATTTTCATCTTTCAAGACGAAAAAAATGAGAAGGTAGATAGATACATTTACTATGTAGGTACCTAATTACCTAATTCGACTGCCTTGTCATTAGTGGTAAGCCGTTTGAATTCTGTGCCGGCGTCCTGGGTTTGATTCCCAGAAGGGGCAAAATTAATTTATTTTTATTACTCACGCATATCAACTCTTGCTTCTCTGCACTGGAAACATTATAATTGGAATAGTGAAGAATTAACATTTTCAATAAAATAGCCAATTTTGCAAGGTTTAAGGGAGTATTTTTTTATTATTGTGTAGTGGAGAGTTGAGCGTTAGTCACTACCCAGCCATAATATAAGCGTATATTTACCGACCTATATATTTACGAGATTCCAGATGACCAGTGATGAAAGTTTACCCGTACATAAACGGATCTTTAATTGGTTGTTGATGCCTGAACGTGTACAAATAGGTAGGTATAATTATCCACTTCTGTCATGCTGATATATCCAAATATTGAAATTCCAGTTGCAATTACTGAACTAAAGTAAAGGTTCACGATCCAGGTTAGGGATGTGCAAACGTTTGACCAACGCAAGTCTTGGTCATTCTCTAATTGTATTAAATTAAGATTTATCACCGAAAGTAGTTAGGTAGGTACCTACCTACATGATGGATTCTAGTGAGAATTTATTGCGACTTCGACCAGTTTCGAGCAGTTTATTTGCTCACAAACAGGGCAATTGGAATCGTCACAAATTAAAGACAAAAAATGAAGCTGCACTAAGGAGGTCAACTTGATTTTGTCACGTGATGTTTAGTATTTTTGCACCCATTTATGAATTTTTAATAAGTTAGAATTATTGTAATCTCACTTGACGTTAACATGTGGATATCCTACTTTTATTCCACTACAGTAAAAAAGTGCCTTTAAAAGATCAATAAAGTTCGAGCATAATTTTCTTCTTTCTTAGCCTTATTCTCTCTTATGCTGCAGGATATAGGCATTTTATATTTGTTTCCCCTCGTTTCTGTCTTGTTCCCTCCTCTTATATGTTCTTCCAGTCTTTTGGACGATGTCATCAGACGATCTCTTAAGGTCTACCAATGCTCTTCTTGTCCGTCCATTGTCTCCATTGGAGTACACTGGGTGTCCATCTGGCGTCACCCTGTCTGATGACAATATGTGTCCAGGGTAAATAATCGATCACCATACACTGTAAAAAAAGACCAAACATGTCTCGCCCATCACTGCTATATCACCGCGAGCCTTCCACGACAAGATATACGCATTATGAACGCAGTTACATAAATTACACCAGGAAATAAAAATTCTTAGTGAGACAACAGAGAAGTCGATAGTTAAGAATGTACTACAAAGATTAGCTAGATAAAAATCGATATAGTTTGCTATGTTCGCATAATATTATAGTTTTATTACCTACTAGCTTTTATGTCCCGCCGTTGGCCAAGAATGTAAAATTGTGAAAGAAAAAGCAATCGTTTTTATAATATTGTCACCCAATTATTTTGCAATATCAGACTATGAAAAGTGGTTTGAAATTTGATTGAGTTTAAGTATTGTAAAATGTTCAAGTGATGGCCACAACCCATTATTTTTTATATATTGCTATAAAGTGTGAATGAAGTATAATATTTATACAATTTCTGCTCGCATGGACTATGCGTAATGGTTTTAAATATGACTGTTTATCAACGTTGTAAAGAGATTGGTTTGGCCACAACCCCCATTTTTAAATATTATCATCGAAAACAAATTGTAATGTGTACCTATTGAAAATTTAGTAATTTTGGATGTTGGGATGTGGTTAAAATTTGATTAAACAAACGTAGGTACTGAAAAGATCTAGTATTGGTCACATCCCATTCGTTTTTATATTTTTTCATCAAGTGTGCATTATATTTTTGCTCAATTTGACTGAAAGTCTTCATTAACGAAGAAGAAGAAGACTTGAACTATAGTAAATAGTTTTTAATTTGAATATAAATGTTGTGAAGAGTTCAGTAATGGCCACAACCCCCATTCTTTAAATATTAGGTGTTGAAAATTATTCAAAATAGGATGATATAAATGGTTTAAATTTAATTAAACAAAAGTATTGAAAAGATTCTAGTGCAGGTTATATCGTCACATCCCATATCCCATTCATTTCATATGTATTTTCATCAAGTGTGCATATCGTTAATAATATTTCTGCACAATAGACTATTAGACTTAAAACTAACCCAAAAGACTAAATAAAAAAGAGAAAAATAAGTATAAGACTATAAGAAATAGTTTGTATAAAAAACTATTCCAATGGTCTACATAAAATAAGTAAAAATACATATACCTAATAGAAGAATTAGACTATTGGAAATAGATTGTATAAAAGCTCACCCAAAGGTCTACAAAAAAGAAGAAGAAGAATATTTAGACTATTGGAAATAGTTTGTATAAATACTGACCAAAAGGTCTACATAAAAGAAAATGAATAAGACTATTGGAAATAGTTTGTATTAAAACTCTCCCAAAAGTCTACGTACTTAAATGAAGAAGAATAATAATTAGACTAAAGGAAATAATTTTTATAAAAAAATGAGCCAAATGTATACATAAAAGAAGAAGAAGATGAATTAGACAATAGGAAATAGTTTGTATAAAAACTGCCCTAAAGGTCTACATAAAATTAAGAAGAAAAAGAATTAGACTCCAGGACCCGCCGCTTCAGGCCCTTCAGTACCTCCCGTCCCTTTAATCCCTCATTACGTCCCTTCCCATCTGGCCCTTCAGTACCTTCCGTCCTTTCAGGCAGTTTTATACCTCCCGTCCCATCAGGCCCTTTAGTGCCTCCCTTCCCTTCATTACATCCCGTCCCATCAGTCGGTTAAGAAAAGTTTAAATCCAGAAACCATCCTGGAAGAACCGCGAAGAGATGAAAGAACCTTCTTTTCCCAGGATGCTCTACTTAATAGGTAAAATGACTTAATACACGAAGAAGAAGAAAAAAGTTTAAACCCAGTTACCTGCGAAGAGATGGAAGGACAGTTGGACCTTCTTCTCCCAGGATTCTCCAACTTCATAGGTAAAATGACCAAAAATACACGATGAAGAAGAAGAAGAAGAAATAAGTTTAAATCCAGATACCTGCGAAGAGATGGAAGGAAAATTGGACCTTCATCTCCCAGGATAGTTCATCTTCATAGGTAAGATGACCAAGTACACGTTGAAGAAAAAGAAGAAAAAAGTTTATATGCAGAACCCGTCCTGGAAGACCTGTGAAGAGATGGAGGGACAGTCGGACCTTCTTTTCCCAGGATACTCCCCCTTCATAGGTAAAACGACCAAATACACGAAGAAGAAGAAGAATAAGAAAAAAGTTTAAATCCAAAAACCATCCTGGGCATACGCTCGACAATTCACCAAAGTTTCATTATAATCGGACAAACGGTTGATAAATAAATAAATAAAATAATTTTCCTATAGGAAATCAGTATAGGTATATTATTGTTGATTTTTAAGTAAATAGTATTAGGTAGGTACCTACCTACAACAACCTTCTAAATAAATTCGATTCCTAACAAATTTTATTTGAATATCACATTCTTTCTGTAGCCATGGAAACGATTCGAACACGTAAGTAATATCGAATGGTTGGGATACATTTTTTGAATATGTAGGTACCTACATTGGTTTGTTCGATGCCATAAAAATGAAAATTGTCAGAAAAATCAAATATTATTTACAAATTATGCAATTTTATTATGCCTATATCTTTACTAATAAATAACATATTTTTACAATATATGTCTTAAAACTTGCCGTAATGTCTTGTGTTTCATTTTATTATTTCATAATTACATTTATTTCAAAGGTTTATTATTTTCAAGAACATATTCATTCGGTGGGAAAATGAAATATTGTATGAAAAGATATTAAAATGGCGGCGTTTATGTACAAAAGGCTTACTTTAAAAATAAGTTAAACATTATAATTATACCAAATATTCACCATGTTTTTCACTTAAACGCTAAGTTATACTTCAAAATATATTTTTTTTGTGTAAATACCTACTTCTAACTTTTAAACTTACAGATATTTGCGTGCAAAATGTACACTTTTTTGACAGATACGACTTGGAAAATTTTGTATGAAAAAAATAATTATTGAAATATTTTTAAAATTCAGCATTTTTATCGCATTCTTTTTAGCGTGACACTGCATCAGGTATACAGGTACATGTTCGCACTTAAATTAGATTTTTAGATGCTCTTGGTTTTTCAGAAGGCGTGAGACAAACACACACACACACACATACACACACACATACACTAACATTTTGATTGCTTTATTACTTTAGATATGAAATATTTTTTTTTCAATTGGTTTGTACGTGATTATAGAATAAAACGAAATGATAGAAACGAATATTAAATAATAGAAACCAGTTAAATAATTCATTTTTATATGACCATGTACGTCCACCGCCGTGGCAAGTGGTCGCATGGCTTCTGTGTCGGCGTCTGAGTTCAATTCCAGGCAGAGGACAAATTTATTTAAATTTATTTCTCTCGTTTACCTTGATTCTATGGCTAGATAACAAGCACTGATTGGAAGAAATTTCCCTTTGGCAGTAAATTTGCCACTTATAGGTAGGCACCTAGGTACAACAACATCGAATTCATAACGGGTATCTCAACATGATACCCGTTATGAATTCGATGTAAAAAATACGTTTTTAATTGTGAAGTGTTAATCTCCGATATTTTTTATGTAGTAGAGGAAACATATATTATACAATATACCTACCTATTATATCCATACCTGGAGTTTATTTATTTATTTATTTATACAATATACGGCATAAGCTATTTACTTGTTACAGTACCTACCTACCTACTAGTAATAAATTACAAATAGAGATAAAAAAATTGAAATGTATAAAAATATAGATTCAGATAAAAACGTTGATTCACAATAAAGATAGACAAAAAAATATTAGAGAATAATAATAAGCCCAACCTTACAAACTGTAAAAAATAAAATTTAGGTACAATAATAATGCTGAAAATTTTAACCATTTGAAAAAAAAAACTTTAAAATGAGCCCAACTAACATAAATAAAAAAAAAAAAAAATGTTCACACAACAAATAAATATCAAAATAACTCATTTTTCCCATATTCGTGTAAGGCACCGGCTTTGGATAGTGCTCCCGCTTTTTTATATTAGGTAGGTATCGTTGTTCTCGGGTGTCCCTTATAAAAAGCCGGGTAAACGAGAATAAGTAGGTAGGTATCTATAACAAGCATTGGTAATTAGTTAATTAGGTACGTCTCACATATTATACCGATGAGGTTCACTGCCTATTCTGAAAACAGTGTCTTTTTAGGTGAGACGAGACTGGTGTGTGTGTGTGTGTGTGTGTGTGTGTGTCTGTGTATACATTTGTGTGTCGTGCTGCCATTTATAAGACGACGCCCACCCGCACACCTGTTGCTTGTCACCATACGAATGAACGAATTAATAAGTGTGTCGTTTTATTTATATTGTAGGTAGGTAGGTATAATTTTTTCATACAAACATGCAATTATTACAGTTGAAAACTCATCGTGACACGTGTCCGAAAATCGCGGAAAATTTACCGAGCATTTTTTCGTTCAATTTTATAAATTTTGCTGGGCACCTACATACTTATTTAATACGACACGGCTGTATCGCCGCGTTTGTTAAATGGTAGCTGTCATGTTTCACGGCATGTGCGCTATAAAATAATCAACGAAAACATCAACGTGTCAGCGGTCTTTAGTTTTTTTTTTCTTTTTCTTTTTAATAGGTACCGCTCCGTTCATAACAACAACACATTTCAATTCGTCTATTAACATTCACAATAAAAGTTTATATGTACCTATGTAGGTACCTACCTATTTTCTTCTGGCGGGATTAGATCAAAAACCGACTTGGGCGATTTTATCTGACGAGAACATTGTCCTGTTTGTTTTAATTGCCGATACGCGTTTCGGCTTTGACGCGGGCCCATCAACGGACAGGAATCATAACAATATAATTGTCTTATCAATATCCATCTTAATTGGCCAGAATGAATACAAAGTGTGAATTAAACCGATAGCGGGTCTCAGGTAGATTGTTTAAAATACTGGGGTCTCGATATTTTTTATTACCTACCTACTAGGAAAGGTAGCACTTTGCATAATTAATCATTCTTATAATTTTCCTATTTATCTACTTATTTCACTTTTATTTTATTTATTTATTTATTATTAACAATACAATGAGGAAGTTACAAATACAATTACTTACTAGAGATAGAAGTTAAGTGCGTGTAGGGTTACCATATCTCAGGATTTTTCCTGAGATTTGAGGATTTTTCGCCTTTTCTCAGGATTGCGGCCGGATTTCGCAAATCTCATGATATCTCAGGATTTTCAATAAAACACAGCTTACATTTTAAAGATCTCTTTAATCAAAAGTCAAACAAAATAAAAATAATCTTCCTTTGGTAATAATCCAAGTAGGTACCTACCTAGGTACTTAATCAGTTTTATCGTACTTAATATGTGAAGATACCTTTTTAAGTAAAGTTTTTTCTTTAATTGTTGATTTATAAAATGCCTCACTTGTTAAACTCTTCAAATTGTATTGAACTAAAAGTATAGCTCGAACTGAAGAGACCTTTAGTCGGTTTCTTTCTTTAGCCCCCATGATAGAAAAAACTCTTTCTACGTTTGCATTCTGGGCTGTACCTAATTGCAAATATTTATATTGACAAATACGCAGTATCTCAGGTAATCGTGAAATACATATTGTCTTGAAAATGTTTGCCCACAAAGCATAAAATCTCAGGACTTTTCCACGGAAATCAGGCCTTTTCTCCGGACTTTTGATTTTTTCATTTGGTAACCCTAAGTGCGTGTGTTGGTACATAATAGGTAGGTATGTATGTATGTGTATTATTTATTGATAAGTATTGTAATAATTGATAGGATACGATGAACACCTCACTAGGAAGTCCTGTGCCGAGGTGTTCATTTGAACAGCTGTGTGACATAGATAGTACATTATGTATATAGTTAAATAATTATTAAGAAAAAATGTGAAGTTTAATTATATTTGATTGGGTGTAATTATGTTATTGATTTGTTCTGAACCGGTGTTATAATAACTATATCAATGCTGTTATGTGTTTTTTGTATTTTTGTGACAATGTGTTTTGTGGTAGCAGTTTTAGTGAGGTTGGTAGGCAATTATGTAGTAAAATATTAGTGAGGTTGGTAGGCAATTATGTAGTAAAATGTCTTTGCCCTCATTCATTCATTCATACCATCAGGGTTTATCCCACAATGTGGGATAACCAGCGACAGATGTGCGGGTGTGTATTACCTACCTCTGCATGAATACCAATGGTTGAAAAAACAATTTTATTAAATTAAGTATTTAATTTTATGTCTACGCCTCCATAGAATAACAGGGTCCCCTCAGCTTGGAAATCCTGCTATAAATACCAACAGGATAACTGTTGGAATATATTTTATATACCTATAGTGGGAGGTGGTTGTAGATAGGTATGAATTGTTAAAACATTTTAATTAAAATTATCTATTGATAGATATGTAGGTATGTACCTACATCAGTGTTCAATTAACTATTTCAATTAGTTCGAGGTTCAGGGCCGAATCCATCATGGGCTCAATTGTGATCTGCGCCGGGCGTAAAGTATCTGGGACGTAGGTACCTATAATAAAAGTAAAAAAAAACAACACTGAAATTGAAAAAATAAATTAGTATCTGGGTTGAATTGAAGTCGATTACTTGCTATTTTTATTTCAATTTTTGTTGTGAATTACATCTCAGGTAAATATCAGGGAGGTACTTAGGTAGGTACCTACTATTTTTATAAAAAAATTTACTGTGTATACATATAGTTAAAATAACTTATGATCAATATACACATAAACCAATTAAGTTTATAAATAAAAGCATTATTTTTTGAGGAAAGGAGCAGGATAGAAAAGTGGGAAAAAAGGGAACACCCGAAAGTAGGTATACCACCTAACCACGGAGCGCTGACCTCATAATTCAGTTGAGCATCTGAATCAGTTTTTAAGGAGTTATTGATTTATGTACGTATACCTACTACGTCAAATATCAACTTAACATGCACCCAATAACAAGTTGGCACATTTTGGATACATGTCTATTAATGCACTGAAAAAAAAGTATTACTTAACTGTTTGGCTACTGATATTTTACATTCGTAAATTTTGTACCCAATTATTTAATTTTTTACTTTGAACATTTTGCACACATTACTAATAATGGTGGACTTATTGCCATACAACAAATATTTCAACCAACAATATTAGTAATGAGTAACCAGAATTTAGCTATAGGTAGATAATAAATAACTTTACAGTTTGACTGTTCGCACAAAGCATTTTTTAAAGAATGAATTTGTCCTTGAAATAAGTACCTACATACACATCCTCATGCATTCCCTAAATTAAGCATATATTATGCTTGTGCTATAGGTGAACGTAATCGCGATCTCTGGATTACTAACACAGTGCGATAACCGCTTTGCCACCACCCATCCATTTAATTTTGTTAGTTACCTACCTACTATTAACATGATTTTTTTTACCCTTCATATTTTTTCACTGCTGATTTAGTGCGCCAGGCGCCATAAACTCTAGGCCCGGCCCTGTGTCGAGGTTCATTAGTAAACAAATACAAATTGATTTATTAAAATACAAAAATGTAATTAATGGATGCCCCTGTATGTGAATTAATGGATCCTCCGGTATAAGTACCTACCTAGACATGACACGGAAATATATTGTTTAAAACAGTATTTGTTGCGGCAATTAGTTCCTGAGGTGCCGATAGGCTCGCGTGAAATTCATACCTATTAAGAAATTAGTATAATATGATTAGTTAATAAACCGTGACGTTGTGGTGAGTCGTCGGATGTCCGTGCCGTTGTCCTGGGTTCGATTCCCAGCAAAGAAATATAAAAAAATCACGCAGTCTTGCTTCTTTGGGTTAAACCAACTTTTTTTAATTGATAATAATATACATATTATGATGATATATAAAACGTTTGAAATTTATAAAATAAACACAATGAAAATGAGTTTTTTTTAAAAAGGGGCATTGCTGAGAGGACCGGACCGGCTTAGGATTTCTGTTATCGTCATTTCAGGTGTCCCACAAGAGCCGTTTCACCCATTCTGAATGTAGTGCATTTTTATGTCAGACGAAAATGTTGTGTATAATGTGTCCCGCACACCTGTCGCTGGTCACCTAACATTGTGGATTGTAGGTGTAGAAATTAAAAATGATACAATGGGAAATGAGGATATTCGACAAGATTTCTCACTACTTCTTCACTACTGCGAAGTAATATTCTGTTCATGTGGGTTGATACTCTATCGCTTCAATCAAATTCAGTTTTCGGTATGTTGTTGAAAGGACGATTTTTACCGTTACCGGTATTAAAGGGATGCCGATGTGAACCAATTTCGGAAATACAAAAGAAACGTTTTTACAATTTGTTCGTAAGTAGGAACAAATTTGTAGATACATAGTTTATTCTATCAATACCTACTGCAATAAAATTGTTTACGAAATTCAAAAAGGAAAATACTGTAAGGAAATAGGAAAAAAAGGATATAGGTACATAGGTATACGGAGATCGAATTCGTTTCGAACATTTTTTAGTCTTCACTACAAATATTTGTGATTGTAATTTCAATCATTCATGCCATTACGACATATCCCTCAATGTGAGGTAACCAGCGACAGGTGAGTGGGTGTGCATTACACCATAAATTGGAGGACGACACATGCGCGTTTTCCCACACACCAATGAAATTCGAACTATGAATTTTCATTTATCTAGTGTTTTTCTGTCTTATTGCATTTTTAGCACTCCGCTTCTATGGAATAGTGGAGAGTCACAATTCAACTATTTTTAATAATTTCACACATACTTTGTAGTGAAGAGTTTAGTGTTGGCCACAATTCACTCGGTTTTTGATAATATTTTCGTTCCAATTCGACCCAGATTATCTTGACATTCCATTGAAGTATGCAATAGTGGAAATTGATGATTTTACATTTTTGAAACGTACTTAGGTACCTATTTTTTTACATCAATTAGTCAACAGGTAACAAGTGCTTACACGACATGAGTTTCTATGAATTTTTATATACCTATAAATCAACACATTGACATAATATTAGTTTCCTTTTTGGTAAACGAAATATCTTACTGTCTTTGGTAAACGAAATATCTTAGTCTTTTGATAATGTCTAGTCTTCAAGAATTTATACCAATAGGTAGAAGCACAAAAGTGGGGCTGATTGTCATAAGAAAATCTCTCCCAACCATCTCTTTTTTATTTATTTTATTAACAATTTAAAATTTATTGTAATTATTTATTGCATTTCGTGCTGTTTTTTAATTATTGTATTCTCATCTCGCATGATACCAAGTTATACCAACATATGTAATATAAGTATATTAAAAGATAATTTAATAAGAACTTATTGTACCCATTACGTTTAGCAAATATACTGTGTGAAACAGAACTTTATGACAAGAGGTGATTTCTAAAGATGAAGTAGAAGAAATTCGCAGACATGGAGAAGTGTTAACGATTTGATGGGCAAGATGTTACCATCCAATTAGCTAAAAGCAAGTTCAAAGCCATTACAATTTTCCGAGAAACGCACTAATTTATAGCATTGTCTTATGAGATCTTTTTTTGTCGTTGCTTCTACAGAGGCATGGCATATTATTATAAGTCCGGATATTGCGTCGTCTAACTCACTTTGTATTTTCAAGAAAAACTAAAAAAGGAATATTTATTTATTCCTTAACACCTGATCCCGATTTCCCCTCTTAGTTTTTTCGCAATCCATTTTTTTTGCTATGATTTTTTTTTATCTGAATATTTATCCTAGTAGGTACCTAAAATGTATAGTTATTTTTTTGTTTTTTTTTTTCACATTTATTCTTTTGTTGGTGTACATAGATAGGTACCTATATAATTTTATCATACTTTGTAATCTGGTTGGTTGGAAGAAATTGCCTAATGGCAATATAAAAAGTAGGTAGAAATTTGGTTTTAAAAATTATAAAATAAAATTTGGATTCAATTTATTTCGACCGAACGTGTTCACCGAGACTACTCGGTATTATAAATCAATCTCTCAGTTTATTTTAGACCCTGATAATGCAGAGTATTCTCGGCGAAAACGATCGATTGCAATAAATAAAATCTCTGAAGATATACCTACTATTTTAAATTTAATTTGACAATTTTTAAATAAATTTCTACTCTATGTAGGTACCTACATAAAAAACAAACATTAGAAATGTTTATTTTTCTTCGTTTAGCACTCTCTCGATAATTCTCTGTAACATCTGTACCCACTTATTTTTCAATGAGTCTAATAATACTGCCAGTCCCTGTAAGTATATAGGTACAATCAGCAAAGTAAACAATATAGGTATAGGCTCTTGGCATCCGTTTACTCATATCATTATGCGTTTTTTTTATCACGAACAATGTTGATTAGAAGCAATTTATAATTATGATAATTTAGTACGGCAGTGCAACAATAATTCATTTTATTGGGTAGGTACCTACGGAACAAGATGGCAAAAAAAAAACTTCAGAAATGCACTCGTTTCACTAACTTAAACATATTTATTGAAGAGATTTAGGTACTTACGTTTCTTATCACGGTTTGTGATATATAATTTGACAATACACAAGTGTCCGCACTTCTTATGGGGCAATATTTGTGAATTATTGTTGTATTTAATTGTACTTTTGTATTCTGTAATGAAAAATAAATATTATATAAAAAAAATAATCGGTTACAAAATATTTTTTCAGTTATTAAAAAACGAAATAAAATGCATTTCACATAGGTATATCTGCTTTAAACTTTTTAAATAAAAACGATTGGGTTGTGGCAAACGCTATACCCGTCACTACCAAGTCACTTTATAAAGTTTACAAATTTTGTATAGATATTATCAGCATTTTCATGATGAGATTGTTAAATAATTTTCGAATTAAATATTTTATTATGAAAACATGACAATTCTTCAATATTAGGTATTTTATGAAAGTGATGTGCCTTTTTAGCAATTTGCAAAATTGATATAATATTAAGTTTCCTGAGATTGGGGTCACTTTGAAATAATTGACGGTTGAAAAAAATGAGAAGCACTGATCATATATCCTTCAAAATCTAATGAGGTCTAAGCGAGTATTGGATATACAAAATTGCAAAATTTGAACAGAATCGAATGAGTACTTTAGTCTATAATCGATAAAGTAAAATAAACACACCGTAGGTAGTTACCTAGGTACATAGTATCTACACAACACACACACAGATGCATGGTGATGAAACTTTCAAAATACAATCTTAGCATGATACTTACTAGTTGATGATTAACTGTAAAATAAACTTAAAAATCCATAACTCCCGCTATATCGATTTAGGGTAGTGAGGAGTAAAAGTCATCGAAATTGGATAACGTGGTAAAAAGTAGGTAACTAATCGCTGAACTACATAAAATAAAAATAAGGAAGTCGGTTAAAAACAACATTTAATTTTGATTAATCCATGTATTTTGATTAACCCATGTACTTTGATTAACCCATGTATTTTAATTAACCCATGTATTTTGATTATTCGATTTTACTTAAGTAGCTACCTACCTACCTAAGTATTAGAAGGAAAACGCCAAAATGTTCATGAATCAATTATCCACGTTAGGATATGATTTAACACATCCTTTATTAGAATAACAATATGGATATGTTAGTTAATAATAACTAGGTACCTATATACATAAGCGGGTAATTGAGCTAAAAAACCTTTTAGGTAAGAATGAAAAACGCTCTATTCAGTATTGAATAATGTTGTATAATGATAACTAGTGTTAATATAAACGATTTCATTTGATTAAAAATTAATTACCTAGCTGTTATACTTAGTTGCATAGCAATTAACACTGCTGAGTGTGTGTGTGCTAAGATACTTAGATACATAGGTACCTACCTATAAATATCGATCGCGTTTTTGTCGATCGACAGGTAAATCCACAAAGCGGACGTCAATCAAATCAATTATAGGTATCAATATTAGTTATTGCTTTTATTGATACAAATTAGGTATGTTTTTATCGCTAATGATTAATTGCAATCAACAATACCTAATTATTTTTACAATAAAAAACACGATCCGAATGTACGCTCAGCGAATCTTACTGACCATATTAACTAGTATTTGAAAAAACTTCGTTACCCAATTAATTTAAAACACTATATAAGTATATGATTTAAAACTATAAAATTTAATTTAAAATCTGTGTTTTGAATAATTTGAAAGAAAGATGAACGACTGACCAAAAAAAATTACATCACTGAAATTTGTAGGTAACAAAATTTCATGTTAAAATTTACTATAAAACAATCTTGTTAGTGGCTACAAAACATTTAGTTTTGTGCACACAGCCAAACAGCAAAGTCATTAATAGATAATCCTTTATTACTGATAACGAGATCAGTCATTGATAGATAATGCAGTTGAAATGAGATCGTTAAGAATAATTTGTAATAGAACGATGTCCCTATGACCGGGTAAGAAATGAGAACATAAGGAAAGACTGTAGGTAGATGAAAAAAGATGTCATTACTAGAATAAAAGTGAACACATTCAGATGGTTTGGTCACATGGGGAGAATGAATGAGGAGCGCCTGACGAAGAAAATATACAGAGCGGAAAGGAATGGAATGAGAGGTCGGGGACGCCCAAGAAAGGGATGGCACGACCATGTGAATGTTAGAAGTGTGAGCAATAGACGAACATGTATGTACAAAGATTTGGCTAAAACAAATCAATGTTTTTAATTTGAATCAATGATTAAAATGTTAGTATTGATAATAATAATAAGTTCATTGTCAATACTTTCAAATTCAAAATTCAAAACTTTGTCAATTTATCATCGCAAGTTTCGTCTTGCATCTGGTATATGGGGTTAGCAGTGACAATGCAAACAAACATCGACAAGTTAAAGTACACAGATAGGATATACAGCCTTCACAAATTGGTGGATCTTGTTAAAGGCTTTGAGAGGAAACGACGAATCGAATTGTATCAGCGTTCACTTAAAGGGAATTTAGGGAAATCCTCCCTCCCTACACCCTAGCAAAAGACAAAACAAGAGATCGATACTACTCTTGTACCTATCTTAAGGGTTGTGAAGTGGAAGGGTTGCTGGATAAATCTTTGGATATTGTGAATGTTTTTAAAATAATGTGATGGTGTTGTCTAAATCTCCCGAAATACGGAATTTTCTTGAACATTTTTTGTGAAAACTATATTTTGGTTTCTACAGTGTGGCATCGATTTGAATAGTGTATCCATTATTTTCTGTTATAATCGTTATCGGGTGTACCGTATGAACCGCAAGAGGCTTAATAACATCTCGCACAATTTAGCAATGAGGTTCACCACCCATTCTGAATGCAATGCTTTTTTTTTGGTGAGAAGAGACTGGCATCATGTGTCGTGCTTTCTTTAATTCGACGACCCTCTGGTTTCGTTTCCGTAATATTAAGCCCGGCAGTGGAACGATCTTATGAATTCTGAATTTCCACCTTCTTACAACCCCGGTCTTATTAAAACCCGAATTAATTATTCTTTCCCCTTAGCGCTTTTGTCCCGTTTCTATCGGGGTACGCTTTGACCATGATCCTGGAATTGGCGAGTCTGGTTATTACATTGAAGCGACTACCATCTGACCTTCGTAACCCCTAAGAAAGGGAAACCAGACAAATTGGATCATGGCTACACACTACACATAGCTAGTGATATAAATCCGCACATAGATTTTTTGAAAATCCAGAGGTGCGTGCCCCGCCCGGATTCGAACCGTCGACATCACGCATGGGAGGCGACGACCTTACGGCTGGGCTATCACCGCTCTTTAAAACCCGAATTAATATTTTCCTGAAAAGATTATGCTAATTAACCAATATCAATGGGATTCGATTACCACTACCTACCCCGTCAGACTAACCGTTTGATAATGTCTTCATTAACAGTTCTACTCCAATATAGGTCCTGTAATTAGAATCGTAAACATTCCACTTATAAAGGGGGCAGAACGGGACAGATACGCTCGGTTCGCATTCGTATAATTATTCTACCCCATCACAAATCGCAACGTGGATGACAAGTGTATTGTCGTCGTCTCGCTCCGACTCACGGCCCGGTCCGTAAGACGAGCGAGACGGACATACATAGTTTTGAGCGGCTGAACAATAAAGTGGAGTGAGTGGTATTTCCGTAGTTGTTGTAGACTCTACGGTTTGCGCCATCTTTGATTTCCGTTTTATGCTTCGACAACTCTCGGATGAACGCTCAAAGTTGGTTTATTGCATTCGATTGAATCGATTGTTGAATGCAGGTGAACAGGGGGTGGAACAGATTAACAATTTTTTTTTTTAATTTATTTTATTATTATATAATAATGACATAGTTAATTACATAATAATTTCCTCCGTGTTGGAGGTCTATATTATAATGAAAATCAATATAATGGAAAGTGTATAATAATAACATCATACAACTAGAAGATATAAAAAATGTTCAATAATTTTGGTGTAATATCTTGAGCCGTTTCGCCGAGGAGAGCGAATTGCACGTATACCAACGAAGCAATAATACACAAATTTTCGCTCTGCGCACCCGGAAGCCAGGTTCAAGATATTTTACGAAAACTATAGGTAGGTAAATTTTATTTTATTTTATGTGCCATCATTAAGGTAATTATTTAGGATCGCATTAGGTATGTTATTACTTAATTATTTGGTAGGATTCTGTCATTAACCAATTACACGTTACAAGAATAGGATTACCAGGATAGGCACAGTTTTTAATTGTTTTTTTTTTCAGAAAAAAAAAACAATTAAAAACTGTTATTTGATTGATATTTAAGAATGTGGTTACTTGATATTGGGTGGGTGCTAAATGAATATTCAACGTGGTACCTATACCTGTTAGTTACCCTAGAAGCAACACAAAAATTAAAGAATATGTATAAATTTTTTTTTTTAGTTTACTTTCATGCAAATTAGAGAGTCTGTTTCATTTATATTGATGGATCAAGGATCAGATAGGAATAGTTCAAAACTCACGTAATTTAGGTTAGGTAGGTACTGAATTTGTATAGTATTTTTTATGAGCAGTAAAAAAACATTTAAATAATAAGCATCTACTCAATCTACTTCTACTTTCTCTCTATTTAAGCCTATTGGCCTGTTAAATTCCTTCGTCAGCTTCCCTCCTGTAACGTCGATTGCCAGGTGTCCTTCAATCTCTTGTGAGGACGTTCTGGAGGTCTGCTTTCTTGGGGAAGATGATTCACGACAACGTAGACGCAGTAATATGTAGTAATAATTCATTAAATTCGGAAAAAATGACATTGGAACAAAAAGATCTCGGAACAATTTAAATGTAATATTTTTTTTTTTTATTTTATTTGAAAAAAAAAAAAATTAATAAATTAATCTCTTGGTAGGTAATTATATCAGTTGTTCCACAAATTTCTCTGTCTATATCATGTAATTAGGAATTTTTAGACAAAAAACTATAAATTTAGGTAGATTTATTAAAAAATAAGAAATAATTAATCTCTATTAACGATTCAATGTAAGGAATGATATCTTATTCGTATTTGATTTCTTTATCAGTTGGGTCAATACCTATAACACAAGCATTTATTTAATTTTTAGGGACGTATGGGTTAACATACTCTATTATTTTGAAATCCATGTAAAATTTTGAACAAATTATAATTAGTACCTATAAAAACAAAATATTATATTGTGTGAATATGAACCACCCTCGTCATCTCATAGAGTATAAACAGTGTCTGATAATTCTTCATTATTTCCATCTCAGCTCATTCGCCAGGTACCTACCTACCATTATTTGAATATCTTATCAAGATTACACAAAGTATAGGTAGTACCTATACATCTACCTCCTATGTCAATCTAAATATTGCGCCGGATGGAAGGGCCTTAACTGTACATCCATCTAAACATGCATACAATGTAAACTATATCTCGTTTCATTGATTTCATTTGCATATAAAGAATAACACTATCAATCTATTAACTGTAAGTACCAATTTATTGTGGAAATACCTAATTTATAAGGTAGCTACCTAGCTATTTCAATCTTATATAAGTACATTGTATGTGTGAGCTTATATTAATAACTACGCTCACTTCCACCTGCTCCGCATATGGAGACTGAAAACGGCCCCTTCGCAGAACGCTAGTAAGAATGACAAAGAATGCATGGCACGAAGAATTGCTCTAGAAGGTCCTCTAGACTCTTGGTCTCGGCACAATTCTAGAGGAGCTTCACATACTACAAGAAATGATTTACCTGCAATCGGTCCAAAAAAATCAATATGTATTCTCGTCCAAACCGACTCTTCCTTAGGCCAGCTTGTGGTCTCGGCACAAAAAAATTAAAATCAACGTCGGTGAAAATAATATTCACATAAGTGGATTGTCGTGAGAATACTTCAAACCTGTGTCTGTGTAAAACTGGGCATCAGAGAGTTGACCAAGGACACTCTGGAATTTCATTTTTTTTATTCATCAGATAGAAGGGCACTGTTAACCATGGCAAAACAATTTGAAGGCTGTAAAGTACTTCTTCGAGACCACTAAATTCGCATGCCCAACAGGACCTTGAAGAGGCCAACGGACAGCAGCGAGGAGCTCCGTTCTGTTGTAGGATACATTTGGGTGAGAGCATTTCCAGAGTCCAATGGGTCCAAAGAAATTCCCTCGGACATCGTTTTTAGAGTTTTCGTCGAAAAGTCAACACGGAGAAGTTAGTGCATTCCCATAGGATATGCTCAGAAGTTTGTTCAGGGTTATCACAAACCTGACATGAGGACGATTCGAATAATTGTTCGCTATCTCCAAGATAACACTATCCTTGACCGTCTATCTTCTGTGTATGTGGCATGCCCATTCATATACACCATGCCACATCTCTCCATCGGGTTAAGCAGATAGAATAGAGAGCCATATATGTATCGCTCTATCCTTGAAAATACTTTACATTCACGAAATATCTCATACATGATCGCTGTCTTGAAAACAGAATTACCTACGTTTAAATATTATTTTAATCATTGTTTTTTTTCAGTTGAACCCAGCATTATTGTTTAGTGAATTTTGTCCATAAATTTAACACAAATTCAATAAAAAGATTCTTTGAAGAGATGAAATTCCAGTTCTCTCAAATCAAGACTGAAAACACGATATAAACTATGTTTCTTCACCGGGGATCGACCCTAGATCTTTTGAGTCAAATAGTTATTTTTCTTACTGACCCATAAGGAAAGATTATGTGAATAATAATTTGAAATAAAGATGGTAATATTTTTCCGCAGCAGAGGAGAAATTTATTTAAATTCATATCTCACGCACATATTGCTTCTCTGGGCTGGAAACACTATTTAGTTAGAAGAAATTGCCATATGGCAATTTACTCGTGGTGGAAGTGTTATTAAATAAATTGTAGATATTATCTAATTTGATTTGTGATTCTCTAAATAAATAAAAAATAAATAATGCCGCCCTGAAACAATTTTTAAAACAGCTTCTTTATAGTTATTAAATAAGACGTAAATTATTATATCGATGCTTTAAATTTGTGGCAAATTTTCAACAATATTGCAATCATCTGTCCTGAGGAAAGAGCGGTCGCTCTGAAACCGATCGTATAGAATAATTCATACGTGGTTAAAGCTCTATATCTCAAATTGAATGAATTCAATTTATTGTTATCAGAGTTTTCATATATTCTGATATTATTATATATTATAGAAACATGAGAAAATTCGTTATCAAATAATAATAAAAAAAATAAGTACAAAATGAAATAAAAAGATTAGAAAAATGCAATAATATTGTAATTTCCTTATCACATCAAATGCAGTTACTATGTATTCATTGGTTTTATATTAATAAATACATTTTATAAACCATTATCACTCATATTAAACGATTTCAAAAACCATATTTTATTAACGTAGGTACATTTCAATAAATTCTGAAACAACTTTATATATAATTTATATCCACGTTTTATTATAGCAATTAAATTAACTATAAATCAATACATATCAAAGTTTATTTTCGTAATAATTTTATTATTAGGTTGTTCGAAAAGTCATTTCGTTTTTTTTCAATGCAAGACAACATTGACACCTGATTTTTAAAAAGCACCTAGTCGAAAATAGCAATTTTCCTTCTAATAATTACTAGGTATGTTTTTTCCTTTAATAATTAAGAAACTAGTTTTATTCGTTAAAATTAAAGGGATTAATCTCATTCTCACCATTTTCTAGGGATGTTTCCTTTTGTTAATCATACAGCATTATATTTTTTGATTTCGGTGGGAATTATATTTTTTCATGGACAAATTCACAAACAAGTGACATTGTTTTTATGTATTTTAATGGCTGACATTACTAACACCAAACAAAATTAAACAATGTTGCCTTTTAAGGTGAGACGAGACTGGTGTGTGGGCATACACGTACGGGTCGTGCTCCCTTTTATAAGGTAGTCGACACCCGCATATCTGTCGCTGGTTACCCCAATTTGTGGTACATACCGTGTTGGTATGTAGGTAAGTATCTATGATATCTATAGCAAGGCTTCAAGAGTGTTACTATCGGGGTAGAAAAGAGAGAAACGCGCTCCAAACACATCCATTCTTGTTTCCTGTGCGTTCATGCGTCGATTCGTACCTGCTTGCCAGTAAGCGTGGGAGCTTCTAGTTTGCTTCATTCAAAATATCATTCATATTGTCATGCCATCTCTATCTATGTATGTATGGCAACCCCTGCTATTTAATACATTCAATATGATTTAGTACCTACTTATATTTTTCAATCATTCATTCTTCCAATATGCCCAAATTAACTCACTTTATTTTGCTCTTTAGTTCTGTTAATACATTGGTATGTACTCTTCTTAATGATCTAATTTCTATATTTCTATTGGTTTGACGTTTTTTTTTAAATATTTGATACACAAACAAAAGCAGTGTCTCAAATCCTAGGATTTTATTCCCACAGTTGAGGTGTGATCTCAAATTAGAGAAAAAAATATACTGTTACATTTTTTTTATTTTTTTATAAGATACCTCGCACCTAAAATTAATCAAAACGAGTGGGTTGTGGCCACCGCTAAACTCCTCACTAACAAGTCATTCTATTAAGTAGGTATTCAAATTTTGTATGGAAAATATTCAGCATTTTCATGAAATAAGTTTGTTGCATTATTTTTTATTTAAATATTTTATTATGAAAATTTAATAATTATTCAATACCATTTTATGAAAGTGATATGCCTTTTTGCCAATTTGAACATAAAATTTTCAAATTATAAGTTTCCTGAGCTTGGGGTCACTCTGAAATATTTAAAAGTTAAAAAAATTGAGAAGCACTATTCAGATATCCTTCAAAATCTAATGGGGTATAAGTGAGTATTAGATACACAAATTTGTAAAATTTGAAAAGAATCGAATGAGTAGGTACCTAGTTTAGTCTATAACACGCCGTACACACACACACAGATACATTGTGATGAAACTTTCAGAATACAATCTCAGCATGATACTAGTTGATAATCTGCAATAAAAAAATCACATCTCACCACTATATCCCCTTGGGTTAGTGAGGAGTAAAAAGACATGCATTTTTAAACTAAAATAACTATGTATATGATAGTTATAAACATTTAATAAATATCTAAATAAAAAAAAACAGATAATAAATCTATAGATTTAATTTGTGTAGGTACCTAAAAAAGTTTTTGGATATTGCAAAAATATTTAAATTAAGGGAAATTCAACCAATTTGTAATGTAATTTAAAAATATTTTTTTGTCATAAATTTAATATTTGCATCACAGTTTCCAATTATATTTTGGAAATTAACCATGTGTCATAATTTATATTTAATTTTCTTATTAAGGTAAACATTTACTTGTTATAAATAGTTTGTCGTTACAACTATGACGTAGGTATATGAGTGAAACATGGGTAGGTATATACCTATTACAGAAGATGCATAAAAAGAAAATTAAGTTTTGCATTTGTGAAGTGAAATAAGAAAAAATAAAAGAGTAAAAAGCAAAAAAGTCGGTCTTAGTGGTTCAATTGGCTGGGTATCTGACTACTGATCAAAAGGTCCCGGGTTCGATTCCCGATGGAGACACAGTTTTTAATTGTGTTTTCAGTCTGGATCTGTGAGAGGATTAATATCGTAAGACTCCAGAATGTGGCAACTTGTTATTGGGTGCATGTTGAATTAATATTTGACACAGTAGGTACCTGTTAGTTGCTCGAGAAATAATATAAAATAAAAATTAATTAATAAAAAACGATGGTCGAAAGGTATGGAATATTAAACCAGGATCACACTATAGTGATGAACAAGACAAAGTCTGAACCTGTGTATATTTGTTTAAGTTGATAAATAATTATGTGGATTCCCCAGACTTGTTGAAAAAAATTGTTTTTACTGTCCGAGCAGAACAACCAGATTTCCTAACACTTTTTATATTCCTAAGTGTATTAACAACTACACTCAGAATGCTTTTGTGTACCGTACTTGCACGATGTACAATACTTTCTTTAATACACTCGACATCTCTGTGCGAGCTCTCTCAGTGCGTTTAGGACAGCTGTCTCCTCCTATCTTTCCTAGTACATAATTTGATTTAAGCAGCTGTCAATTTAGTGTTTTATTCAATTTAGTGTAGGTACTATGTGTAAATTTGTGTAATAGATAGGTATTAATTATCCTATTGAATAATGCGTAGAGTTTTCACTGGTCCACTAATAAAGCAATGCAATATTGCTTGTTTTATAAATTGTGTAGACTGTATAACTCTCGATCTATAAATAGATTATTGCTAAGATCTTACAATACCTAGCTCAAGACTATTTATGTCATAACTATTATTATAATGTTACCAAGACCATGTCTTCAGAACTTTTGCTCATCCCCAGATCACACATACAATAAAAAAAATATGTAAATTTTCACAGAAAGCCAAAAAAACAGTAGGTACTGAACTAGCCAGGAAATTAGCCTGATATAACCCTGATAGAAAACCTATGGGCAATCTGTCGGTACCTACACTTACACTTCAAGATTTCTGTCCATATTAGGCAATTGGTTCCACAGCCGGTCTGGATAAATTGCTAACTAGTAATTGTATATATCTATGTACATAGAGGGATATTGAAACTATGACGACGCTATTGTGTTCATAGCTACCTATAGTTAATAAAACAATCGATAAAAAAATACGATTTATTATCGATTCTGTATAAATTGAATAATTTCCAATTTTATTGGAGTTTGTTATGGTTTATGGATTATTTAATTTATTCAATAATCACAAAGTATTTATATTCAACAATAATATAAATAGTTTATTTCAAATAAAGACATTAAACAGCGGCGAGATTAGAATCATAATAGGTATATATTAAACAATGTGTCAAAGAAAATTGTCAAGATAAGAAAATACATTAGAAACAATTATTCAATAGTTTTAATAATAATTGTTTAAAACCAAGCATATTTATACAATTCACACTGAATATTCTTTTTTGTTAATAGTAGGTAACAAAATTTCACGTTAAAATTAACCTACAAAACATTTGGTTTTGTGCAACTAAATGTTTTGTGCACATAGCCAAGCAGTACAGACATAAAAAGATAAACCTTTATTCCTGAAAATATAGCTAAAACGCAGATAGCCAGTTCGGTTGTAATAATATTTTTATTCAGTGCATATTTCTATGCAATTCAATGAAATTTATATGCATTTATTTTATAGTTTGCTATATAAAAACAACTACGTTTGACAATATGTGTTTGACATTGACTGTATGAAAGTAAACAGTCAACGGACTGACGCGATGGTTTTATTCTTTATTTCAACGTAAAGAAAACTATTCTTATTTTAAATTTATTTTTTATTTATTTTATTTTTTTATCGAATTATTATTGAGTAGTTTAAAATAATTAACTAAATATTCCAAAAAAAATTATTGATTTACATTCAAAATAAAAACATGTATTAACTAAATATGTAATGTCTAGTGCGCGAATAGTCAGATGATTTTTATTTTCAAGTAAACGCCATGTTATTGACATAGGCAGAGAGAAATGATCACCACACATTTTTGTCTTCACATTTTTTTTAACATGTCTACGTAGGGGACACCAGCTATTAGGATTTGGGCATACATCGCCTCACCCGTCATTCGTCCTTTCTTTCAGCTGTATTAGTTTCATTTGTCATCCATTCTTTCCATATGGCCGAACCACTACAGTGAAAATATTTATTTTCATGAAAGTTCAATTTTGAAATCTAAATATCACTTAAAGGATATAATATTTAAATGTAAACGAAGCAGAATAGGTACCTTACATATATGTGATATGATAAAAAGTTTGTCGCTCTATTCTCTTTGCCTACCTACGCCAAAATGTGAACAAATATTTTCCTTTCATAATTAATATTTTTCATGTTGAACAAAATTAATTCAATATTTTATAGGCGGCAATATTAATTATATTTTTTACGGTTGGCAACCCACGGTTTGTGGTTTCAATTTGAGTCAGACAGTTTCATGCATCGCTTGAAGAGTCGACATTATGGCGGGCATGTATAAAATTGTCATTAAAAACATTTGTGAGTAGACGTCAAAATGTAATATTAAAAACATATTAATAATTGAGTCTCGAAAATGCTTGTGTTATTATGAGATTCTGTATTTTATAATAAACGAATGTTTGATATAAAAAAGTGTTCAAAATAGAATTTGAAACTGTGCTTAGCTAAACAAAAATATACACATAAATATACCTACTCCATTTTGACTCAAGCGTCTTAAGTCAAGACTAATCTCGCGAAATTCTTAAGTCCAATACTCTTCTCTGACCATTCCTAATACGGAGCGGAATGTTGAGCACAGACTAATAAGGACGAAAATATGTCATTGGTGTTTGAAAATATGATATGAAGGATAATCTTTGGCCTTTACTTACTTACTCAGCCCCTTCTTGAGTCCAGTATTGGACAAAGGCCTCCCGCTTGGACTTCCACTGGTCTCTATCCTGTGCCATTCTTCGCCATTCTGAATCTGCAACTTTTTTGATGTCATCGGACCATCTGGTCTGGGGTCTTCCCACTCTTCTGCTTCCGGTTCTTGGCCTCCAGTCCATTACAACTTTTGCCCATCGGTCGTTTGACATCCGAGATACATATATGACCCGCCCAACTCCACTTTAACTCCGCTATTCTTTTGGCCACATCCGCTACTCCTGTGCTCTTCCTAATCCATTCATTAATGTTGTGGTCCCTTAGCGAGATATTCAACATTCTTCTTTCCATCGCTCTTTGTGTCATCCATCGCCCTTAGCTTTTCCATCATTCTCTTAATCAATGCAGATGTTTCAAAGCCGAAAGTGAGCACAGACCTTTTTTGGCCTTTAAAATACTGTATAATTATAAGCTAGAGGCAATGTATAATGAAACTAATGCAGTTCAATTAATAGATTTATAAAAATTCAGCGCCTATACGTTGGCATGGACATGCATGCCGGATGGATGATGACTGTACTCACATAATGACTCTTGTCCTGAAGGGAAAAGAAGTAGAGGCAGACCTAGGTTGAGATAGCTGGAAGAACTGTTGTGCGATATCAGATAAATGGACCTGGTAAATTAGAGAAGACTGACAGTCAATATGGAGGGATGAAGAAGTCTTCTGGAGGAAGTCAGGGTCCGTAGCGCCGATGATGATGATTATGACGATGATACAACATTTTGCTAAACTAAGAAATTCTCTTATTATTTGAGTCTTGCGAGACTTCGAATCTTGATCCTGCTGCATCTTTGCCTTGGTTTGTCAACATATGTAAATACAGCACTAATCCTGGAATAAACTCGTTCAAGACTAAACTATGAAATAACAATCCTCAATATCTACTGAGAGACCAGCTGAAGACTATTTGAAGATGGGAAGTAAATTTGGCCTAAATACTATTTATATTTTGGGTAAGAATTCTAAACAAGATGATTCCATTAAAAACAATCGGTACAAATCTAAGGAGAGAGAGAAAAAAAATGCATTGGATTCCGATACGACTTTAAGAGTTAATTCGGTGTGTAAGCAATCGCATTTTTCCCCTTCTGAATACTCTGAGCAGCCGATTGTTTTGAGCCATAAATCACTCAGCGCCCTTTGAAGTTTAAAAGAGCTAATGGCGACTGATGGCTGCAATCGCATCTTTGCTGCTTTGTCTACCTACCGGTTGAATAATGCAGCATCTTCTCCAGACACTTCGACGGCAATTAGCGGCTATTGCTCTATTTCTTTACCAATCGAGAGACTCATTGAAGTGAAGGTATCGTTAATATTGCATCTTTGTTCCTGACGCTATCCTCTAATGGATTTCGTTATTCATTGAACAAATTTATTGGCCAATTGATTCCGGCTGATATACCTATTCAAGGAATTCGTCAGCTATGCTTTGTTCAATAAAATGTCTAAGCACCTACATACTTAAAATTATATAAATTCATAATTTTCCTAATTAAATTTGTTACTGTAAATAAAATGCAATTGTTTTGGATTGTTGAGTGTTTATTGCGATTGCCATGACTTATAAACTATGAACCATTAATGAACTCTTTGATTGAATCAAAAAAATGACTAGCAAAATAATTAGCTCTGATAGTGACACATCAAATTCTTTTCTGCGTTATAAATTAGGAACTGATAATAACTTATACATACATACCATCACGCCGTGTCCTTCAGGGGGTAGGCAGAGAGAACTGAACGCCACTTATTTCTATCTTGACATGCATTCATCGCCTCGTCATTTAAATATTTTTAGCTACTTTATTCCTATTTTATTTCACCACAAATTGGATGTGAAATTTTCGAATTCTTCTTTAACTAAAATGCTAATTTAAGTGTAAATTCAAGTATCTCTTTAAACATTTTTGGTTTTTTTTAAATATATTTAAATATAAAATACAAAAAATATGTTTTAATTTCATCTATTCAAAGCTCCATCTTAGGGTAGGTATTTTATAAGTTAAAACACCGATTTGGGGAATTCTGATTTTCTTAGTTAAAAAACACTGCATTTAAATCTATTAAATATTTGTGCATTATTTTTTATTTATAATTATAAATGTGTTCCTATATAAGCAATTATTAGCGTTCTGCTAATAAGGATCTAATCAGGCTATATGATCCACTTTCGAAGGTGATGAATATTTGTGGAATCTACATTTTTACAAAAAAACCTAATGAAGGAAGTTTTACTTACAAACCTAAAAACAGTCGTGTTTATATACATGTATTATATTTGTAAAGTTTATTTATTTTTTTCCGCTATTTTTTCTGTTAGTTACTGTTCTTTTATTTTTATTCTGTTGCCTTAAGTTAAGTTAATATGTGAAAGAGAGAATCTGCCCTGCCAAAAAACTGCTTTGCAGTTGAGTGGGAAAATATAGTTAATTGTAATTATTTTTTAATAAATAAAAATTAATTATAAATAAATAATCATTCATAAATCGAATATTTTTTTAATTGCATATACGCAAACATTGGATTTTTTGATGAAAGGTCATAAGCCCTGTAGGTGCCTTGAGTTCCTGATTCTTCTATAATGTCCTAACTTCGTCTCAATTGAGATGTTAAAAAATCTGTCAATAAAAATCATTCATAAGTTTGGCTGCATTATATCTAAATAAACTCATGTTTTTATGTACCTACCTACGAAAGCGTCTATAGTTGTTCATTTCTATTTCTCATCTGTCGGAGTTCCTACCTCCTTGAGTATTTGATCAGAACAGATGTATTCAACTCATCCGTGGCTCTAAACGAATCCGACGAAAAATAAATGACAAAAAAAACAAAAATGTTGAGCGTCTTACGCAGAAACTTGTAAGAATTTCTGATAAATCCATTAACAGCCAAACATGCGAGGCGTTCCTGAAATTTCAATGTGAAATTAACGTGGCTGTATACCTAAAAAGATACATTAATTTTATCTGAAAGATAGACATGGAACGATCATGTAAATTATTCTTCTCACAGGAAAATTTCCAGCAGGTTCATTTTTATCTAAGTAGGCACTTATATATAGCATGGTTTAAATACACTATCGTCTTAAATGTCAAATATCGCGGTGAGCTCCTATAATTGACAAGTTACGTATTTTTTTATCTTTTGAATGAATTGTGTGATATGAGCCATAATAATTTGTCAATTTAATTACAAATCTAAAATTCTTAGATAATTTAAATACAAAATAAATTTGTATTTGTAAAAAAATTGTCGAAGTCGGTGTCAAAAGTTATCAATAAATTAATTTTAACAGTTATATAATTCTATTTTCCGCAAATTTATCGTAATCATTAATATTTCAAAATAAAATTATAAAGTTCATGATAATTATCTAATATTAAATAAAATAAAATTCTATTGTCTTCAACACATACCTACTAATTAGATTAGTTAAAAAAATAACACTGAATTGCACGCTGTGCAAGTGGCAAATTTATTCCAAAATATCAATCAATTCCAACTAATCAGTTTTTCCATCCCAGAGAAGCAACGATTACGAGATTATACATACATACATACATACCATCACGCCATGTCCCTCACGGGGTAGGCAGAGAGAACCGAATGCCACTTACTTCTATCTTGACACACATTCATCGCCTCGTCAACATTCATACATCGTTTTATAAATGTTCGTCTGTTGTTCATGCTTCTAACATTTCCGTCTTTCAAAATACCGTTCACATGGACTTGCCATCCCTTCCTTGGGCGGCCCCGACCTCTCATTCCATTCCTGTCCGCAATGTATATTTTCTTCGTCAAGTGTTCCTCATTCATTCTCCCCACGTGGCCAAACCATCTCAATGTGTTCACTTTCATTCTATTAATAACATCTTAATTTATCCTACATTATTTCCTTATGTCCTCATCTCTGACCCTGTCATACATCGTTCTATTACAGTTTATTTCAAATAAATTTTACCTCTGCCGGGAATCGAACCCAGGACGCCGGAACAGAAGTAAAATGACTTTAATATTATGTTAGGTAATGTCAAAATTACATATTATCATTACAATATTTATTTATATATTTATTTATATATTTATTTATTTATTTATTTATTTATTTATTTATTTATTTATTTATTTATTTATTTATTTATTTATTTATTTATTTATTATTTATGTACTTTTTTTTTATTCATTTATTTATTTATTTAGGTATTTATTTATTTATTAATGTATTTATTAATTAATTTATTTATTTATTTATTTGTTTATTTATTTATTTATTTATTTATTACTTCTCGGTTATTTAACTAAAAGGTACTATGTCAAATATTAATTTAACACGCACTCAATAAAAAGTTGCCACATTCTGGAGACTTACGATATTAATCGTCTCACAGATACAGACTGAAAACACAATTAAAAACTGTGTCTCCACCGGAAATCGAACCCAGGACCCTTGGATCAGCAGTCAGAAACCCAACCAACTGAGCCACGAAGGCCGACGAGAGGAATATACTTAGATAAATAGGTTCATTTCTTATATATTTTTATATTTGTAAGTACGCAAATAATCCGATTATCATCACATACATGTTTACAATAACACGGACACACATCCAGACAGATTTATAAATATTGATGTTAATTTTGACACCTCTTTATAGAACGATTAGTGGCGTCTTTAGAAAAGAAAGACTTAACATCCGGTCGGGTGTAACGAATATTAGACCTTAATCATCTGGTCGGATGATGTATTTTTGTTTAACATTCGGGTGCCAACAAGCAACCCATTTAGTTGGATTTATTTTTAAATATATTTAGTGTTTGTAAATTGACAACGCACAATTACTATAAAATCATAATTTTATAACGAAAAATGTCTACAGTCGTACCTAGACTATCGTTGTTATTATTTTTTTTTAAATTTCATTTTCTCTTCACTAACTTTGGCATAGTGGAGAGTTCGCAATATTATATAAATAAATTTTTATCGGATATTTTGTAGAGAGTGGATACTATGATTTTTTTGTAATCTTTTTGTGTGCATGGCGTATAAAGTCCTCACTTCATAATACTTTTTTCAATCCCTAGATGTATTTTAATTCTGTATTTTTTCTATGGGAAAACTTATAATTGTCATTTTATTTTATTTTACATTACTTCTCGAGCAACTAACAGGTACCGACTGTGCGGGCGTCCTGAGTTCGATTATCAGCAGAGGAGAAATTTATTTAAATTCATTTCTCACGCATATATTGCTTCTCTGGGCTGGAAACACTGGTTAGCTGGAAGAAATTGCCATACGGCAATAAACTCGCCACTTGCGCAGGGTGCAAGAAGTGTTCATTATTATTATTATTACTAGGTATGTCAAATATGAATTTAACGTCTCACAGATTCAGACTGAAAAAACAATTAAAAACTGTGTCTCCACCGTGAATCGAACCCGGTACTTATGGATCAGCAGTCAGATACCTAATCAACTGAGCCACGAAGGCCTTCATATTCTCTCCTTTTTATAAATAGGTACCTAATTAAGAATGTTAGATTTACCCGATTTTTTTTTTATTTTTTTCTTTATTAATTCTGGTTGTTGTATAGGTACTTACCTATTATTTTGTGTATGTAGGTACTAAAACAAAAAAAAAATGGAGTTGTTTATTATTGATTGTGTATAAATATAGCTATACATATAAATTATAGATTAATTTGTTTTATTTTACTATTTTTTCATAGTTATGGAGGGTAAAATGAATTAATACAAACAAATAGGGGTTTGACTGTGAATTGTTACGAAACACCCTGTTAAAACTCCAGAGACATTCATTCTCTTCGCACACATTCATACATTACACATGACACACGGCCGCGCTATACCGTTTAAAATTGGAAGTAAAAATAAATAAATAAATAATATAAAAAAGATCTAAGGACTTGGCAATCAATTAACTTTTTTATTGCGATTTTTAGTTGGGGCAGTAATTTATTACCTCTGCGTTGTCCTCATAAATATCGCAGAGCAACAAGATGTCAAAAGAAATCAGCATAAAAACAGTTAAAAGGAAAAATAAATTATTTCGGCCCACCGAAATTATACTGCTACAGTTGGATAATTGAATAGGTTTATAATATCTAATAATGTGCGCTTTTAATAAATATGAAAACCCGGATTAAAAAAAGCATTTTGGGAAAGTTTTTATTATTACTTAGATTATAATTGGGATCTGCTTGATCTGTTTTGTGTGAGCCTATATGTTTTTTGAGGTAATGATTGTGATTGCAGAAAGTTGAGATTGTGTACATATTTAGTGTGGAACGGGAAAAATCACCTGGTTCATAATTGCATATAATTGTCAATATAAATTGTAAACTGCTAGCCCTAGAACAGGATTTCCTAGTTGGGCAGCAGTAATCTACTGATTGTTATCATTATACAAATGGTGTGATAAATGGTAAAAAAAAATTAATAATTATTTTTTTACTACCTATTCATTTATTTTTTTATAATCTTTCAATATTTCGAATATAAAAAACATTTTGGTACGATGTAGCTTAGTTACGTGTCTTGTCGAGAGAGATTATTTCCAGAAAAAAATCATTCATTCATACCATCATGGCATATCCCACAATCTGGGGTAACCAGCGACAAATGTGCGGGTGTGCATTACCTTATAAAAAGGAGCACAACACATCATGCTTGTATACCCACACAGTCTCGTCTCACTCAAAAAAGCACAGCATTAGAAAAATGAGGATGAGGATACTTGCTACAAAGACATATTCATACGTTAAAACAAGTGGATTGTAGCCAATGCTTAACTCCTCTCTAACAAGTCATTCTATAAAATATTCAAATTTTGTATGGAAAATATTCAGCATTTTCATTAAAAATTTAATGAAAATGCTGAATATTTTCACAGCATTTTTAAGTTTGTTAAATTATTTTTTATTTATATTTTACTACGAAAACTTGATAATTCTTCAATGCCATTTTATGAAAGTGATGTGCCTTTTTACCAATTTGAAAATAAACTTTTCTAATTTTATGTTTCCTGAGCTTGAGATTTTTTGAAATATTTGACAGTTAAATAATTGAGAAGCACTATTCAGAAATCCATCAAAATCTAATGGGGTCTAAGCGAGTATTAGATATACAAATTTGCAAAATTTAAAAATAATCAAATGAGTACTTTAGTCTATAATCGATAAAGTAAAATAAACACGCCGTACATAGTACACAGCACACACACACAGATACATTTTGATGAAACTTTCAGAATAAAATCTCAGTATGATACTAGTTGATAATCTGCAATAAAAAAATATTCTTAAAAATTGTGAAATCATAACTTCCCACTATATCCCTTTGGGTTAGTGAGGAATAAAAATGATTTTATAGATAAACAACACTTTCAATCTCTAAAATCAAAGGTTTTTTTTATGGTCTTTCAGAGTTCTGCAAACAACCGTTATAATGTTCCATAAGTAGAACGAATAATGATTGAGTAAAAGTATTTAGATACCGTTAAAAGAAGGATATAAAGGTAAATGACTTGTAGACTCGTTGAAACATTAAAAATTCTATGCCACTTGTACATTATCTAAACATACCTTTTAGGGAGTCTGCATGATGGAATATTGGTATTTTTATTAACACGTAAGAATTATGTTGTTACCTATTTCAACTTAGAAAACAAAACACATAAACGTTCCGAGTTATTTCTATAAAATTCTTTGATTAAGTACTGACTAATCGATTTTGTGCGTGTTTTTATAAGGAGCGGCACTCGTATAAGTATAATAATATCTATCTTCAATTAATAAAGCAGAGTGTTTTTCTGTGCATCTGTTTGTCTGTATGTACCCAGTGTAACGACCACGGAAATTAAAGTTTTGTACGAGTGTTTATAAGATATTCTGCACCTGTATTTTTTTAAATGATTAAATAAAATTCATACTATACCATAGATAACGGCTTATCCCAAAATGAGGCATTAAATTAATCACATATTTTTTTTACAAAGTACCTATAGATACCAAAATTGTCTTATTTTTAAATAAAGAAATATAGATTTTGGTAAAAATTTGAAAGTAGGTAGGTACCTGCTAGGGACGAGCCTAAAACCCTCGGAATAGGCAAACCCTGAAAGAAAATTGGGAAATGTTGAAAATTTTATGTTTTTTTAGCATCGTTGTTCATTTTAGTAGCCATAAAAATATTTTTGATAGTCACATTCCAAAATAATATTTACATTTGTGGCCCTATAAAGCATCGTATCTAAATATGGTTCAAATTTTTAATCTTGTAGTATGGTTGCAATAAAAGAAATTAAAAATATTAGATCTTGAATTTCTTAATATTATATTCATAGGCAAGCAAAGAATTTCGGCTTCGATAAGCAATTCCTCTACTGATAAAACCTGCCTATCTTTTTTCTAGATCAGAGGGGCAAGTCTGGTTCAATCGGCGAAATCAAAACCCTCGTGATTACCCATATTATGGATATAATTGTTATATGGAGTTCTACAATATCTTTAGATGTCATAGAAATCCATACGATAATAATATTCATGATATGGGTAATCACTAGGGTTTTGATTTCGCCGATTGAACCAGACTTGCCCCCCAGAGAAATAAGTTTTACGTGCGAAAATTGCATAAACTGTTTTCTTGAAAAACACGTAAGAATCAACCGTTCATATTGATCTTTTGAAAGCCAAAAAATGTCCTCAATGAGATGACATAATTTAATACATTTTCGATTATTTATCTGCTGGAATTATGTGGTTTATTTTGTTCTTATATTTTATAGTTCAACTGTGTTGAGGCTATGTGAGAATTCGTCAGCTTTTTGATGAGCTACCTACATGTAAATTTAGATGTAAATTTTATTGCGAACACCGCTACAATTAATAAAATTCTGATATTAGGTATACCTTTCTACATTTTTTTTGTTGATTAGCTGATGTGTAAGAAACACATATTGTACCATGATACCAGATATCCACTCATAGATTAACATATTTCTGACAGGAAAAGAGAGCATGGAGGCAGGAGGTATGTAAAAGAAAGTGCACGGTCAACGTTGTGCGGGTCTGCTAGTTATAAATATGAGGAAACTATAAAATGTACTGCACATAAATAAAATTAAACATTAAAAGGTTGCTGACATAAAAGGAATGTATGTTGGTTATTTAAAATATAGTGTTAACGGCTAATAATAACGCGTTATATTAGGAAAACAAATAATTGTTAACGTTATTTATTTATTTGTTTTTGTGGTGAACAAAAGTCTTGCAGTCGCATTTTATACAATAACAAGGCTGCGAGTTCAAGTTCAAGATTGGGTTTTCATGAGTAAAGATCTTTCAGGACATAAATTATTCGGGAGTCCTGCGACCTTAAAAAAAATATAATCTTATTATTTATTATGACTAAAAATTTAGAAATTTACTGTAAATTGATATTTGTCTTTCCATATTTTACTGTAATTACAAATTTTAAACAACAATGCCGGTAGTGAAAGGAAAAAAATGTTAATTCACTCATGTTTGTACCTACTTATTCTTGTACTAACATATCTACAAAAAATAGAAAAAAGAAAAAAATCGTGAAATGGCTAATCTTTGCCATCAGTAATTAACGTTTTACTGTTCATTTCGTACTGAAAATGAAATGTATCTCATTATCGCACAGCGTGTTTCGAGAGCGCTGACCTCATTTCGATATACACTAAACACCATACAATTACTTATGTTAGACGAATCAAATATACAATATAGTACATATAAGTAGATATAACACGAACACATGCCAAAAATATTTATGCAGTCCTTAGGTAGCTATGTATAAAAAAATAATTCGCTTTTGTCGTTTGAGTTTTAAAGCCGTGCCGAATCGTTATTTAATTTGCGAACCGAGGAAAGATATGGTTTTAAAATTTACGCATCGCTTACTGGCAAAAATGTACCCCTATAGGTAGGTATTGTATACTGGCCGAGAGGACCAAACAATAAAAAGCGCACTTTTAATTGCTCACTCGCGTTAGTGTGTCGCATTATTTTTATTAGCCAACAAAAAGGCCGCGCATCAAAAAGCCGACAACTCCAAAATATGGCGTATCGTATTATTTTTTTTATTTTGTTTGTTGACGAACATTTCTTGATAGCATAGACAAGCAAGGGGTGGCCAACTTTTAACGCTAAATAAATGCATATTCTATTGTATATCTACATTTATTTATATTAAAATTAAAACTATACAATAACATACACAATATCATGCCATGATATATAATTACCTAATATTTTTACTGTACTTTTATAACTTTTTCTTGTCAAGGTTGATATATGTATGTATAATATTATATTATTTTTTTTTGTTTAATATGTATGCGTATTGTAAAATGTATGTAGGTAATAACTTTACAAACTTTACTGATGTATTTTCTTTAGAATGTTGTTTTTTTTTTCAGTGTTACTTTGTATAGGTACATTCCATTACGGCTATCACACGATGTGGGATAACCAGCGATATGTGTGCGGGTGTGCATTACTTATAAAAGGAAGCACGACACGTGCGTGTATGCCCACACTCTGTCTCATATAAATAGGCACTGCATTCAAAATGGGTGGTGAACCTTATTGTTGAACCATGAGAGATGTATTTTTGTATTTTCGATTATCCGAATATAACGAGACATCCGAAAACGATGATAATATAAAAGAGTGGCAGCACTACTAAGTAATGACTACCCGCGCACCTGTCGCTGGTTACACCACATTGTGGGATACGCCGTGATGGTATGAAGGAATGAATGAATGTCCAGCCTAGGAACACAATTAACTCTCCATGGGGGCAAGTCTGGTCCACCCGGCGAAATCAAAACCCTCACGATTACCCATATCATTTATATAATTATTAAATGGAGTTCTATAATATCTTTAGATATCATAGAACTCCATATGATAATTATATCCATGATATGGGTAATCAAAACCCTAGTAATTACCCATATCATGGATATAATTATTATATGGAGTTCTATAATATCTTTAGATGTCATAGAACTCCATATGATAATTATATCCATGATATGGGTAATCACTAGGGTTTTGATTTCGCCGATCGAAACAGACTTGCGCCCCATATCTAATACTTGTCCTAACTTGTTGATAATCCACGCCATAACGGGACACCCGTAAACGATAATCGAAAAGAATGGAAGCACTATTATAAGTTGGTGCCTCACAGCAAAGCTTACAAAAACTAAGTCAAATATGAAAAAAAGTTCAAAAAATATTCAATGAACTGGTGTGCTGGTTCAACCAACTTGAAGCAGATTTGAGACTGGTAATTGAATATAATGAATTCAAAAGAAAAATAAAGAATAAATAAACTTATTATTTGACTGATATGTAAAACATATTAACTTCTTTTTGTATAGATAATAATTATGTATAAATAATATTTTGTGTCTTCTGTATTACATAAACTGTCTCCTTTACACACGAGTGCTTGCACTCTGGTAAAGGGAAATAAATATGTTTTTTCTTACTGTGCATCTTTTCTATAATAGTTCGATTGTTTTATATTTTGTATGTATTGTGAATTTAATAAAAATAAAATATTACGAGATAAGTAGTCAATTAATGTTATGGTCACCCTAGTCACACCGTACGAAGTGTTTTGGCTGTGTTTCAAAACCACTAAATAGTCATCCTAATGATCTATTTGGATCGTCTAGTAGAGATGACGGCTTTCCATTTGCAAGACGGTCAATAGAACGACATGTATTTACATGTCGTTATTAACATGTTGTAAGCGTGTCCGATCTAACTACCCGCACACACGGAAAAGTCAATTTGAATGATTTATAGATCATGCTGTGATCTATACTTATTACTCACAGATCTAGGAGACGATCAAGGTTTAATTTTTGATTCATATTTTTTCCGTATAATTAAATTTTATGATCTATTTAAATTAATCAAACGAGCCATTTTGTTTGTTTATTTTTTATTTATCTAGAGGACAACATAGAGCGGATAATAAATTATATAAAATGAAGATGATTTGAGTAATACTAAAGCCTTGTCACTGGAGTTATTGTAGTATACTAAGATAAATTAGGAATAGTAACATATTAGAAATGCTTTACGATTAAGGTGTTGAATAAACTATGCTCAACATGCAACAAAGTACAGAATCTGTAATACATACATTAGGCATTTCCAAGAGATCGACATATTCTTACATAGTGCCCCCACATTTAAAAAATATATCAAACTTAAAATTTCATCCTCATAATCAAATTTAACACTTAATGTACTGTCACACTTATATATGCAATTTCTCGCATCATTCACACAATATCTCACCATAATATGTAACCATTCCTAATGTACATATATTAATATACTACAATGACTTCAACGACAACCTGTAATTGGCTTTATTATTAATCAAATCATCTTTATTTTATAAAATTTATTATATGCTGTTTGTTGCTCATTCATTCATTCATTCATACCATCACGGCATATCCCACAATGTGGGGTAACCAGCGAAAGGTGTCCGGGTGTGCATTGCCTTATAAAAGGGAGAACAACACATCTATGTATACCCACACACCAGTCTCGTTTCACCAAAAAAGGCACTACATTCAGAATGGGTGGTGAACCTCATTGCTGAACTATGTGAGATGTTATTGTTGCCTGTTGTATTTTCGATTACCCGGCTCTTACGGGACACTCGAAAACAATGATTTAAAAGAATGGAAGCACTATTCTAAGCCGGTGCCTCACTGTGCCTCACTAAATAAATAAATAAATATATTTTGTATCCTCTTTAGATATCTTTTAGATATATTTTTTATTTATTGAACATCTTTTTTACTGTTTTTTTAGAGACAGACATTTTAATTGTTAATTTAATAATAAACCACCAATTTCATATTTTTTTTATATTTTCGCGTCATGTATATCATCGCCACATCTGTAAGTCCGTGCCAAAAATTTAATTTCTTTAAAGCTTTCTTAATAGGTTCTTGATTATTATATTGATGTAATTTATTGCAGTCTTTGTGTTGGTAATCTTTCAAGCAAAAGTCTCATTTTAACAAAATGTAAAATGTGATGTTTTGCGTCGACCGAGACACGAACATAAATCCTTTATCACAATCCTTTACACGTGGATAAATTTCAAACGAAAGGTTTTTTTTAATAATCTAAAAATGAACTATTTTGTAAAAAATCTTCGTGTTTTTTCGTGATTCAAACAAATAATATGACGGCTTTTTTACCATTTTTTAATTCCCGGTAAATTTGTAGTCTTTGAACCTATTTTGGATATGAATTAACGAAACAAATATCATCAAAATGTGGCTACAACATGTGATAATTTATTTATTATGGGGCAAATATTTAACCACAGTCTTAAAATAGATACTTACACACAAAAATACACATTGAAAATATATATAATATTATTACCATTATACACTTCTTCAAAAGAATTAGCAGATCAATGCGTAAATTGTAAATTATTTAAAAGAGCAAAATAAAATACAACAAACGCATCATCAAGCTTTCAATTGGGAATAGTTCACCCATCCAGATACTTAACATATCAAAGGATTAGGCTCTGAGGAGGTCTCTATAGGTACTACCTATCAACCCTACTGATTCCCGAATATTAACATTTAAAAAATCTTACGATTCTACATGTATTCATTATTACTGTTTTTTGCATTTTTATTATTATTATTATTAGGCACATACGCATTATTTTTTATTGGATTATACATAGGTACCTACTTATATGTTACCTAACCATTTTATCTGTTATTTGTCCGAAAAGTAACATAAAAAGTTACGGTCTTTATTTGTTTATTAAAATTATTTTTTTCTTGATGAAATCTGTCGTCCGTCCCGAGGAAGATGCGGTCGCTCCAAAACCGGTCGTATCAAATATGTACCTACCGTATAGTGTATAAAGTGAATAAAAAAGTAGTATTTCAATAACAAATCTTTAGAAAGATTTCTCAGGAATCACTCGTAGACGATTGGATAGCCATAAAACATCATATATGATATGTTACTTATACCTAATATTCAATAAGACTTCTGCCAAGTCGCTGATGCATTAGTCAAACGAATTACAACTTCGCCACGGCAGTCTTAAGTATGCTTGACTCTTTTAATCATGAAATGTTTAATACGTACCTTTTTTTTCTAAAATGCATCAGAATGTTTACATGTTCCTGAAACATGTTTACAAAACATGCCACGAGAGTATGCTTAAAATTGTCTCTTACATGTTATGTATATTGAAGGGGAACGGAACAAATTTAAAGCGACTTAAGATGCATTAGTAAGATTGCCATAAAGAAAGGCATTATAAGCTATTACATACAAAGTAGATTTTATTTTAAGACAAACATATTTGTAGAATGATATAAATAGGCAATATGTCTCCGTATTCTCGTGACCTTACTTATCTTCTTCTTCTTGTGCCGCTCCTAGTGGAGGTTGATGACCATCACATCAAACTCATCCAACCAAATTAGTGACGCCGCATCCGTAATCCTGAACCACTGCCTGAGGTTTTTAAGCCACGATATTCTTTTACGACCCATACTCTGTCTTTCCTCTATCTTTTCCATCACTTGTAGAAGGGCATATTTATCACCACGGAATATATGGCCAAAATATGCGGCTTTGCGTTTCTTGACAGTGGCCAGCATCATATTTAGAACATCATATTTAGAACATTTTTCGTTGGAGACTCAATCGATCCAATCCTTATCGACCTTAGAACAAAACTTTATCGACCTTACTTATACCAACCTTAATACTTACTTTACTTCCCGTTTCCAAGATCATCAACCTATATAGTGTCCCTCCAGTAATTTGCAGCCATAATTGCATTCTCATTCGCTTACCACCGATCCTCCTCCTTACAGTTACGAAACATTGAAGCTATATGCCATATCTAGATTGAGTATCTTAAGACTCAAATGAGATTCGCTTACTAAACCTAATAGTTGTGTTAATATTGCGCTGTCGCTCAACGGCTCTTTAATCAAATATGCAGACACCTCTGCTTAAAATCATATCGTAAGAGATTAAGCGAGGCTATTCGAAGAGTGCCAAATTGTGTCATTTTTGCAGATAGGAGCTCCTCGTAGATTTCCGTGGGTCATTCGACTTTTGTAAGCTCAAAGAACAGTTACGAAACATTGAGTATCTTAAGACTCAGAATGGGTTTGTAATTTCCAAAGATCTTGGTGACTTATCTTATGAAGAACCGAAGAAAATGACGGTTTATTTTTCAAACACCTGCGATCATACATCCACTTAGTGATAGCGCATAAATTTTTAAGTGGCTATCTATATTATTAAACTAATCATCGAAACGTTTTACAAAAACATCCTGTTTTCAGTTATTTTGTGTCTATTTTATTTCATTTCTTTACCGTTTTCTCCAAACTATATCCATGCCTTTATCAATAGTCCAACTGTAATCAAAAACAATGGCGGTTTTCGACGTGGTACTGCGCATGGGCTATTCAGAATTTGACATTCCAATAGGTACTTTATTTATATTTGATTTGATGTCCCTTGGTGAAAGCAGTTGATAAAATGTGTTTATTTAACAATTAAACTAATAAACGATGCTGGTCTCTTTGTTACAGACGCAAACGGCGATCCGCCAAAGTTGAAATGCAACCTGAGAAAGCACAAGCCAAACAGAAAGCCGAGGACTCCCTTCACGACCCAACAACTCCTAGCCCTCGAAAAGAAATTCAGGGACAAGCAGTACTTGAGCATCGCCGAAAGAGCCGAGTTCTCCAGTTCGTTGAGATTAACGGAGACACAGGTTGGTTGAATTATTTCAGTCTAATTTATCATATTTGATAAAGTTTTTTATGCTTTGCTATGAGGCACCGGCTTAGAATAATGCTTTCACTATTTTCAATTATCGTTTACGGGTGACCCGTAATGGATTGGATTAAGTAACGCAGGATAATTAGAGTTAGTAAATTGTGTTCCTAGGCTAGACATTATTCCTGTGTTAGGTACATAATTATATTGATTTAATGCTCATTACCCTTAAAATAGGTATATTCCATCCACTGTGGTCCAACAAATCTTTTAATGTCGTCCATCCATCTGTTAGGTGGTCGCCCTTGTGGTCTTTTGTCGCCTCTCGGTCTCCACTCCATGGATGGGAGTCGCACAGGAACGGGAAGAGTGGAGGCCTATATTCTGCAGTGGGTAAACACAGGCTGATGATGATGAATTAGAATTCACAAAAATACAGAACTAGTTTAGTAAAAAAAATTCAAAATGGTGTCATTGTCTGGCAGAATAAGAAAATACATACCTAAATAATAAAACATGTCTTCTCAATTATAAAACGATAATAGAATCACACATTTCCTACTGTTCAACGATATTATTTTTAAGTAATTAAACTGAAATAAAAAATACAAAACGAGTTTTGTGAATTGTTTTATATTGAAATAGAATAACAAAGATACATAAAATGTTAAATAATCTAAACCTATTTTCTGTACAAAAAATCTCAAAACCAAAATTAGATATTATAAAGAATATCGCTCTCTATGACACAAGAAATAGAGAAGATATAGATTAGACAAACGAAATAAAGTCTCATCGCAGAATTGTCTAATGAATAATGGGCTTCAAGGAATAAAGTATTGGTCTTATTAAGAAAAAAATGTGTTAACTATATTATGAAAAATTTAAATAATTGTTAATTTGTAACTACAGATTTGGCTATGTATTGTAATATATAGATCTATTTAAATATATAAATAAATATAATATGCAGAGTATGTCGCACCTGCTGAGCTGCCCGCTTATGGAGGGAGGGTGCTCTGAAGAGGATTTGTGGCAGGCCAATGAAAATGGAATTATGGCTGCAAATTACTGGAGGGACACAGTGTAGGCGGATGACCTTGGACACGGAAATGAAATGAATAAAATATAATTATATATCACATGAAAGAGGGCATGATGGACTAGGCAAACCCTGAAAGGAAATAAAAAAAATGGAAATGAAATGTTTCATTGCATCATTGTTCATTAAACTACACTGTATTTAAAACCATATGCTAAAATAATATTTACATTTGTGGCTCTGTCAAGCAAGCATTTGTGACCCTGTTAATCTTGCAGTATGGTGTCGAAATATTGGGTCTTGAATTTCTTAACATATTCATAGGCAAGCCAAGATTCTCGATTCGCTTCTATAAGCAATTCCGTTACTGGCACATGATTCTTGAAAATTTTTGCTTTACTTTTCATAAGTAGGTAGTTTAGGTAATGGCATAATTCTTCTAAGCCTTACAGTTCAATTTCTTTTGTTGCAGGTCAAAATATGGTTTCAAAATCGTCGAGCGAAAGCAAAGCGACTTCAGGAGGCTGAGATCGAAAAGTTGAAGATGGCGTCATTCTCGCGCCATCCCCATCATGCCCTGTACCCCCACGCTCTCCAACAGTACTTCCATCCCGCGCATCCGATGGGGGCCCTTCTGGGAGGCAGGCCGCTGGGGCCTCCAGGACTCCTTCCCCCTCACCTCGCTCTCCTTGGAGCCCACCAAGGCCCACCGAGCCCCCAGACACAAAACCAGAACCAGGGATCAGTCCAGCATACCCCATAACTCTGACAGCCAATGGACCTGACCAGTCCTCAAGCGCAAACCAACACTTCAAAGCAGGAGTAATAAGGACGCATGCTTCGAAATTGTACATATATCAAAACGCACATTTCAAAGCAATCAAAATATGAACTTTTATTAAAACAGTTATAATCAGCGTTTCTTGTATAAAGCAGTAATCATCAAGAGGGATAATCCAACGCATGCTTTAAAGCAGTAATAATCACAACGCTTTGAAACGGCATCAAATACGACACCATCTTCAAAGCAGCAACGCTCTCCTTCAAATCGATAATAATTACAACGCTATCTCAACACAGCAGTAAGTGCTTAACTAATAGGTAATCACAACGCTCGCTTTAAAGCAGAAATTATCAGCAGAACGAATTTCAAAAACACGGGGAAGTATGATGTATAAAGATTTGTAAAGATAATGGAAAATAAACATCATGTATAAAATATATTATATTAAAAACTAAAGATTAGTTAAAAAAATATGACATTTTATGAAACATTCTGTATACTTAACCTTCAAACATCTAACTTGTACGATTGTGGAAAGTTCACTTTTTTGATTTTTACTCATTTTGTAACTTGCATTTGATACCTACTACTATGGAATATTTTTGCAGAAATATTTTTAAATTTATTAACCTGGTCAATTTTAACGTCAAGAGCAAAAGATAATGAGTTTGGTCGAGGCAGGATTCAAATCCAGTTCAATCGGTTACTTGCTCAGCGCATTAACTGCTCAGCCACCGACCCATCTCACTGAAGTACCATATATTGGTACTTCAGTGATTTGCAGACAATAAAATGAATTTTTCCAATTTTTAGTCATAATTTTCAGTACAAAAGATTTCAACGCACAGTAAGATAAAGATAGTATCGAATTCGTGATATGCATAACAATGGCGGCAAATATTTTATTTTTCATTATATGACCTGTAAGAATAGTATGAAAAAAAGGAGAATTCGCTATCGTAGGTATACCATGCCATGTATATACCATGTATTTTTTTCCTTCTACTATTATTTCATTTTTTATACTTACTGAAATTTGAGTAGGTACCTACAAAAGTACAAAGTGTTTCATAAAATTAAAACATGTTGAAATATTTTTTCCGTTGTACATATTATTATAATGATTGTGATTTATTTAAAATTTAAGTATGTAATGCCCGATTCCCAGTGATAATTGTGTAATAATTCTATGGAAAGTAACTGAATTAATATTCCTTACTCTATGGAATAAAGGAGATAATTTTTAAAAGATTAGTATAGAAAATATGAGTCAATGTGCACATTTAAATATGGGTCAATGTACATATTTATATATGATTCAATGTGCATATTTAAATATGACTCAATATGCATATTTAAATACAGTTTTCTCCGAATGTAAAAATGTATAAAAAAAAGTATTTTTAAAATGTTGTGTTCCATTGTTATGTGACGTTTTAAAATTTATCAAAAGATGGCAGTTGGTTAATCATAATAGCGTTGACTTAATATTTTCTGCTCAAATTTTCGTACTTAGTTAAAAAAAAATCAGGAGTAAAAAAAAACAATATTGTATATTTTTTAAAACAATATTGGGTTTTGATACTCTTTAGCTGACCATGTGATATTTATTTTTGAAAGTAATAAATGTAGTTATATTTTGGCTCACTTGTTTAGACATCATCGCTCTTGAGAGTCAGAGGTACCGGGTTCGATTCCCGACAGAATGTGGCAACTTTATTTAATATTTCTTCCATAAATTAGAATCATATAAAAAGATCCTTATTCCTGATTTTTAAACGAAACTCTATAATTTAAGAATTAATATTCTACATGTAGGTATTCTGTATGTTCTTATTTTTATAAAAAAATAGAGTTTTTTTGTTTATAGTTTCACCAAACCTACATATTATTACGAAAACATATCATTAAAAATAATGTAAATCGATTAATGTAAAAAAAGTTTGTAATGTAGGAACATCTATTTCTAAAAGTAAAATAACAAAAAATATTCTAAAATTACTGTTTTGTGACTATTTTTGAATACCTACTCACATCCTACCATTTACAGAAAATAAATATTTTGAGTTAGGTACCTAATGAATTTATAGTATATTTATTTTATATTTTGTAATGTTTCATATCTGAATTACCTTTTTTATTTTACTATGTAAATAATACCAAAGATTTATATTTGTATATATAATTATTATATTAAATTAATCGAATTTATTAATTCAGACTTTCGGCAAATAAAAGTTTTCCAATAATTGTAAAATTTATAATGATTTTTTTTAAATTTAATTCAAAATAATTGTGGTACGTAAATATGTAGGTTCCAATAGATTTTGCATAAGCTCTCAAACAATCAAATTTTTGTTTATATCTCGAAAATTAAAAGTCGCTACAATTTGGAACTATCAATATATATTTTTATTTGTATAAAATTACTATTATGTAGCACTTACCTACTAAATTCTTAAAATATTTTCATAATTCAAAAGTTTTGTGAATTAAAATATTTGGGTATGTTTAAATAATTTGCTACTTTACCAATAATTCATGTACCTACCTATCTTAAATTATATTCACATAAAGATTGACTATGACTGTTATTAGCTTTACCTTTTCAAAAGTGCCACTATTGTTTTGATAATGTCATTTCAGTGCGAAATTACTGTCAACAATATTAAAATTGTTAAGTGTCTATTCAACTATACTAAAATCACATTTTCAAAACAGCACTATTATAAAAAAAATGTAATGTTTATAATGTTGCATAGTTATTTAATTTATTTTTTCTTCTTATTTTATATAAACAATCTCATTATAATGGTACTTATTATGTAAATATTTCAAATAAAGTATAAATTAATATAAATTGTAAATAAAGTGTATAATTAAATATGATTACTAAGCGTGTTTGTATGTATGTATGTGTTTATTATTATACAGTGATAAAACAGTGTAAACGTAGTTTTAAAATAATTATTTGTAAATATTAGGATTAAATAAGAATAATTTTAACATATTATATATATACATACCAACATATAATGGTATAATATTGAAATGATATTAATAAATGAATATCGCAGTTTGAAAAATCAAATTGTGTTATAAAATAATATTTTTTTTTATTCCACCTACTTACCCAATTTAGTAGATAGGTAATTATTTCATCATACATCACACTAATAAAAAACTGTTTAAAAATTGAGTTTTAAATAATCATTTTGTAATAACTATTATTTTTTCAAGGAAGACAAAATAGATTTAGATAAAAATACTCATTCAAAACCAGAATTCCGTATAAAAATTAAGAATTAATATTTTTTTATTTTTATTTATTTATTCATCTTCTTGTACATAATATAAACAAATATAATTGTACAATGGCGGGCTTATTGCCATTAGGCAATTTCTTCCAACCAACCAGATTACAAAGTATGACAACATTGTGTATGTACAACAGCAAACAAAAAAGAGTAAAAGAAATCAAATAAAATACGTATAACACTTAAATACTATTAAACAAAAATACTTACTTACTTTCCGTGTCCGGAACACCATCATATTGGTTGGTGCTCCGGTGGTGGAAGGATTGGCCGGTATTCTGCCGTTTCCAGGGACGCCCGATTGCAAAAATAAAAATTATAATTCATAGCAATAAAAAGGATATGGTAAGGGCATGAGAGGAAATCGGGATCAGGTGTTCAAGGATAAATATTCCTTCTTTAGTTTTTTCTTGAAAATATTAAGTGAGTTAGACGACGCAATATCCGGACTAAGGCTATTCCATAATCTTGCTGATTGTACTTCGAACGAAGAGCTAAGAAATTCTGTATTATGGATAGGTATGGATAGTGTTGTACGTTCAGCAGATCGGAGTGGAAGTCCATGATTGGAAAAATAAGTGAATTTGCTTTTTAGGTACTGTGGTAGGTTTGGGTTCGAGAGAATATTGTACAATAGTGACAAAATGTGTATATTGCGCCGCTGGCGTATCCTGGGCCAACAAAGAAGATTGCGGTAAGGTGATATGCGATCAAATTTTTTTCAACCCAAAGATGAATCTGATACATATATTCTTGTGACGTTCAAGTTTATTGAGATGCACTTCATTTGCATCCAAATAGCATACATCGGCATAATCAAGCAATGGAAGAAGAAGTGATTGAGCAAGAGTTTATTAAGTGAATGTAAGGCAAAGAAAATAGATTCACTAACATGCGATACCTGTTCATGCCACGAAAGGTTTACACAATTATGATGATAAAATATTTTTTTCTCGATGCAGCAGTAAAAATCTGAAATGGGTAATGGTTAAAGTTACCAATTTACTACATATTTATATAATATTGGGTGAGTTAAATGTTTAAATGACCAGTTTCGGAGTGACCACATAGTCGTCAGGCCTGATAAAGATTTTGGAGGTTCGTCACAGAAACATTAACATTAAGGTAACGGGAACATATCGATTAATGGATAAATATTTATCTTTCCACTGGACATGCATAAGTTAACGAACAATATAAATTAAATCAATATGAAGAAAATCGAGGCGATAGTGTGAACAGTAGAAAAATAAGACATTATTTCTTCAAAGGTTGACGATCACTTAATTTAATGCATTCTTAAGTCCATTCCAAAGCATATTATTTAATCAAAAAAAAATATTATTAAATCTGATATCACTTTTAATGTTTTTAATTTTAAGAGCACTTTATTATGCCTTAGTACTTTTCGTTTTTCCAATTAGGTATATAGGTAATATTGGTTCTTATATTTTCGTATTTTTTTAATAAGTACTAGTTGCATGTAACACATGAGATCCAACTGTCGATGGCGATAGTATGCATAATCAAAGAATACGTACCAAACTATAAACAACACAATTTAATAAAATTTGAAGATATTTTTTTTTCTATATAAAACATGTAGGTATGTTTGTCAGGATAGGAAAGTATGGAGATCAGTCTGTTTTTCCTACATAGAATATGAAAACAGTATGACGATATATTATGAATGTATGTTTGGAGATTTACATAAGTATCAAACTACAAGTAAAACTACTAAGTCTTCTTACATATTGTGTATAGGCGACTACCATACAAATTGTATGAAGTGATGTCGTCACTAAATTCAATTTTTATAAAAATTGTGATGTGCTAATACAATGTTTATATTTTTTATATAAAATTATATTATCTAGTTGGGGTGTTTCGGCTTTTTTCGATATTTAAAAAAAAAATGGAAATATAGGCAGTTAAACTCATAAATTTATCATAAATAAAATATTTTTCTTAATAAAAAATTTTTGAGAAACCCTGGAATTAAAAAAAAAACAAAATTGAGATTTTATATTTGTCTATCTTTATACCAATTTTCAGCGTTCTAGCTTATATGGTTTCTGAGATATATGGAAAAATAAAGTAAAAATTCAAAAGTTGATAACCCCTGACTGAAACAAAAATTCACAATTCTGAGTATAAAAGTTTTGTAGGCCTATAACTGTTTATATATTCTGAAAATTTGGGCACTGTAAATTGAGCGGATCAAAAGTTATAAGGGACACACACACACACACACACACACACACACACAAAACTCACATAAAATGTTCTACTCCGAATTCTGAGTAAATCCATGTATGTGAACATATATGCTGCGAGGCCTCTAGTTGGTGTTATTAGCATGCAAAAAGACCACTACACCATACAAAATTTTCCTTCGTACACGCATCTTGGCTTAATAATGTCGATTCATTGAGAGAATTGAATTCTCATGAACGAATCGACAGTTGGAAGAGAGTTATTGCGTAGTCTCCTACGCCATTATATTCTAGGAACGTTATAGGACATAAGATTAATCCTGTTCATCCTCGAAGCCGCTGCACGTCGGACAACATACGAACTACAATCAAGCACATTTCATACATTTACCACCCCCTTCCCTTAGTAGGTAGGTACTCAGTGTTAACTTAGTGTTAATAACGATGGTTTAATTCCAAAACATTGTATGTCCAAATTTGGGCAATATTGAGTAATTAATATGGTTACGTAGATCGCTGCGCCCTCTATCATAATAAAATATCAAATTATGAAGTATGGAGAAGACATTCATTAAAAGTTATTCAATAAAAACCAAACATTGCATGTCCTAATCATTATGTTTTTTAATGCATAAATATTGTATGTCACATGTTTGAAACTAAAATATTTTATGTCCACATAAATATTGGACATAAAATATTTAGGCACAAACAGCCTTTGCAGAACATACACGTGATAAATTTCCAATTCGTTTCAAGAATTTATCATCTCTGTAGGTAATCTTAAACAAACTCTTCTCGGAAGGAAACTTTATTAATGCATCATATAATAATTATATAAAATTATTGTGTTAAGAAATAATCATTTTTATTCTTCACTACTATGCAACAGTGTAGATTTATGATGTTTTATACAAAAACTAATTTTTTTTAATGTTACCTAAAATTAAATATATTACATAGAGACTAAAGTATGGAATTATTAAGATGAGATATGAAATATATCAATAAAAGTAATGATTAAAATAATGCACAGTCAAATTATGTTCATCAACATGACATCTTTATTCCAAAATATTGTATGTCCATGCTTGGCCTCTAAAATATTGTATGTCCATGCTTGGCCTCTAAAATATTGTATGTCCATGCTTGTGCTACACATGGCCTTTAAAACTGTAGTATTTCATCGAAAATATATTTTACGGACAGACATATGTAAAATAAGGTATTGTGCACAAAAATGTTGAAGCAATATAATAAAACAATAATAAGAATAAGTTATTAAATTGATGAATAACTTATTAAAAGAATAAGAGTTATAACTTTCAAACCGCCTTTTCTCAAAACTATCTTAAGTGGACATACAATATTTTGGAATTAACCCATTGATAATATTTAATATATTATGTAATAATAATAAATTAATATATTATGATATAAATTCTTCTTCTTCTTTCGTGTCAGCAACGCATTGTTGCGTTGCTGTGGTGGAAGGATTGGCCAGAGAATTTCTGTTACCAGGGGGCACCGCGTGGAGGTTCCTTCCGTGCTCCCCATGATATCAATATGAAGTAATATAAATTAATATTTTATACAGAAGATAATTAAAATAATAATACACACTTTCTTGTATCCTGCTCAAGTGGCGAGTTTATTGCCGTATGGTAATTTCTTCCAAATAACCAGTGTTTTCAGACCAGAGAAGCATTATTTTCGTGAAAAATAAATTTAAATAAATTTTCTCTGCTGGGGATCGAACCCAGGATACCGCACAGAAACCAAACAGATACCCAGTTTTCTAACAATAGGTATCCTAATTCCCATTATTTAAACCCGTACTCCTAATTAGGTAATGTGTTCTTCTTGGAATAAATATTTAATTAATTTATTTATTTATTTAATATTGCTTCTCGGGCAACTAACAGGTACTATGTCAAATATTAATTTAACACGCACCCAATAATAAGTTGCCACATTCTGGAGACTTACGATATTAATCGTCTCACAGATCCAGACTGAAAACACAATTAAAAACTGTGTCTCCACCGGGAATCGAACCCGGGACCTTTGGCTCAGCAGTCAGATATCTAACCAACTGAGCCACGAAGGCCGACGAAATATCTTTATATAGGTAATTTATTGAAAAATTATAAATGGTTTATTTATTTTTTAATTGGATAACTATATTCTGAAGGCGTTAGTTAAAAAAGATGTTATTTTTCCGAATAAAATTATAAAAACACAAATTTCATAGTACGTTGTACGCCATAGGTAGGTACACACATGTCATGACGAAACTCATAGTATGCACTCTCTGCATGGTATTCGTTGGAAATTGAATGTTAAAAATACACTTGTACTATTCCATAGTAGTGGATAATAAAACAATAATTATAATTTATAAGAATTTCAATTACCTCCCAGATGAAATAAAACAGATAAATGATTTTAAAATGTTCAAACAATGACTGAAAAACATTTCACAATCTAAACGTGGTGTATGTTATAATGTATGTATTGATATGACCAAAATACAACTGTAGGTTCACTATACATATATAAGTCAACAAATAGTACCATTATACAAAAAAAAAATATAGAGTGACTATGCATTACTGTATCGCATATACCTACACTGTTAAAAACATCAAGCATACGAAATTAGAACCAACAAGAAAGTGGACCAGTTTAGGACCAGAGATAGGGAAAACATTAAACGAATATTTTTATTATTGCATATGCGCAAACATTGGATTTTTTTCCCTGTCGGGAGTCAAAGATATTTTCTAACACATTTTTAATTATCTCAATAGAAACGAAATAGACTTTCAAAAATTGAATTGATAGGGATCTCATTAAAAAGGCATAATTGGTGAACGTTGCGCACGGCATAAATTGATCACGTAAACCAGCCGATGACAGATCGTAAGCCCTGTAGGTGTCTTGATTTCCCGGTTCTCCTACAGTAAATATTCCAACTTCGTCTCTATTGAGATAATTAAAAATGTGTTAGAAAACATTAAACATAACAGGTGACCAATTTTTATGTAAAAATAATTTCTCTTGTTTTTTTTTGTTTATATTAATTTGTTTTTTGTTTGTGCATAGCTTTTTTTCACCATTGTACAACTCTGTATTTATTGTATTATCTAATATCTTATGATTCCCTCATCAAGTACAAGGTTTTTCCCTCATCAAGTACAAGGTACATTTTGAACAATTTTACTATAGTACCTAAATATCACAATGTATTATATAAATTTATTTGTAATGTTGTTAAACAAAAAAAAAGATGTTGAATTAATAAATAAATAAAAATAGAAACATAGATAATTACAACACCATTCATTATAATATCTGGTTGAGTCCTTCAAAGTGTTGGTAGAAAGAACGAATCATCAAATTAACACTATGAAACATTAGTGTGTTTGGAAAAAAATAAATCATCTATATAGATGCCTATATATAACATATATTAAGAGACACATAGTGACAATGCGAATATAAAATTAAACAATTATTACCATTTTCGCGTTAGTAAAAATTAATCTGATAATATTTATTTAATTTTTTAATTGTGCATTTGACTTTTTTGCTCTTTTTAAACATAACAATTAACATTATGACCCCCCGATTAGCTGTCCGCCATATCATATCATTATTTGTTACATTGTAGTTTGTATTTAAATCAAATTAATGTGTTGATGATTATAAATATTAATTATTTTGTGCAACAACAATTTAAACATTATCATTATTGGTCATTTATTGTTCGTCTTTGACATAGGTACCTATGTACTTGATCTAGCGCATACTAACATCATATCATAGGTTTAAAATAAAAGACAGATTTGTATGAATTTACGTGACCCAAAAATATGAGTAAATGCTTCATGAAAGCAGAATAAATTCAGTTTAAATGAGAATGTCAATATTTCGTAATAGGACGGTGTATGACAGGGTAATGAATGAGGAGACAATGAAAGAACTGTGTGAAAGAATGAGGACAAATGAAAAAAAAATATTGATACGTTTAATAAAGTAGGTAGTAAAGAGGTCATCCAGGGGCACAAGAAATAAAGACGAGTCTGCGATGGGAGGACAATATTTTTCTCCAAGAGCAAACTCGGTCTCCCAACCTTTCTATTGCCTCTTAGGTGCTCCTGGATGACTTCATTACTGTTCCAGCTTCTGCATATGCCAAAATGAAGGGGTACCTACAGCAAAAGACAGGAGAGGTTGGAAGAGTGAGATACTGGAGGCATAGGTAGGTACTTCACCTACCTAATTATGTCAATTTTGGTAGAGAGAATTAGTTTTACAACCCAAGTATGTGCATATTATAATATTTGTTTGTTATGTACTCATTATAGTTTCAATGTATATTTCAATGGAGACGAAGCAAGAATATATATTTATAGGATAAACGGGAAATTGGGCACCCACAGGGCCTTCAACCTGTTATATGCCGGTTCACGTGATCAATGTAGGTAGGTACTTGCGCGACGTTCCATTTATGCCTTTTTTATAGACTTCCCTTATAAATCTTTTTTTTTTAAATTCTATTAGCGATAAAATCCAATGCTTACATATATGGAATCATTAAAATGTATTCGAGTTTTAATGGAATTTCACCAAAAATATTTTCCTTCGAAAAGCTTAATAAAAAAAAATATTTTTTCTGGTTTGAAGGTTTGTCAAAAGAAAATCTGTCATGGACTATACTGTCATCAGCATTAAAATGGATGGGTACGCATGAAAGCAAGTCATTAATATATAGGAGGAATAGGGTCGAAGATAGAATTGACCCTTGAGGGACTCCATCATTGATAGAATGGGGAGATGAAGAGCAACCGTCCACTACATCCATAAGTAGGGAGTTTAATTAAAATATCTCGGTGCCAAACCCGATCGAAGGCTTTTGTGATAAATACAAAACCTATATTTATAATTTATATAAAAATAAGTTTTTGTAAGTACTTAAATTCAAAATAGTCAGTGTCTTGCGCTGGCCTGGGAGTACATATTATTGTACAATAATAATTATATGAAGATAAGCAAGAAATAATAATATAATACCAATTTGTATTGAGATAAATCATTCATAAATAAACGACAATGTTGTATTATTAATAATAAATGATAAATAAATAATTATTCTAATACCTAATAATGTGAAGTAAGTTGGTGATAAACCAAGTCAGTCGAAACGATTGTAATAAAATGTTAAACGAGGTCAAATCCATTAATTATATTGTAGGAGTTTGGGGTCAAAAATATAACAAATAATATAGGTACCATATATGTATGTAGGTGTTTCTTTGTATTTTTAGACACACTATTTTTCTGAGATATTTACTATGAATAGAATTACTGCTAACGAAAATCAGTTCGATCTCCAAGGGATCATACTACTTTGGCATTCAAAATAGGATACCTTACCATCCCTGGTATTACTCAAAGAATCTCCCAAAAGACCTAATATCCAATATATCTCGTCTCCGATTTGGCCATTGCAGATTGGACAGACATCTGTTCAAGATTGGACTTTCCCCTTACTGCGAATACGACCTGGACGAGGAGCCTGAGAACCATGTTTTCTTGTCCTGTCCAATAAGAGACGCATTTGAAATTTATCGAGCATTGGATGATGCTCGATGAAGAAAAAATTCCAATTCCCATTATCGAGACATTATCCAACTGTCGATTTGTTCAGGAGAACTTTGTTCTCTTAACATATCGACAATGTATCAAGCCAGAATACGCGAGAATTGTATGGAGAGGTCTACTTTTTTCACGGCTTTTCCAACTTTGAAGTCAAAAAACACCAACTTAGAGGCTTCGCAGCATATATGTTCCATACACGGATTTACTCAGAATTCGGAGTAGAACATTTCGTGTGTCTGTGTGTGTGTGTGTCTGTGTGTCTGTGTGTCTGTGTGTGTGTCCGTCCCCCCCTTATAACTTTTGATCCGCTCAATTTACAGAGCCTAAAATTTCAGAATATATAAACAGTTACAGGCCTACAAAACTTTTATACTCGGAATTTTGAATTTTTGTTTCAGTCAGGGGTTATCAACTTTTGAATTTTTATTTTATTTTTCCATATATCTCAGAAACAATAAACGCTAGAACGCTGAAAATTGGTACAAACATAGACAAATACAAAATCTCAAATTAGTTTTTTCAAAAAAATTCCAGGGTTTCTCAAACATTTTTTATTAAGAAAAATATTTTTTTTATGATAAATTTATGAGTTTAACTGCCTATATTTCCAAAAATTATACAATTATCGGTATTTTTAAAGTATCGGTAAAATTATAGTTAAAATAAAATAAAATAAAATACTTTGATTTCATAAAATTGTTCAAAATTGCTTCTGGTGGAAAAGATAAAGGTATAGGGAGTTACCTTGCCTCGATATTTATTGTGCTGGTTCTGAATAATCTTTTCACCACATTCACAGCGTATGAAAACTTTGACACTTCACTAGTAATTCACAAGTTAATTAATTTCAGCGGATTTTGAAGATATAATTTTAAGAGCGGTGCGGTGCGGTGTGTTAGTCAAGATGACAGTTGATATAATGAGAAAATTTATATGCAACAATACTTTTTTACATATAGCTGGCAGGTATGTAGGTAGGTTGTTTTTAGGCCGAGGTAAACTAGGATAGGATAGGAAAGGTGTGTGTGTGTGTGTGTGTGTGTGTGTGTGTGTGTGTGTGTGTGTGTGTGTGTGTATATGCGTGTGTACCCAACTTTGCGTAACCATAACTCCCGGCCTTGGAGTATTACTCCAACAAAAAATTCAAAAAACATATGACTCACCGGATGGTAAAAGAAGAATACAAATTTAAACAATAGAGTGAAAAATTCAAATAAACGTTAACTAACTTAAAAAATAAAAAGAAATATTAAATTAAAAACATTTTGATTATTGGGAAGGTAACGGACATAATCGAATAGCTGGTCTTAAATATGTACCATTCCGGGTTCGAACTTTTACAACTCGAATGACGTTGTCTTTTCCCGGATATATTTCCTTAACTATGCCAAGTGGCCAAGATAATTTAGGGAGATTTTCCTCTCTAATAATAACTATTTGGCCAGGTGTAATGGGTTTTGTGTACGTATTCCACTTTTCACGCATTTGTAAAGAGGTGAGATATTCTACATGCCATCGTTTCCAAAATGACTGTACTAATTTATCGATCAACTCATATCGTTGAATGCGGGTTATTGAAATATCATCAACGTTGTAAGCGGGTATGTAATTTAGCGGAGTTAAATTTAAAAAATGCGCAGGGGTTAATGCGGCAGGATCTAAAGGATCATTGCTTAATACACAAAGCGGTCTAGAGTTCAATAAAGCCTCTATTTGAATCAATACGGTATTCATTTCCTCGTAAGTTAATACTTGTGAGCCTATGACTTTAAATAAATGTGTTTTAATACACTTAATATAGCTTTCCCATATACCACCCATATGAGGAGAATACGGAGGATTTATTCGAAATTCTATTTTTCTAGGCGTCAATTCATGAAGTATTGCTTTATTATATTCATCGGAACAAACAAACTTATATAATTCATTTAAAATTTTACGAGCTCCAACAAAATTTCTTCCACAGTCACTTACAATGAGAGTGACAGCTGGCTATAAAACGTTTAAATGCAGCTAAGAACATTTCAGATGAGAGATCTGAAACTAATTCTATATGTAAAGCTTTTGTTGCTAGGCAAACAAATAAACAAACATATGCCTTTTGCTTTTTAATGCCTCTTCTCTTTGCCAGAGTTACAAACACTGGACCCATGTAATCTACTCCACATTTTGCGAAACATTTTATTTCATTTACTCGAAAATCGGGTAAATTGCCCATTAACGGGAAGGTTCCTTTTGGTTTGTTTTTAAAACAAATGTTGCAAGAATGAACAATCTTACGAACCAAACTACGACCAGATAAAATCCAGTACTTCTGTCGTAATAATGCTAACAATAATGCAGGGCCTGTATGATAATGTAAATAATGATAATATTCAATAAGTAACTGAACAATACGATCTTTAGAAGGCAATAAAATTGGATGTTTCGTTTCATACATTGATGATGAATTTTGAATTCGACCACCAACTCTAAGGATATTATTATTTAAAAATGGTAAAAGTTTGCGTAATACAGGACTTCTCAATTTATTCTGTTCAAGAGAATGTATATCTTGAGAAAAATGGTTATTCTGAATGCATTTAATTACATGATTTTCAGCAGTTTCTAAGTCTGAGACCGTAATCATTCCAGACGTATTAAGTTTTCTTGTAAAACGAAGAACGTAAACAAGTATGTTTAATAATTTACTCCATTTAGAGATCCTGTTAGCGATTAAATAAATAAAGTGAGGCTCAGATTGAGTCTTAATTTGTATGAGAGCAACAGTTTTAGATTCAGGTATACTCTGATAGGCATTTTCCTTTTTAAAATTAGTCACAGGCCATTGACTCTGTGGCAATGAGATCCAGGCTGGACCATTAAACCAATAAGAGGTTTTCAAAAATTCATTAGGAGTAACGGAGCGGGATACAATATCGCTTGGATTTTCAGTTCCAGGAACATGAAACCAATTTTCTTCAGAAATAATTTCTTGAATAATTGCGGTGCGATTGGCAACGAAGGTTTGCCATCTATGCGGTGAGGAATGTATCCATGAAAGTACAATAGTTGAATCAGAAAATGCAAACATTTTGTCAATCTTACATCTAATCTCAATAGTTGAGAGAACAGATTTCATTAATAATGCAAGAAAGTGTGCGGCACATAACTCTAAACGTGCTAAAGATACCTTTTTAAGTGGGGATACTTTTGACTTGGCACATAGTAGTGATACATTTGAGGTGTTAGATTCAAGTGACCCAATGCGGATATATATAACCGCCCCATAGGCACGTTCACTAGCATCTGAGAAACCAAGCAAATTGATGAATGAATTATTTACTATACCTATATGTCTTGGTATATTTAAATTTGATAAGTTTTCGAGTTCACTCTGAAATTTCAACCAAATCTTATTTATATCCTCAGGAACCCGTTCATCCCAAGACAATTCTTTTTTCCAACACTCTTGCACTAGAAGTTTCAAACCGATGATAACTGGAGCAAGGAGACCTAGAGGATCATATAATGATGCCATATTAGAAAGAATTAATCTTTTCGTACATACTAACGTATCTAAAGAGAGAGGTATGATTTTAAAAGTGAAACAATCAGAGGTGGGACTCCAAGACAAACCTATAATTTTGGTTTTATCGTCAAAATCTGAATTAAAAGTAATGTGTTGCTTAACACGTAGATTATCTGGAATGTGCTTTAAAAATTGTACAGAGTTGGAAATCCACTTATTTAGACAGAAACCTCCAGAGGAAAATAAGTGAACTAAATGAGAATAAATTTGTAAAGCTTCCTCAGGTGAATTGACTGAATAAAGAGAATCATCCATATAAAAATATTTCATAGCAAGTTGTGTGGTTTCAGGCAGTTTATCGCCTTCATCTGTTAAGAGTTTGCGAATGACTTTCATCGCTAAATAAGGGGAACATTTAAGCCCAAAAGAAACGCGTTGAAATTCATAAATGTCAATAGGATCTGAGTTATTAAATCTAAAAAGTATCCTTTGAAAACGTTTATGATCTGGATTCATTTTCAATTGAAAATACATTTTTTCTATGTCAGCAGAAATAACTACCGAGTACAGGCGTAGATTTATAAGTAAATCAAAAATATTTGTTTGCAAATTAGGTCCACAATGCAATATATCATTGAGACTTTTTCCAGAGGAAGTTTTGCAACTGGCGTCTAAAACTATTCTAATTTTAGTAGTATCTTTATCAGGCCGATATACAGCTCTATGTGGTATATAATAAACACAATCTGAAGTTTGTGTATCTGTAACTTTTTTCAAAAAACCTTTGTCAATGTATTCTTGAATAGTGGCATTATAACCATATTGTAAATCTAAATTTGATTGCAACTTCTTTTCCAATGAAAGCAACCTATGTTTAGCGTTTTTTATTGAATGACCCAAAACTGTGGGACTTTCACGAAAAGGTAATGATACAGTATATCTACCCTCGTTGTCTCGCAAGACTGTTTTCTCAAAAATTTGTTCACAAAGTTGCTCGTCAGGACTTAAATACTGACGTGATGGTACAGATTCTAGTTTCCAAAAGTTTTGAATCATTTCATCTAACTTATTTTTTGAATTAGAATCATCAATTGCGTGTAACGTGCGTTGAAATTGACATGATGAGAAGTTATCTATTTGCGTTTCGCCCATGATCAAATAACCAAGAGTAGTCTGTAAGGCGATCATACGAGTTTCTTTATGTGTTAATTTCCCAGGTAAAAGTAAATGCGGGAATAAACCAGCTCCGATTATGCAATCGATACTAGCAGGAAGATTAAAATTATTATCCGCTAGCGGCAAATTCTTAAAACAATCTGTCATTTCTAAGGCTGACGTAGGCAAATCATTAGTAATAGTTTCGACAACCGAAGCCTTAATATCGTAAAAGAATCTTGTATCATATCTTGAATAAATTGTAAATATAGCATATCCTAATATTGGTTTTACAGCAGACCCAATACCGTACACAAAAGCATTTTCGTACGTAATGTTTATATTAATTTTTTTACATATCTTTTCCGTTATAAAATTTGCATTTGATCCTGTATCTATTAATGTGCGGATGGTATTTTTTTTAATTCCATTAATATATACTATAGCGGTTGGTATTACATGATAACAGTTTACATTATGGATCAACAAACAATTGTCGATTTGACATTTAGGTTCATATGGTTGATCCAAATGTCGTCGACCGATATTATTCACCGAAGTGCTCGTATTGCGGTCAGAATTGACGAATGAGGTAATATTATCATCGTTTTTAACAATATCAGCTGCGCTAGGAACCTGTTTTGAATGATAATTATCTTTATTTTGATTATCTTCATCATCACATGTTGGTGAAGAAGGAAAATGAATCAATGAATGATGCCTTTTATTACAATAAAAGCAATTTTTTTCCGATTTACAATTTTTTGTTAAATGAGTACCAAAACAATTTTTACATAGTGATCTTTTGTTGATTATTTTGAATCTTGTGAATACATCCAACTGTAAGAATTTTTTACATGAATACAATGGATGTTTATTACATTCACACAAAAAACATTTTGTGATATCCATTGGCGTATTATTTATAACAAATGAATGTGAATTATTATTATTTTTTCGTCGATCATTTGGTGCACTTTTGTGGAATATAACCTGCGTTCTAGAGAGAATTTTGCTTTGCTCTCTCAGAAAAGATTGTAATAATTTAAAGTTTGGAATTTTTTCATTTCTAATATGTTGCTCAAATAAATTTAACGTCTCTCTATCTAACTTAAGAAGAGCAATGTGCGTTATGATGAAATCAGTTAAATCAGAAATATCTAATAATTTTAAAGCTTCAAATGAAGAGCAAAAATTTTCTATGAAATAATCCAAATTCTTTGAACTTGATTGTGTTAAGGGTTTAAAATTGATTATTTTTTCTAAATAATGCGTAGCTAAAATTCGTGAATCCTGGAATCGATCAACAAGCCTATCCCATATAATATCATAATTAGATGCGACAGGAAGTATCCCAGAAATAACACTTAAAGCGGTACCTGTCAATTTTGACACTAAATATTGTATTTTTTCACCATTCGACAAATTAATATTGTCGTGTATTAGATCTTTGAAATTTTGATAAAATAATGGCCATTTCGTTGGATCACCATTAAAACTAACAAGTTCCAATATTGGCAATTTGTGTGTTCTTTGAGAGTCTTTTTCAAATGATTTAATAATTGGAGGAACATAGTCAACTTTAGTTTTTAAAGATTGTTCAATATGCTTGATGTTACAGTATAATTCGTCAAGGGCTTCAATAGATTGAAAAGACGGAACATATTCTGGATTTACAGCAATTTTTCCCAAATTTAATTCTTCTACAACTTGACAAAATTCAGAACGAATTTTATCTATCGATTGTATGCGGATAAGAAAATTAGTTTTTTCTTCAGCGGTATTTAATGATTTCGACAAGTCATAAGCTTTCTGAATAATTGCAAATAAACTTAGCCGTTTAGCTTCCAATATTTTTAAAGAAGCCATTATTGATTAAACAACAATAAAATTAATGAAACAAGAATTTGATTAAGTACTTAGGTACTACAATCAATGCGGGTATGTATGAAATATGTAATGTAAATAGCGTATGTATAATGTTAATTTTGTATAAAAATGTATAAATTTGATAAGTAATGCGTGAAAATTCAAGATATGCGGGACAGAGGAACAAGGAATGCGGGAAAATACAAGATATACGGGACGAAGGACCAAGGAATATGGTGGAAAAGATAAAGGTATAGGGAGTTACCTTGCCTCGATATTTATTGTGCTGGTTCTGAATAATCTTTTCACCACATTCACAGCGTATGAAAACTTTGACACTTCACTAGTAATTCACAAGTTAATTAATTTCAGCGGATTTTGAAGATATAATTTTAAGAGCGGTGCGGTGCGGTGTGTTAGTCAAGATGACAGTTGATATAATGAGAAAATTTATATGCAACAATACTTTTTTGCATATAGCTGGCAGGTATGTAGGTAGGTTGTTTTTAGGCCGAGGTAAACTAGGATAGGATAGGAAAGGTGTGTGTGTGTGTGTGTGTGTGTGTGTGTGTGTGTGTGTGTGTGTATATGCGTGTGTACCCAACATTGCGTAACCAGCTTCCTTTGACAAAATTAAATTCAAATGGAACGACTAAAAATTTTGAACAATTTTATGAAATCAAAGTATCTAACTAAATTCGGTGTTATTTATTTATTTATTTATTTATTTATTTATTTATTTATTTATTTATTTATTTATTTATTTATTTATTTATTTATTTATTTATTTATTTATTTATTTATTTATTTATTTATTTATTTATTTATTTATTTATTTATTTGTTTGGTTGTTTGTTTGTTTGTTTATTTATTTATTTATTGATTTATTGATTTATTTATTTATTTATTTAATTATTTATTTATTTATTTGTTTGTTTGTTTGTTTATTTATTTATTTACTTATTTATTTATATATTTATTTATTTATAAATTTATTTATTTATTTGTTTGTTTGTTTGTTGATTTATTTATTTATTTATTTATTTATTTATTTATTTATTGATTAATTTATTTATTTATTTATTTGTTTGTTTGTTTGTTTATTTAATTATTTATTTATTAATTTATTTATTTATTGATTTATTTATTTATATTTTTATTTATTTATTTATTTATTTATTTATTTATTTATTTATTTATGTATTTATTTATTTATTTAGTATTCATTTATTTATTTATTATTTATTTATACCCCCTTATAATATTTAAACCTAACATATGGTGTAAAAAATGCATTAATATTATATATTTTTTTTAATTAATTATAATAAAAATTAACTGTTTAAAGTTTTAATATGACGAAAAGTAAACAAAAAAGCAATAAAGCTATTGTAACTCGTCAGAAAAAAATAATATTTTAACGTACCTATATAAGTGTAAGTTGATAGTAAAACTGACTAGAATCTTGTTAATTCTTGATATTATCTTATTATAATAAAAGGTACCTTAATAGGGACTTAACAGGGACGTATCTACAGTCTAAGGGGACCGATGCAATTAATTTACATAGATTAAAATAAATACTATAGGTAAAAATCGACTAGAATACATGATAATAATTATATTTTATATCAAGTAAATTAGACAGTCGTTTTTCATTGAAAGGGCAGGGCCAATTAGAAAATAAGGTGGAAATTGAAGGTCCCATTTGTAATATCGTTCAAGATTTTTATTCCTTTTTTTCTATGACCCAAAAATTATTACAGTAATTCGGAAAAAAATAATAGGTACCTACAATGACATGTATTACTTATCAGGCGCAAGCCTGTTCTGAAGCAATACTAATTTACCAATACATAGTTTACCTAATGTAATATATTCACTAATGCAGACTTTGTGCTTTATTTGATATTCTCTTTTTGTTTTTTTTTTTTTTGAATATTTTTATAGAGGGAGACGATGAAACATCATAATTTTAATATTACAATGTAGAGGCTTAAATATTCTGGAAATACATTTTTTTATAATTTTATCTATTTTTCATTTAATATTGTATATCTTCTCTAGTTACTAACAGGTAGGTACTATGTAAAATATTACTAATCATAGCGCCTGGCGCAACCGTACTATTTGCAGCTATACCTAGTGATTGCGGCCCTGTAAACGTAGAATACAGGAAATCGACGGCAGGACGGTGGCAACTTCTGAACATAAAATATACATAAGCGGGGTGCATGCTATTATGCATATTAAATATTGTTAAATGAACACGAAATAAACACCTTTTGTTAATCAAACCATAGAATTTATAAATTAGATAGGTACATTCATAAATTTAACATGAAAAAAATAAACACGATTTAAAACAAAGCAAACAATTATTTGTTCAATTCAAATGTCACACTATTTTAGCAAAGTAATTTATGATGGCATAAAAAAGAACATTAAATAATGATATTATAAAAAATTAAATGTTTTTTTTATTCTCCACTACTGTAAAAAATAACTATTTCCATTGTTATATATTACTAGTAAAACCCGGCAGACGTTGTCCTGCCTGTTTAATTATTTACCTCCGAATATATAAAAATGGTTGATCTGTATGTTTTCTTTTTATTTTTAAACATTCTTATCTAGAATCGCTAAACACAATTTCGTCTTTTTATTCCGTTCCATCCCTACAGTCCCTTCCGTCCCTTTTCAGTCACTTCTTCATTGTTATTTATAAATATATGGGATTATTACTTATTTAATTATTCAAACAAATATACATACATCCATTTTTATATAATAGGTATATATACAATATTTTTTTACATATTTATTAATTCTAACAATTTTTTTTATAAAAAAATGAATATGTCCTTGTTAAACAAGTACCTATATATATATATATATATATATATACATCTTCCTACGTTCCTACATAGGTGAAGGAAATCGGTCGAGGCAGGATTCGAACTCGCGATCACTATACAAATATCCATTTTTATATAAATAGATATCATGACTTATTTATTTATTCAAACAAACATAAGTTTGTACATCAAATTTTTTAATATATACAATATTTATTTACATATTTATTTATTCAAACAAATATAGGTATCAATATCCATTTTTATATAAATCTATAATCACAAACCCGCAAAGTTTCATTTCAATACCAATATTATTTTTTTTCAAAAAAATATTTTGTGAGATATCGAGTAAATGCATAAACCTTCTCTGGTTCGCGCTGAAAAAATTCCCAAAATTTCATTGCAATCGGGTGGTCGCTTTAGGAGTCCGTCGGTCACAATAGCACTAATATTATTTATGAATTAATAATTAATTAGGTATATATTTTTATTTTTAATTATGAATCATTATTCGATTGGGCCAATACAAAACGAAACTCATAATTTGAACTATATACATGATACTTGTTGAGAAACTGACCTGAAAAAATAATATTAAAAATTGCGATATCGTAAATTTACCACCTATGAAGGTCCTACCTATAAATTTCTTTACCACATTTTCCACACATCCATCAAAATCTGGAAGATCTTTGTTGTTGTGCGGTATATGAGGCTAATCTATTATGGATTGACCTATGTCATAATTTGAAATTGATTGACTTCCATTGTACGAGGATCTTCTGTGTGGAGAAGCATAATAGAAGATAGGTACATACCTACCTATTTTTGGATTGACTTATTCATAAGGAGTCGACTTCTATAGATTTCTGCAAACAGTTTATGTATTATCTATGTACCTACATAAGTAGATAAATAATAGGTATAACAGAAGGATGGATGTGACTTTTTTTTGGCGTGATGAATTTGATTTGATAGTTTCAGGGTCCCCGAAGAAAATAGGTAGAAGTATATTAATGGAAACAAATAAATAAATAATTAATATCTTCTTTTTTTCGTTTAGTAGACCTTGTTGGTCTGTTCTTCAGAAACTATGCCTCCTGGGATGACGAAGTCCAGCTATCCTTCCATCTCTTGGGTGGTATTCCGGGTAGGCGGCGGCCAGAAGGGATTTCATTCGCCGCTATATATGCAAGTCTATCACTGTCCATCCTGGCTACGTGGTCCCTCCAATGCCTTCTTCTGGATCTACTCCACCGAACGATGTCCTATATTCAACATGTTTTCCTTATTTGAACATTGCGAACACGATCTCGTAGAGTTTTACCAGTAATTGACCTTAGGACCTTAATTTCCGTTGTCCTTAAGAATAGGTTAGGTTCGTATAGTGTCTGCTCGCGTTTCCACTGCATACGTCATGATCGGTCGCACGCATATCTTATATATTCTGACCTTACTGTCAATATGGATGTCTTTATTTTTCCAGATCATATTTTTAAACAATAATTATTATCTTAATAATTATTATCTTTATTGTAAATGAGCAAAACTAAGGGCGAGGATTATAAAACAGCTGTGAGACCTGTCATGACATATATACGGTGTGGAGTGCTGGACAGTGAAAGGCACACATGATAATAAACCTACATGTTAATGAAATGAAATGGCAGGCGGGTTACAAAGCTTGATAAAATTCGTAATTTGCTAGTAAGACGAAGCTTTGGAGTAGCAGACGATATGGACTTGTAATGGGAAGGGGAAATGATCATGTACCTGGTGCAAACTGCTCTAGCACTCCCAGAAAACAGGAATTAAAAAATATGAAGCTCAAATACCAGCCCCGATAATACAGGACAGATCATCCTGGCGCTAAAGGCTTAGGAGAGCCGACCATACCTAAAGTAGGACAAGGTTAAGAAAAAGAAAAGAATATTGGGAATGAGCAATATAAAATGCAACAAACGCAACTATCTACACAGCTTCTATAGGGAATAATAATAATTCACCTATCCAGATACATGGAGTTTAAAAATATAGGCTTTGAGAGGATCCATATTACCTATCAACCCTGTATATTACTTTAACTTCTCACTACCCCTATAGTGGGGAGTTACACAGGAACTCATAAAAATGCAGTTAATATGATTATTTTTTTTACTGTAGATTATCAACTTATATCATGCTGAGATTGTATTCTGAAAGTTTTATCATAATGTGTACTATGTACGGCATGTTAATTCTACTTTTTCGATCGTAGACTAAGGCAAGTAGGTACTCATTCGATTCTTTTCAAATTTTACAAATTTGTATATCTAGCACTCGCTTATTAGACCCCTTTAGATTTTGAAAGATATCTGATCTGCTCCCCTAGACAACGTGTTATTTAGCTCAAGAAAAGAAACAAGAAAAGATAACTCAATGTATGGAAGTGACATTTGAAAGTCACGTGACAGCCCCCCTAGACAACGTCTCACTTAGCCCAAAAAAAAAACAAGGAAAGAAAACTCAATGTATGCAAGTGACAGTTGTCACGTGACTGGCAACTGTCACTTCCATATAATGAGTTATCTTTTCTTGTTTTTTTTTTCTTGAGCTAAATAACACGTTGTCTTGGAGGGCATTAGGTAGGTACTACTCAACTTTTTTTTACTGTGAAATTTTTAAAAGTGACCCCAAGCTCAGGTAACTTATAATTTAATATTTTTATTAATTGCTAAAAAGGCACACCACATTCATTAAATGGCATCGAAGAAAATTAAAAAGTTTTCATAATAAAATATTTAAATAAAAAATAATTTATAAAAACCATTTCATGAAAATGCTGAAAATTTCCATACAAAATTTGAATACTTTGTGGAGTTACTTGGTAGTAGAGTACAGCGTTGGCCACGACCCACTCGTTTTGAATATAGGTAGGTATTATAAGGAGAGAATCCAAGTAGGTATTCCTCTTACGCTCTCTCCTTTTCAAAGTTTTCTCTCTCCGCTCTCCCTTTGCCAACTGGGTTTTGACTATTAACATAATATATTATATTACTTCAAAAAATATTTAAATTCAAAAAATTATTTTTGGCACACCTAGTTGGTACTAGTTTTTGAAAATATATATATGAAGTTACAAACGAAAATCCAAGATAAAGGTCCATTCACACCTTTCATTTGCCACATCACAAAAACACAACAAATATAATAATAATATCGCCTCGCACAAAAAGGTTGTCACACGGACATGACACAGCTCACTTTCATAAAATCCTTTATCAACTCACGGTCAATTATTTGCATTGTGTAAAAGTGTGGGCGAACAATGGGGGACGTGTGAATGGGGCTTTATCTTTTGTGTGTCGAATACAATAAAAAAATTCAGCCGACGTTTCAGCCGAACTGAAAATGAAAGAATTATCTCAAAGTATATACAAGTAAATTGACTTGCTTTGTAAACGTTTATCCATCCATACAATGTATTTAAATAAGCATAAAAATGGATTTGAAAATAATTACTAGTTGCATGTAACACATGAGATCCAACTGTCGATAGCGATAGTATGTATAGTTGAAGAATAAGTACCAAAATAGAAACTCATAAATACATATTATTGAATACATATTTTAGGATATTTGGTTTTCTATAAAACATGAGGCCAGTACTTTGATACTAAATTCAATTTTTATAAAAATTGTTAAAAAAATTGAGATGTGCTAATACAACGTAAACATTTTTTATAGAAAATTAAATTATCTAGTTGCGGTGTTTCGGCTTTTTTCGATATTTTTAAAAAAAATGGAAATATAGGCAGTTAAACTCATAAATTTATCATAAAAAAATATTTTTCTTAATAAAAAATGTTTTGTATGAGGTTTTGTATTTGTCTATGTTTATACCAATTTTCAGCATTCTAACTTTTATGGTTTCAGAGATATATGGAAAAATAAACCAAAAATTCAAAAGTTGATAACCCCTGACTGAAACAAAAATTCAAAATTCTGAGTATAAAAGTTTTGTAGGCCTATAACTATTTATATATTCTGAAATTTTGGGCTCTGTAAATTGAGCGAATCAAAAGTTATAAGGGGGGACGGACACACACACACACACACACACACACACACACACACACACACACACACACACACACATACATACACACACACACATACATACACACACACAGATACACAAACAGACACACGAAATGTTCTACTCCGAATTCTGAGTAAATCCGTATATGGAATATATATGCTGCGAAGCCTCTAAATTGGTGTTTTTTGACTTCAAAGTTAGAATAGCCGTGAAAAAATTCCACTACGCCATACAAAATGTTCCTTCATACACGCATCTTGGATTTAAACAGCCTCTTCAATAGAATTTCATTCTCTTGAACGAATCAACAGTTGGAGCGTTTTGCAAGTATTTCTATGTAGGTATATTATGGTCATAACTATGTATATAATCTTAACAGGAAATCAAATTTTTATTTATTTATTTATTTACATAAAATTAACAACAAAAATTTATTTATTTACACAAAATGTTAAAAAATGTACAGTAAAATATAAAAATGTGCATGTACAGGCACAAATAACTATAAAAATACAAGTATAAATACAAATTACAATAAGCTATACAAAATTAAGAATAAATTGAAATGAGGTATAAGAAAACTATAAAAAAAGCTTTAAAAAATATGAAACGAATTGAATACAAATTCACTATGCATAGATCCAAATCCAAGTTTTCCTTACATTTCAAATTTCTGAGCGATTTTTCTTTAACAAACTTTAAAGTAATCATTTAAATATAGGTATAGGATTAGCCGGAAACGCAAAGTTTTGATTACTTTGTATGAAATTGCTCAATTTTATCTAAATATCAAATGTAGTTTTAACATGCACTGACGAAAAGGTGGTTAAAAATCTTTTACGAAATTCCAGTACGGGCAGACAAAATAATCAAAAGAGTGTTAAAAAATATATAACAAATTATCAGAAAATATTATAAAAATAAGACCTGTGTAAGACCAATCATGACATACGGCATAGAAACAAGAGCTGACACCGCCAGAACAAAAAGCCTCCTAAGAACCATTGAGATGAAGACTCTCGCAGGCGTAACACTTCGTGATAGAGTAAGGAACTCGGAAATAAAGAGAATCTGTGATGTCGAAGATGTTGTGCGATGGGGGAGAGTTCGAAGACGATTCTGGAGAGATGATGTGGCGAGAGCAGGTTCGGATCCAGTGGTGAGGATAGCAGCGGATGAGGAGATAACAAATAGCAGACCCCCTGGAAGACCACCCAAGAGATGGAGGGATAGTTGGACGTCCACCTCACAAAAGCAGACTCCGAGAATAACAGGACACAGTCCTAACTTAAGTGGAAGAAGAAGTGTGTGTTTTAACTATGTTTGATTTTTGTTTACGTTTCTAAAAATGTATGTAGGTACATTTATTTTATTTTAGGCAACAAATAGTTATTTAAAAATTTAAACATATATGTATTTGCTTTGTTACTGAGTAAATAACTAATATAAATTAAATATATAAATAACTGAGAATATAAAAATATAATATGTACATAGTAGGTATGCATGCGAAAATTACAATTAATCAATACATCACATTGAACACAATGTATAGCAAGGATATTAACGACGGAGCAAGGAATAGGAATAGAAAAAATCTGGGATTATTTATGTTCAAAAATTTATTCATATAAATAATAAAAAAACAAGCACTTCGTCTTTCACTTCGCACATTATTAATTCACGCCATCAACAAACTATCAAAATCAATTGGCAGTTAATAGTAAATATGCGTTAGTACATTTGATAGCGATCAAATAGTCGTGGAGAGATGGCGCCCCGTGGCCGTTCTTGTCCCCCGCTGGGGGTTAATTTAACCCCAGTTGTTAAGATATTTCCCCTATAAAACATACATACATATATTATACATATTATAGGACCTAGGAATACCCCCGTGACCGCACTGCATTCTGATAGCCACGGGATACTTTACGACCCCTGAGAATCGATATCACTCTGATTCAATTCATTAGTGTTTGATGAAGATTTATTTTGACATAGATACATGTGCAAATACACACTTGGTCTATAGAAATAAAAAAAAAATAATAGTAATAAACACTTCCATGCACCCTGCGCTTTATTGCCATATGGCAATTTCTCCCAACTAACTACTGTTTCCAGCCCAGAGAAGCAATAACTGCTTGTTAAAATGAAATTAATAAATTTTTCCTCTGCTGGAGAAGGAACGATAAAGTCAATGAAAATAAAAATCCGTGCAGATATCATAATATTAATAGATGAAACTACGGATGTTGACAAGAAGAGTTCGAAAAGAGCATATACACCTACTATAAGAGGGTTCGATCTCGAAAATTATTATTATTATTTATTACTTCTCGGGCAACTAACAGGTACTATGTCAAATATTAAATTTAACACGCACCCAATAACAAGTTGCCACATTCTGGAGACTTACGATATTAATCGTCTCACAGATCCAGACTGAAAACACAATTAAAAACTGTGTCTCCACCGGGAATCGAACCCGGGACCTTTGGATCAGCAGTCAGATACCCAACCCACTGAGCCAAGAAGGTCGACAAAAAATTCACGATATTGAGTTAACACTGCTAAATTCAGATACCTACCTATATAAGCATTATATCAGAGCTAGAAACCCACTTCGACATTCAATTTTAAACGCAATTTCTGTAAAGTAATCAATATTGAGATGCAACCTGGTAGATATAATTCAAAAAAATATATCAGGGGGGGCAAGTCTGGTCCAACCGACGAAATCCCTATCATGGATATTTTATTTTTATTTTTGTGTTGCTTCTCAGGCAACTAACAGGTTGGTACTATGTTAAATGCTAATTTAACACGCATCCAATAACAAGTTGCCACATTATGGAGACTTACGATATTAATCGTCTCACAGATCCAGACTGAAAACACAATTAAAAATTGTGTCTCCACCGCGAATCGAACCCGGGACCTTTGGCTCAGCAGTCAGATATCTAACCAACTGTGCCACGAAGGACGACAGTAAAATTTTTATATGGAGTTCTATAATATCTTAAGATGTCATAGAACTCCATATGATAATTACATATATCCATGGTATGGGTAGGTACCTAATCACGAGGGTTTTGATTTCGCTGGTTGGGCCAGACTTGCCCGCCCAGATTGTTTCCATCAAATTATTAAGAAGGTTCCTAACTGCCCAATAAAATATTTATAGAATCGAATATTTTTATTATTGCATATGCGCAAACATTGGATTTTTTCCCTGTCGGGAGTCAAAGGTATTTTTCAACAGATTTTTAATTATCTCAATAGAGACGAAGTTGGAATATTTACTGTAGGAGAATCGGGAAATCAAGGCACCTACAGGGCTTACGACCTGTCATCGGCTGGTTTACGTGATCACTTTATGCGCTTGCGCAACGTTCACCAATTATGCCTTTTTAATGAGATCCCTATAAATTCAATTTTGAAAGTTCTATATATTGTAATACTGAAATTCTTTTCGCTTGAAAATAAGGAATTTTTACTACAGCCTACCACATAAAGTGATCACGTAAACCAGCCGATGACAGGTCGTAAGTCCTGTAGGTGCCTTGATTTCCCGGTTCTCCTACAGTAAATATTCCAACTTCGTCTCTTCTTCTCTTCTTCGATGGCGCTACAGCCCAAGTCGAGCCTTGGCCTCCTTCAACTTCTGCCTCCAACCCCGTCTGTCCTCAGCTGCCGTCCTCCAGTTTGTAATGCTTAGGAGCTCTACCGCATCCCTCCTCACCTCGTCCTGCCATCGCAACCTGGGTCTTCCTATCTTCCTTTTTCCTCCTGGATGATCAGTCATAATTCTCTTGGGAATTCGCATATTTGGCATTCTCTGAACATGTCCAGCCCATCTCAATCTCGATAATCTTATATATGTTGAGATACTGGGTGTTTCATATATTCTGGACAGTTCATCGTTTTGCCTTATACGCCACTCTTCCCCATCCTTCACTGGTCCACATATGCGGCGGAGAACTTTCCTCTCAAATACATCCAAAGCTTCAGCAGATTTTATTGTGAGTGTCAATGCCTCGCACCCATATGTAACCACAGTCCTTATAATTGTCTTGTAAAGGATAATTTTGGTTTTTCTATGGACGTTTCGAGATTTAAACACTGGTACCAAGGAGAAGTATGTCCTGTTACCTGCTGAGATTCTTTTCTTTATTTCCTCCGCTTCCTCATTGCATTCCGTGAGATGAGATCCCAAGTATGTGAATTGATTGACTGATTCGAATGTGTGATTCTCTGCTAGCTGCACGTTTCCTCTTGTTCTATTAGGTGCGTTTCGGCTTTGTATCATAAACTTTGTCTTTTCGTTATTAATCTTTAAGCCCACCTCATGTGCTGCAGATACCAGGGGGTCGAGAACTTCCTTTATGGCTGTTTGGGTTCTTCCAAGTATACTTAGGTCATCCGCATATCCCACTATCTGACTGCTTTTGAAACATATATTAGAGCCATTGTCAACTGGTGTTCTGCGGATAATGTATTCCAGGGCGAGGTTGAAAAGAGTAGGAGCCAGACTATCTCCTTGTTTCAATCCCTGTGTGATTGCAAAAGTCTCTGTTAAATCACCCTGCACCTTAACTCTACATTGGGAGTTGGTCATTGTCATTTTCACGAGTCTTACTAATTTAGGTGGAATTTGGAATTGTAAGAGGATATCATACAATTTTTCTCTATCTATTGAGTCGTATGCTTGCTTGAAGTCAATAAACAACTGGTAGATATCTATATCGAACTCCCAACATTTTGCCAAAATTTGACGGACAGTGAATAGTTGGTCCGTTGTGGATCTACCCGCTCTAAAGCCTGCCTGGTATTCCCCCAGAATGTTCTCAGCATATGGCTCAAGTCTTCTTTTTAATATTATGGTGAGTAGTTTGTAGGCAGTACATAATAGTGATATCCCCCTAAAGTTTTCGCACTTTAACCTGTCACCTTTCTTGTAAATAGGGCATATAATGCTTGTTTGCCATTCTTCTGGGATCTTTTCTAGGGCCCACACTTTTGATATCAGGTTGCACAATAAGGTTATTAAGTGTGCATTTCCATATTTAAACAGCTCTGCTGGTATATTATCAATCCCTGGTGCCTTATTATTTTTAAGTATTTTTAAAGCTGCCGTTATTTCGACAATCGTTGGTGGTGCGACCGATATCTGATCTTCATTACCTGACTCCTGGGGGATATAGGTGACATTCTCTCTAACATCTCTGTTTGGATTTAGCAACTGGCCAAAGTGTTCTTTCCATCTGTTCTTTATTTCTTCGTTGGATGAAATTATATAACCGTTAGCATCCTTGCACAGACTTGTTGTTGGCTTAAATCCCTTTTTGAAGAAGTTTATACCTTTGTATGCTTCTCGAGACCTGTTTTCGGCGAAGTCTTGTTCCATCTTCAGAAGTATGTTATTGAGAAATTTTCTCTTCTTTTTCTTTAACAATCTGTGTGATTCTCTTCTGGCCTGTTCGTATGCTTGTCGCTTGGCTCTAGTCCCGACATCAATATATTGTTTCCTGAGTGAGTTCTTATGTTCTATGCTTCTCATGCATTCCTCATCGAGCCACGGATTTCTATTTGGTTTGGACTGATTACCAACGCTAGACTCTGCAGATCTTATGATTGCGTCTTTTATATTATTCCAGTCATCATTGAGGGAGTCATCAAAGGAGTGATCACTGATTTGTGCTGGTAGATTGGTATTCAAGGTGTCGTTGTATAGCTTCCTTTCTTCTGCTGTTTTCAGTGCCTCACAATTAAACTTGGCTGCTGTGTGTTGCTTTTTAGAGCTGTTCATGGCTATCCTGCATTTGTATGTAGCCACTACCATAAAGTGGTCTGAATCCACATTCGCTCCTCTATAAGTCCTCACATTTGTGATGCTGGTTGCATTTCTTCTTTCTATAAGGACATGGTCTATTTGATTGTGGTGTGCGCCATCCGGTGATGTCCACGTCCACTTGTATATATCCTTCCTGGGGAACTGTGTCGAGGCAATTATCATGTTTCGTGATTCTGCAAAATCCGCTAGTCTTGATCCATTATTGTTACTCACACCATGCAGACTATTCATTCCCGTTATGTGTTTTAAAGTCGGGTCTTGTCCTATCTTTGCATTAAGGTCTCCGAGAATTAGTTTGATATCATTTGAAGGGATGGCATCATATATTCGTTCCAGTGTCTGGTATAATGCGTCTTTTATAGATTCATCTTTGTCTTCTGTTTCTGCATGGACATTAATTAACGATATATTGAAGAACCTGGTTTTCAGTCTCATGACACAAATTCTATCATTCACTGGTTTGAATCCAATTATGCAGTCCTTTACTCTTTTACTGACCACAAAAGCTACTCCTAGCTCATGATATCTTTCGTTTCCGCTGTGCATTACTGTGTGTGTTCTTGTGTCATAGATCTCTGTTCCTGTCCACCTAGTCTCTTGGATTGCCATCACATCTATTCCATACTTTGTCATTTGTCCTGTCAGTTCGCTCAATGCTCCACTTCTATACAAACTGCGTACGTTCCATGTTGCAAATCTCAAATCCATTAATCCTTTGCCAGGTCGTTTCCGAAGTTCAGTCGCTGTCCGAGGCTCTGTATTCGGTTTCGTAACAAATGGTGTTTTACAGGGTCAGGTTGTTAACCTCCCGCCAAACCCCCTACCAGGAGGACCAGGGTTTTTCTGTAGGGGTTTTCCGTCCCTTAGCTGGTGGATTCCGGTTTTATGGCGCCGAAGACTCGCCATCGCCCTCTCAGCTATCTGCTGTGACCCACTATTATTATAGTAGGCCACATTACCAGGGTTCGCGACGTGGACGCTAGTGAGTCGGACTTGCTGGTAGTGTTGCTGGTGATATGCAACATGGCGTTACTCGGGATTTACTGGTACCTACCCTCCAGCAGAGCATGCACCTCCGAGACCCTACCAACCATTCGAACCCCTATTCTTTTCCCCCTATTCGAACTTCGTCTCTATTGAGATAATTAAAAATTTATAGTAGGTATTTGTAGAATACCTACATATTTATTTTTAAATATTCTAGTTGCATGTAACACATGCGATCCAACTGTCGATTGCGATAGTGTGAAGAATACGTACCAAACTATAAACACTTAAACACAAATTAATAAATATTTTAAGATATTTTGTTTTCTATGTCAGGATAGGATAGTATAGAGGTCAGTCTGTTTTTCCTACCCAGAATAAGAAAACAGCATGATGAATGTTTGTAGATTATGTAGGTATCAAACTATTGAGTGAGATATTGTGTAGTGCTGCCTTACAAATTGTATGAAACGATGTCGTCACTAAATTCAATTTTTATAAAAAAAAAAATATATTTTAATATAACAATGTTCCATTTTTTTTAGGAAAATTGAATTATCTAGTTGATTCGGCTTTATTAAAATACCTATAGACCGTGCATACAATCTCGCATGTCTTGGGTTGATACTATGTCTATATGTTAAGAGAACAAAGTTCTCTCGAATAAATCGACAGTTGGATTATTAAAGTAGGTATTTTATTTTTTTATTCAGACATTCATGGCTTAAAGCGACTTAAATAAAAAAATAAATAAATTATTAAGGTAAGGTATACACAAACCTATGTACAATATGAACAATTACTGTTATATATGTACCTAATTATTAAATTATTCTGTAATGGTCAGTCATTATAATAAATATTATTGACATTCGTTTTCATTACATAGGTACTATAAAAATTTTAGTACTTTTTCGACACAACCACCTCCATTAGGTAGTCGTACGTACCATATATGGAGGCTACATATAATCGTGACAGATTGACAATCTTCTCCTTGTCCCTTACCTTGCCCAGCCTCTTCTTGAGTCCAGTCCATTGGACAAAGGCCTCCCGCAAGGTCTCGCGCTGGTTTCTCTCCTGCACCACCCTCCGCCATTCTGGACTCGCCATCTTTTGATGTCCTCGGACCATCTGGACTGGAGTCTTACTGGGGCATGTCTTGCCTGATCACTGCGCTTGGTTCCTACTAACATTACTCCAGGCTGTCATCCAGTTAAATTAACTGAATCATGTTGCCATAGGTATCACGAACTACAGGCATTATATGACGAACCCAACATTGTACAAGTCATAAAAGTACGTAGACTGCAGTGGTTGGGACATGTCAGCCGGATGAATGATGATCGTGTCCCCAAAAAGGTTCTTAATACCCGAATATTTTTTTTTTATTGCATATGCGCAAACATTGGATTTTTTTCCCTGTCGGGAGTCAAAGATATTTTTTAACAGATTTTTAATTATCTCAATAGAGACGAAGTTGGAATATTTATTGTAGGAGAACCGGGAAATCAAGGCACCTACAGGGCTTACGACCTGTCATCGGCTGGTTTACGTGATCACTTTATGCGCTTGCGCAACGTTCACCAATTATGCCTTTTAATGAGATCCCTATCAATTCAATTTTGAAAGTTCTATATATTGTAATACTGAAATTCTTTTCGCTTGAAAATAAGGAATTTTTACTACAGCAATCTATGGGTGAAATTATGAACAACAATCTTATTATTTTTATTTATTTTGTTGGAACGCCATCTATTGAGAACTTTCAAAATTGAATTGATAGGGATCTCATTAAAAGGCATAATTGGTGAACGTTGCGCAAGCGCATAAAGTGGTCACGTAAACCAGCCGATAACAGGTCGTAAGCCCTGTAGGTGCCTTGATTTCCCGGTTCTCCTACAATAAATATTCCAACTTCGTCTCTATTGAGATAATTAAAAATCTGTTAAAAAAAGGTTCTTAATACCAATCCAGAGGGCAGAAGAAGTAGAGGCATGCCCAAGTTAAGATGGCTGGACGATACAGAAGACGACATAAGGGTGATCGGAATAGCAAACTGGAGGAGAGCGGTGGAGGACAGGGACGACTGGAGAATGATTCTGGAGGAGGCCAGGGCCCACACAGGACTGTAGCGATGATGATTATGATGTTGCCATATCACCAAATTAAGTTTTATTTTATTTGTATTGGTTCTAGGGCAACTAACAGGTAGGTACTATGTCAAATATTAATTCAACGCGCACCCACATTCTGGATATTTATCATGATATTTATCGTCCCACAGATCCAGACTGAAAACACAATTATTATAAACCGTGTGTCCACCGGGAATCGAATCCAGAACCATTAGCGCGGTGGTCAGATATCTAACCAACTTAATCAAACTAATTTCGTCTTATCTCAAATTTAAATCAAAATAACAAAACATACTAGATAGAATAACAGGCCAGTTGCTTTCATTGTTTACAAAAAAAATCTGTAGATGGCGTTATAAATAGGTTTCTTTGTTATTTCATAGATGGCGATAGTAAAAATAATTTATTTTCAAACGATCTGTTTTTCATTATTAAAATATATAGAACTTTCAAAATTGCAGTGATAAGGTAACTCAATAAACGCATTAAGTGCTCAATAAACGCATTAAGCCAATGACAGGTCGTAAGTCCTGTAGGTGCCTTTAGTTCCTGGTTCTTCTATATCTTCAAACTTCCTCTCTATTGAGATGCTCTAAAAATGACAATAAAAATGTTTTTTTTTTTATTTTGTTAATTTCTTTTTAATTCATTACGTAGTTTTATTATAAAGTGTATGATTTTTTTTCTATTATTTTTTTGGTAATTATAAAATATTTTTTTGAATAAATTAGTAAAAAAAATTGTAGTAACATTTGTGTGAGTATCTAGGTGTACCTATGTGGAGTATTTTTAATTTGTACCTAAGTCAAGATTTACTTATTTAGATTTTTATTTAATACAATAAAAATAAATCGTATAAGATAACCATTTGAGTTTTATACATAACATGACAAAAGGAAGTACCTACTTATGTCTTCTATATTTTTTTAAACATAACATAGGTATCTATGCTACATATGTCCTGATTTTATCAGAAAAAGCAGTACATACTTGAAGCAATATCCTCATTTTAATATAGATATACAACACCAAATACAACGACGCCAAAAAGTGCTTTTTTATATGAAAAGTAGGTTCCTACTCTAATACAATTAATTTAGGTAGGTACAATACAAATTATACCTCTTTTTTTATTTGTGTTTGTCGCTTCTCTGCACTGGTAACACTGTCTGATTTTAATTTAAATCAGTACGAAATCAAAATGAGCTTAATAAAAAAGGATTCAGGGATTGTCAACTTTTAAATTAGAAAAAAACGTGTAGATACCTACATTAACTTCTGTAATTGGGAATGTAGTGATGTCTTCACCCACTCATTTTTTTTTTAAATTTAAACAAAGAAGGTTCCTACCTACATAAGCGACGTATATTTTTCTATAAAATATAATTGGTCGTAAAAACTAACTAAATGGAAGATTAAAGTGATTACAATCAACAATACTTTTTTGCTTGAAATATGTTATCTGCGATTTTAATTGTTTAATTATATTAGATTGGACGTTAAATTACACCAACAAATATACCAAAATTGTTATTATCGCGGCGTTTATTGTTATAACTCATCATTTATATGTGTGATATTTCGCAACACACGACGATTAATACGCTGCGTTAATTTTTGACTTTTGGGCACTTGTTTTATTTTAGGGTTGTGTTTTTCTTTAGCTGGTCTTACTTTAGTTTATTATGTAACTAAACAGATTTATGTATGTAAGAATGTATATTTTTTTACTAGTTGCATATAACACATGATATCCAACTGTCGATGACGATAGTATGTATAATTGAAGAATAATAATCAAACTATAAACACTTAAACACAGATTAATAAATATAATTGATATATTTATTTTATACTAGCTTTTATGTCCCGCCGTTGGCCAAGAATGTAATATTGTGAAGGAAAAAGCAATCGTTTTTATAATATTGTCACCCAATTATTTTGCAAAATCGGACTATGAAAAGTGGTTTGAAATATGATGTAATTTGATTGTAAAATGTTCAAGTGATGGCCACAACCCATTATTTTTTATAAAGTGTGAATGAAGTATAATATACAAAATTTCTGCACGCATGGACTATGCGAAATGGTTTTAAATATGACTGTTTATCAACGTTGTAAAGAGATTGGTTTGGCCACAACCCCCATTTTTAAATATTATCATCGAAATAACTTTAAATATGTACCTATTGAAAATTTAGTAATTTTGGATGTTGGGATGTGGTTAAAATTTGATTAAACAAATGTACTGAAAAGATCTAGTGTTGGTCACATCATAATATTCGTTTTTATATTTTTGCATCGAGTGTGCATTATATTTTTGCACAATTAGACTAATAGACTTAAAATTGACACAAAAGTCTACATTAACGAAGAAGAAGAAGACTTAAACTATGGTAAATAGTTTTTAATTTGAATATAAACGTTGTGAAGAGTTCAGTAATGGCCACAACCCCCATTCTTTAAATATTGTCAACTAAATAAAATGTGTAGGTGTTGAAAATTATTCAAAATAGGATGATATAAATGGTTTAAATTTGATTAAACAAAAGTATTGAAAAGATTCTAGTGCAGGTTACATCGTCACATCCCACAATCCATTCGTTTTTACATATGTATTTTCATCAAGTATGCATATCGTTAAAAATATTTCTGCACAATAGACTATTAGACTTAAAACTAACCCAAAAGTCTAAATAAAAAAGAGAAGGATCAGTATAAGACTATACCAAATAGTTTGTATAAAAAACTATCCCAATGGTCTACGTAAAATAAGTTAAAATACATAAAATAGAAGAATAAGACTATTGGAAATAGATTGTATGAAAACAAACCAAAAGGTCTTCATAAAAGAAGAAGAAGATTAATCTATAGGAAATAGTTTGTATAAAATTCACCCAAGTTCTACATAAAATAAGAAAACGAAGAAAAAGACTAAAGGAAATAGTTTTTATAAAAACTGTCTTAAAGGTCTACATAAAATTAAGAAGAAAAAGAAAAAGACCCGTCGCTTCAGACCCTTCAGTACCTCCCGTCGCTTCAGACCCTTCAGTACCTCCCGTCCCTTCAGGCCCTTCAGTACCTCCAGTCCCTTCAATCCCTCATTACGTCCCTTCCCTTCATTACATCCCGTCCCTTAAGTCGGTTAAGAAAAGTTTAAATCCAGAAACCATCCTGGAAGAAACGCGAAGAGATGAAAGGACCTTCTTTTCCCAGGATACTCCACCTTCATAGGTAAAATGACTAAATACACGAAGAAGAAGAAGAAAAAAGTTCAAATCCAGATACCTGCGAAGATAATGAAGGAAAATTGGACCTTTTTCTCCCAGGATAGTCCACCTTCATAGGTAAAATGACTAAATAGACGATGAAGAAGAAGAAGAAAATAGTTTAAATCCAGAAACCTGCGAAGAGATAGAAGGAAAATTAGACCTTCATCTTCCAGGATAATTCATCTTCATAGGTAAGATGACCAAATACACGATGAATAAAAAAAAAGAAAAAAGTTTAAACCCAGAAACCTGTGAAGAGATGGTTGGAAAGTGGGACCTTCTTCTCCCAGGATAGTCCACCTTCATAGGTAAAATAACCAAATACACGATGAAGAAGAAGAAGAAAAAAGTTAAAATCCACAAACCGTCCTGGAAGACCTGCGAAGAGATGGAGGGACAGTCGGACCTTCTTTTCCCAGGATACTCCCCCTTCATAGGTAAAATGACCAAATACACGAAGAAGAAGAAGAATTAGAATAGAATAAAGAAACCATCCCGGGCACACGCTCGACAATTCACCAAAGTTTCATTGTAATCGGACAAACGGTTTAGGAGCACATCGCATACATGCAAACATTCATACATACATAAATAAATAAATAAAATAATTTTCCGATAGGAAATCAGTATATTGTTGATTTGTAAGTAAATAGTAATAGGTAGGTACCTACCTACAACAATATTCTAAATAAATTCTATTCACAACAAATTTTATTTGAATATCAGAATCTTTCCGTTACCATAGTAACCATTCCAATACGTTAAAAATATCAAATGGTTTGAGACTTTTTTTGAATATGTAGGTACCTACATTGGTTTGTTCGATGCCATAAAAATGAAAATTGTCAGAAAAATCAAATATTATTTACAAATTATGCAATTTTATTATGCCTATATCTTTACTAATAATAAACACATTTTTACAATATATGTCTTAAAACTTGCTGTAATGTCTTGTCTTTCATTTTATTATTTCATAATTACATTTATTTCAAAGGTTTATTATTTTCAATAACATATTCATTCGGTAGGAAAATGAAATATTGTATGAAAAGATATTAAAATGGCGGCGTTTATGTACAAAACGCTTACTTTAAAAATAAGTTAAACATTATAATTATACAAAATAATCACCATGTTTTTCACTTAAACGCTAAGTTATACTTGAAAATATATTTTCTTCGTGTAAATACGTACTTCTAACTTTTAAACTAACAGATATTTGCGTGCAAAATGTACACTTTTTTGACAGATACGACTTGGAAAATTTTGTATGAAAAAAATAATTATTGAAATATTTTTAAAATTCAGCATTTTTATCGCATTATTTTTAGCGTGACACTGCATCAGGTATACAGGTACACATTCGCACATAAATTAGATTTTTAGATGCTCTTGGTTTTTCAGAAGGCGTGAGACAAACACACACACACACACACACACACACACACATACACACACACACACACACACACACACACAAACACTAACATTTTGATTGCTTTATTACTTTAGATAAAACATGTAGGTATATACATATGTCAGGATAGGATAGTATGGAGGTCAGTCTGTTTTTCCTACCCAGAATATGAAAACAGCATGATGGTATGTATGTATGTTTGTAGATTAAAGGTATCAAACTATTGAGTGAGATATTGTGTAGTGTATACTACCTTACAAATTGTATGAAACGATGTCGTTACTAAATTCATATTTTATAAAAATTGCTTAAAAAGTTTGAGATGTAATACTACAATGTTAATATTTTTTATAGAAAATTAAATTATCTAGATGGGGTGTCTCGGCTTTTAAATTTTTTTATAAACTTTGGAAATATAGTCAGTTAAACACTTAAATTTATCATAAAAAAAGTTTTTCTTAGTAAAAAATTTGGTGTTTTTTTTACTTCAATGTTGGAAAAACCGTGAAATATATAGACCCTGCATACAAATCTCGCGTATCTTGGCTCGATACTTTGTCGATATGTTAAGAGAAGTAAATTATCTTGAACAAATCGAAAGTTGGATTAAGATGTCAATAAATATTAATTAATATCTTAATTTTAACTACAAAGAATAATGAACAGAGCATTAAAAGTTGAACCTACTTATTTTGAATCGCTAAAACAGAGGGGAGGGCAAGTGTGGTCAATAGGCGGAATCAAAACCATCCATGATATGGGTAAACATGACTTTCTTTAGACTTTCCCTCCCCAGAAGTTTGTCTTTATATTATTGTTTAATTTTTTTAATATTGAGTCTTTTTGTGTATTTTTTTTAATTTTATGAATTTGCTAGCGGAAACAGATAGATGAATATTTTTTTATATTTGCAAACCCTGACTTTACTTGACTTATACTCGGTAGATAGATATCTTCTTAAAAAATCATAAGTAGGTACGTAGGTAATTATTTCTGAAATATGTATTATAATATTGTACTTACGTATATTCAAGATATCGTGTGGCTTTATTTATTATTTTATTGTTTCAATAAAAAAATACTTCATATTTAAAACCTTGAACTAAATACCAAACCTTATGTCATAATCGACATAGCATTTCTATAGGCTAATGCGATAAGCAAAAAGAAACGAACATAAATTCCGGCCCTGGGAGACTTTTTTTTTTAAACGAATATGTCCTTCTTCTTCTTCTTCTTCTATCGTGTTAGCAACGCATTTATACAATCTTCTGCCAGTGCCTAGCAACGTCAATAGTACAATCATTGCCCACCATAAGATCGTGCATGGTGAAGTTGACTGGACTTGAGGGGCAGCTGCACATATGTGCGGTGGTCTGCTGCTCTCCACAGTCACATGTCGTTGGTATTCCCTGTTGCAGGAAGCCCCATGTAGACAGGTTATCCAACGTTCTCTCAACGCCTGTCCTCAGTCTGTTTAGTGACTTCCACGTACGCCACTCCACGTTGTGGCCCGGGGGAAGACTCTCCTTAGGGCGGACGTGTACAAATCTGTCCTGAGGAGGGAGCGGTCAGCTCCGAAAACCGGTATGACACCAAGTATTCACAGTGCAGTTAAAACAAAAAAATATATTTGTACCAAATTTCAATATGCGAAAATATTTAAAATGTGCCACAAAGTTATAGCAACGTATGAAGAAAAAGTAATTAATTGTATTTATTCTCTCAATCGGCTGAAACGATAGTCCGGTAAAACGATATAAATCCTTGGGGAACAAATCAGAAATCGATTTTACGAAAGTCCATCAGTTTTCGTTGCCTCTCTTAGCTGTCATAATTTACACCTCTCCCTAGTTTGTATATAAATATTTTTTCCTACCTATAACTCTCATTACTTCGCTCTCTTACACAATTTTATTTTCCTATCGATCGCTCTCAAAGGGTCAGACCACAATGGACCATCGTTACTGACAATAGTAAAAATTCATAGAACTTTTCTTATCGTCCGTCCCTCTCGCACGCCCTTTACAACTATACCACCAGACAGGGACGCAGCGAGCTCAATTCATTTTCTTTTGCGCTACTAACCATTATCTTGTTACTATAGAATTACTAATGTGATTCACAATAAAGTATCGCCGTCCCTTTCGCACTTAGCGACGAGGCCGGAGGCAGAGCGAGACGGCGAGGGCCCACTTTATTCGTAGGCTGTCTGGGAAATCGCTTTCCATAAATCGTCTATGCTATACTTTTATTCGTGTTATATATTTATTCCGCAAAATATTAATAATTCATTTAAATATATTTATGTAGGTGATTACATACTTATTTTATTTGAGAAAACTACAGCTTTGAACATTGTGTGTTTACATATTATTTATTTATTTATTTATATAAGTTCAACGCTCGTATGAGCATTTACAAAATTTTTGCTAAACAAGAAAAAAACAAATAGGTATGCATTACCAAAATCACATAAAAAATAAAACAAAATAAAATAATACAAACAAAACAAAAAACTAAAGCAAGTAAAATTAATAATAGAATAATTTAAAAAATAATATTTAGTATATCTACCTATATTATAGTGCTTTTGAAATTATTACAAGCCAAAAGTGTTAAAAAAATGTTAAAATAAAAATATTAAACAGTATGACGAGCAAGATGAATAAGAATAATAGTAAAAAAAACAAAAAGAAAAAAAAATAAGGAACGAGTCTGTAGGTATATTTTTATTTTTGTATTGCTTCTCGGGCAACTAACTGGTAGGTACTATGTATGTCAAATATACTTGGATGCTAAACACGCACCCAATAGCAAGTTGCTACATTCTGGAAACTTAATGATATTTATCGCTCACAGATTCAGACTGAAGACATAATTTAAAAAAATGTGTCTCCACCGGGAATCGAACCCGTAACCTTTGGCTCAGATGTCGGTTATCCAAGCAAATCCACGAAGCCGTTAAAGGACGTTCGAGGGAGTTAGGGGATGGGGTTGAATAATATCTTAATTTGTTTTCGGTAGGTTTCTAAGAAGTTGTGAAAAATGTCTGTGTGTTTACATTTTAGTTTGTTATCACGTTGAATTCTGAAAAGAGTGATATCTGTAAGTTGTATAAGCACTCTTATAATGTATAAGAAGGTACTTCTCTTCTTTTTCATTTGATAAACTGTCTCCATCTTCCTGGGAGACGGTGCACAGAGGTCTCAATTCATTCCGTCTACATGGTCTTTCTAATATCTTCTTCCGGATCTATGATATATTTAATGACGATGATATTAATATAAGTTTCATATACTTTTGAATGTTGAGGTTGGCCTCTTAGGGGTAGGTAATGGTATGAAATATTCCTCTTGGGGTAATGATATGAAACAGAGCTTGAAGCTCTAAACTGTTCCAAGCGACGTGGGGTAGGTGACTGCGAAATTCCTATCGATACCTTTGAAATAACCAGTAGATACCTACTAAGATATAATATTTGACTCTATTGATATCTTTTGCTGTTCAATATCCAAATATAGGAAAAGACTATTAAGGGTCTAACAATTCTGAGTCATTTGGCCATTATTGTTTTATTGATCTTGTTTGTTACACTAATCTTTTGGTTATTAATTTATATTCCTATTATTCTTCATATAAAAAAAAAATACTTTATGTTTTCTTGGTGTTTTTTTACAGTAGTTAGGTCGGTAATTAACTATGTATGTTTTTAACTTCGTTGTAAATAAATTCATGAAATTATGTATTAATTTTATAATAGCAACACGGTTTTTTCTCTGGTAGATCAACTTTAACCAACTTAACAGAATATGAAAATTACCTTTCGAACTGTCTTGCTAACAAATTTCAAGTAGACTCCATCTACACAGACTTTAGCAAGGCTTTTGACAAGGTATCTCACCAAATTTTAATATTCAAAATGAAACAGATGGGAATTAATGGCAAATTACTTAATTGGTTCTCATCTTACCTTTGCAATAGATTGTTGTATGTTAAAATTTGCTCTGTTGAATCGTATCAGTTTAAAGCTACCAGCGGGGTACCTCAGGGATCCCACATAGGTCCCCTATTGTTTATTCTATTTATAAACGATATCATAAATATTTTCGACGATGTAAAGGTTCTTAATAAATTATTAAAATAACAATATAACTTTGTTTATTTCCACTTATTTATTTTTATTCCACAACTAGTTTCAAGAACTACCGTTCTCTTCTTCAGGTGGGTTTAAACTAAAAACTAATTTGGTGTGGTGTGTGGCTGTGTCATAGGTATAGCGGGAGGTGGGGGTAAGGGGGGAAGTGGGCGTTGCCCTAACGGGAACATGGATAATAATGGTGAAGTGTTGGGTTGTGTCTGGTTGTTAATTATTTTCTTGTGACTGTTTATGGCTTTGTGGATTTCTAATGTCTCTAAATTATTTTGTTTCAGTCCGTATGTATGCTTATGTAATAATTGTGCGTTTTTATTGTCAAATGTATGATTTTCTTGTATTAGGTGGTTTGCATATATTGTTATTTTAATAATTTATTAAAATGAATTTCCACAATGTTAACGCCTCTACCTTAGAATAAAGGTTCTTCTTTTTGCTGACGATTTAAAACTTTTCCGGAAGATCAAAGATTTGAATGACTGTTTGATATTACAGCGAAATCTGGATACTTTGTATGATTGGTGCCTTTCTAATAAGTTGAATCTGAATATTAACAAATGTCAAGTTATTTCATTTTATAAAATTAAATCACCGATTCTTAATAAATATACATTGAACAACAATGTTCTACTTAGAACAGCTGAAGTGAAAGATCTTGGGGTGACATTTGATACAAAACTCTCGTTTATAAAACACATCAACAACATTCATGACAGAGCTCTACAGATGCTTGGATTTGTATTGCGAGTATCAAATGCTTTCACTAATATTTTTACTTTGTCTTTATTATATAAAACTCTTGTTAGAAGCCACCTTGAATATAATTCCACTGTTTGGTCTCCTTGTTATTCTATTCATATTAATACTTTGGAAAAAGTTCAGAGAAAATTTCTTAGGTTTATTAATTTTAAACTTGGAATACCGATTGATTATATAAATTATAACAGTCTTATGAAGCTAACCAATTTATTGCCACTGTCACAGAGAAGAATTTTAGCAGATCTGTTATTTTTATTTAAAATATTAAACTCGCATACTGACACCCCTTACTTGCTCAGTGCTATAAATTTGCGGGTGCCGTCCCTGGTCACACGCAGTACCGCGCCATTTTATTGTCATACTAACACTAGCGTATACCGGGCTAATTCAACCTTGCAAAGAATGCATAGTTTGGGGAACCAGTATGCACAATACACAGATATATTTAATGACTCGATCGGCATCTATAGAAGTTGCCTATACACTGCACTTGTTAATGAGACCAAACATTAGATTATTTTGTCGGTTTTTAAACTACTTTTCTCATTTCTTTTTTCCTGTATTAATTTTTGCATGTATGTTTACTTTTTTTTTTTTCTTTTTCATATTTTTAACATGTTCTTCATTGTTTATTTACATATTTTTGCATGCTTTTTGTTTATTTTTTACATATTTTTTACATATTTGTTACATGATTTTCATTATTTTTTACATGTATTTTGTTTATTTTTTTTTACATATTTTTACATGTTTTTTGTTTATTTTTTTACATATTTTTAAATGTTTCTCGCATGTTTTTTTTTTTACATATTTTTTTTTAAAATGTTTTTCATTATTTTTTACATATTTTTTTTAAATGTTTTTCATTATTTTTTACATATTTTTACATGTTTTCACCTTTTTTATATTGTTATTCATTTTTTATTTTCGTTTTGTATATTTGTTTGTTTTTATTTGTTTTTTTTTTTTTTTTTTTTAAATTCTGTTGTTTTTAATATATTATGTATACTTGTATGTGTAAAAGGTTATCAAACCGTAAATTGAAATTAAATAAATAAATAAATAAATAAATAATGTAAAAGCCTATTTAGAGCATTTAAAATAAAAAAATTAATAAGTACATAGGTACATATTATGTGAAGAAAAAAAAGAAAACAAATCATATGATCGCAGAGTAGCCATAGCAATTTTAAACTAGTACTGCCTCAGAACAGACTATGTCTAGCGAGGCAGTAAAATTTCCAAATGTGTGAAAAAAAAATATTGTAAATTGTAATTAGGTATAAATTAAATTGTATTTTGTTCCTTTGTAATATTTATATTGTTGGAAATATATTATTCATTCATTCATTCATTCACATATTTATTTAGAACATTGACAAGGATGGACATACCTAGTCTATAAATACCTATAACGTAGGTATGTAATTTTGAACTTTTACGATGGAATATTAGGTCAACAATATTGTAGGTAACTGTCCAAACACTTTTTAAACAATCATAAAAATAATTTATTATATCCCAACATCAATCATTTAACAAATATCTGCGGGGTTTAAAAATTTGTTTTATTACAGAGCTTGAAGTATTTTTTTTCTCAATCTTATTAACGGTCTCATTTACAAAAAATGATTAATTTTTATTTTCCTACAGTAGGTAGGTACTTACCTACTTATACAAGATTTTTTTTAACCAAATTAATACCTTCATGGATTATGAATACAACATCAGATTACTCTGTGCTGCGGACTGCGTAGTTGCATATTTGTTGCAAGCTTGACTTATGTGTCGACGTCAGGGTTTTCCCTATTTAAGGAAACATATATTTTGTTTGTAGGTAGGTAAATAGGTACCTACTTCAATAATTGATAAAATAATTTATTTATATTTAAAAAAGTATAGCATAGACGAACCACTGCAATTCAACACAGATGTCGTTATGTAAATATGGTAGAACCTTCTGAAAGCTTTATTTATACATTGATTTAATTACTCCGTCTCGTTTCCCTGCATACAAAGCGGCCGGCCCGTCAATTGGCGCGAGAGGGACGCACTGTCGCGGAGGCATTTGATACACCGATAGCACACCCGTAAGGCGACACCATACTGTCATCCCTTTCGCACTTTTGACGAGGTGCGAGAAAACACCGAAGTGCGAGAGAGACGAACGAGGTCGTAAAATGAAACGAGTGGGTGGGGTGTGGAGAGGTCTTTATCAAAAGGGAACAAAAGACTCGTCTAAATTAGCTTTTTGTCATTAGCCATTATATAATTTTGGTAATTAACATCGGCTCGGAGCGAAACGGGTGTAAGTCTAAATATTTTTTCACGGAAAAATGTATTTTATTAAAAGGTATTTTAAGATCGTTTTTCGTGTGTTCTTTTTCGTTACTGGGATTTGAAATTTGTAATTAAATAAAATTAAGCATACCTAATGGAGTTATGCGAACGATATCGGGGCATAATTAAGTTTTGAAAGAAAGCCAATTTGGAATCGGCAGCAAAGTTACCTTAAAGAATCCTGACTGGAATCTCAAATTAAATATTTGACTCGATTTATTTTTATTGTTGGGGATCGAGTGGAGAAGTTCATTCTTTTCTTGGTGCTTAGCGAATGACAAAGTTTTGTATAATTAACAAATTTAACGTGTGAATTATTGAAGTTTTCCATTGTCCTTAATTAATTGAGAAATATAACGTCGTTAATTATAAACTTTGAAAGGGACGGGTGACGTTGTAGTCAAATACATTTGCGTCATTTACAAAGTTATTATATTATGGTGACAATTGAAAATAAGACCGCTGCTGTGGCATTATGATATGTCGTTCATCTTCTATACCGGCGTCCTGGGTTCGATTTTCGGCAGAGAAGTGTTTTATTAATATTTATTTTTATTACTTCTGTGTTCACATTTTTTTATTTCTATGTTTTTGCTTATTGATTGTTTCGTTTTTCAAGTTTATTTTTAATTTTACCTATTTACGTATGTATTTTACTTCGTAGTTCACAAATCTATCTATGCATGAATAAATAGACAAATAAATATAATCAAAAAAACATAACATGTTTTTATTGTCTTATAAAACATATACCTATTATAAAAAAATAAATAAATAAACACAAAATAAATTAATAAAAATAAATAAATAAATAAAAATCAATAAATTATTAAATAAATAGTTATATTAATAATAAATAAATTAAAAAAACTTAAAAAAAATAGTTGAAAAATAATTAAAAATAATAATCAAAATAATTAATTTCTACCAGTCAACCACATTAGTAAATACATCAGTAGTACAAAATAAAAAAAAAATATTACAAATAAAAACAAATAGGTAGGTAGGTACTTACCTATAGTTACAAAAAAAATAAAAATACCAAATTTAATATAAATATGTCGGCCATCGTGGCTCAGTTGGTTAGGTATCAGACTGCTGATCCAAAGGTCCTGGGTTCGATTCCCGTTGAAAACACAGTTTTTAATTGTGTTTTCAGTTTGGATCTGTGAGACGATTAATATCGTAAGTCTCCAGAATGTGGCAACTTGTTATTGGGTGTGTGTTAAATTAATATTTGACATAGTACCTACCTACCTACATGTTAGTTGCCCGAGAAGCAATATTAAATAAATAAATAAAAAAATAGTAAGTAATAAAAAACAATTTAAAAATAATAATGATAATGTCCAAAAATAGGAAAAGGATGGGTTGTGAGGGTCCTTAAATCGGGTTGGCAAGAAGAATCAAATCCATAGGTAGGTAGGTGCCTACCTATTCTTTTTAAAATAGAGTGACGAACATGTTTTCACAATAAAATAAAATTATGGTTGGTGCGCTTAGGTGAGTCTAGCTCGACACTAACGCCACCGCGAAAACGTACAATGAATGAAATAAAACACAAAATGAGTTTGGTATCTACTTTCAAAAAAACAAACTAAAAACACGGAAAAAAATTGGGATAATCAGATAAAGCTCGGTCACATACATACATACCACGCACGGGAGCGCTTATTTACAAATGGCGGTCGTTAAAAATATCGTGGGGGCTCGTAAAACGGCCCGTAATTATGTTAATAAAAACGATAATTAGCGCAATTAACATGCTAAGGGGGAGTTGTTGACGTGGGCAACAACGAGCATAGAAATACGGTAACAATAATAAAATAATATATTTTCTGTTTTCGGTGCCCGCCTTAATACCCTACAACAATGGTCGGAATTAATTATTACCTCACGATAATGTACTTGTGTTAATTTATACCTAAGCCGACCCTGTTACGATACACGACTCACCAATACTTACATACAAACACGTAAAATCATTCACGTTTACGTACTTTTGTATCGCTGATGGGGTTGGCACAGAAAACCGGACGCCATACTTTACTTTTAATTATTTAATTAAGTTATCGAATATTTATTTTTGTTTTAATAGTATTAATGTTATATATCATCACACGCAGGAATTTTCTCATGACTCCAAAGACAAACACGACATTCGGACAAAGACATTACTATTATTTAGCTCCAAAAATTTTTAATAAGATAAAAAGTGAAATAACGGACATACAGTTGATGAATAATTTGAAACACAAGAAAACAATAGAAACATGGATTAGAAACAAGGGCATTATATACTGCGGAAACATGATCAAGCTACAATAGTTTATATTTTATTTTTATAATAGGTATATTTTATAACAAGTTTTAGTTAAATACAAGTTTAATATTTTTCTGTCAGATATAACGCAAAAAAAAAAATCTGCCACCTCGGTACAGGCTCAGCCTAGTGAGGTGGTATATACCAAATAATCCTATAAAAAAACGAGTGGGTTGTGGCCAACGCTAAACTCCTCACTAACAAGTCACTATAGAGTATTCAAAGTTTCTATAGAAAGTTTTCGGCAATTTTATGAAATGAGTGAGTTTAATTCTTTTATTATTTAAATATATTATTATGAAAAATTGATATTTATTAATGACATTTTATGTAAGTGATGTGCCCTTTTAGCAATTTGAAAATAAAAATAACAAATTTCGAGTTTCCTGAGTATGGGAGTCACTTTGAAATATTTGACAGTTAAAAAAAATGAGAAGCACTATTCAGATATCCTTCAAAATCTAATGAGGTCTATGCGAGTTTTTGATATACAAATTTGCAAAATTTGAAAATAATCGAATGAGCACTTTAGTCTATAATCGATAATCTAGAATAAACACGCCGTACGTAGCATATTATAGTACACAGCACACACACACACAGATACATTGTGATAAAACTTTCAGAATGCAATCCCAGCATGATACTAGTTGATAATCTGCAATAAAAAATTACCTTAAAAATTACGAATTCATAAATCCCCTTGGGGTAGTGAGGAGTAAAAACAATGTTAAGTTCAACCCCTTCTTCATAAGGATTCATATTTTTTTCGTGCAACTCTCCAATAATATCTAAAAATTTAAGTCCTGGCAGCACCGTCCACCGTGGTTGACATTTGTCATTTGACAGATATTATACGCGTTCGTTCTGTCATTTGATAAAACATTTAAATAATTAATCAGCATAATATTATATTATAACTTTTTATTTTATGTAGCTTCACGGGCAACTAACAGGTACAATGTCAAATAATTATTTAACATGCACCAATAACAAGCTGCCACATTCTGGAGACTTACGATCTGCTTATGGTATTAATCGTCTCACAGAGCCAGACTTAAAACACAATTAAAAACTGTGTCTCCACCGGGAATCGAATCTGGGACCCTTGGATCAGTAGTCAGATACCTAACCAACTGAGCCACGAAGGCCGAAGATAGAAATGATGCGACTATTTTAATTTTATGTTTCCCCCAGAGACAATCCAACTAGCAAACAAGTCGTATAAATAAGAGTTATACCTATGACTTTTAGTCGTATAGGAGTTTTATAGTGGTTATTAACTAACTCTGTTAGTCGTATAGACGTTGTACATCTGACGGTTAAGTCGTCTAACTAAATAGTCTAATTGCAACGTCCCATAAACGTTTTTGCAACGTAATTATACAAGGATCACATAATGGTCTTAATCGAAATGTTAACTTAACAAAGCTGTAAGTCGTAAAAACATTTCAGTTGTATAAAGATTTTTAAAAAGACAATATCGTCCTAAAAAGAGTATTATTATAACATCTAAACAACTTATTGGCCTATAAACGTTTTAGAAAAAACTTTAATAGACGATTGTATAGTGGTATTATGGATGACTTCAATAGGACATAAAATTATTAGTGTGACGTTTATAAACCTATTATTCAACAGTTGGTTTTATAAATGAAAAACAAAAACTTTTATAAAACATAATATGTAGTTGTCGATGAACCTGTTATATTCCTTTTATATGACAATATGTTTTATAGATGTTAAGTACAGTCTTTTATAAAACAAAATTAAACATTTTGTTTTACATTTGGGAGAAATTAAGAGAACATAAAACGCTGAATCTAGTAATTGAATATAATATGATTTATTAAAACATCCTAATACATGATGAAGTTACATGTTAGTTAAGATAAATATCACGTGCGTTAAAAAAGTTTTATACGTGAATTAAATCAACGGAAACCTAATGTTTATTGATATTTTTCTGCATTTTTAACAAACTTGACTTGAAAAAACTATGAGTCTTTTTTCCCTTTGTTTACTATTCAAGTAAGCTTTTTTCTTGGCCTTCTGGCCCTTAATCCATTGTTGACTAGGCGTCGTCGAATCGTCCTATCGCTTACAATTATACCACTCTCAGCAAGGATGTGTTGGATATCACTCGAAGTGGATCTACGGTCTTGAAGAGCTAATTTCGTTATCCTTCTGTCGTCTATCAATAACGTCTTCTGGTTTCTGCCAGATTTTACAGCATTGTGTAAACTTTTGGAGACTTTGAACCTCTCGCAGACCTTTGAACTCCAGACTTGGACGCTCTGTGTCCCAACTTTTCAGCAATTTGTTTATATGTATATCCCTCTTCTCGCAGGGTAACTGCTCTACTACATTTTGTAGGTGACCAGTAGCCTCCAAGCACGTTTCAGAAGAAGTTTCAGAATAAAATAATCTCAGAACTTGAAAAAACACTCCAACCACTTACAAATGACACAGTACAGGACGAACGACAGACTAATAGCTCTTGCTTAGATAGGATTTCAAATATCCTCAATAATTACTTTCTAATGATCACAGACATCAAAAAAACAAATTTCCAGAAAAAAATGTGAGTAATAATGATGATTCATATCATCAAATAGTAAGGTATATGTTCCTTACAACTCATTATGAGACAAATTAGAAAGGATTAACTAATTTTGTAAAAAAAAGTTAAAATAATTAAGAAAATATTTATTGTTTCTTGCGAAATAAACAAAAGAAAATATTTGTCATTAAAAACAATAAGATTGCAATAAAATTTCAATGAAAAAGTAAAATGAATCACCTAGTAAGTTGAAAAATGTAGTCAAAATAAAAAGTTTCCATTCTTTTGGCCACTACTGAATATCACGTGTTTGTGTCACCGACACAGTAACAACATAGTTCTCTATAAATAATGGGGTGCATGCTATCTCCATGGCTCTTCAATCTATACGTTGAATGTTGCATCAGAACTTTTATGGAGGATAGCAAGGGTCTGAAATTTATTTATTTATATTCACATACACGGCCTCTTAGCCATTATAAAAATATGGTAAAAATAAAACATAAAACTCGTATTAAACAACACAACAATTAAAAAGAAAAACAACACAATAATTCATTAAAATACAAAATCTATCACACAAATCGAAATATTCATAATATGTCCCATTCCGATTCGTCTAAATTTATCTGTCTGAATTTTAGTAGGTAGGTATATGAGAAATGTCAAAACGTTGACAATTCAGTAAGTATAGTATATGAAGGATGTAAAGAGAACGTACTGAGAATGGATGCCAGCAAATCGAAGTTCAAATGGTGTTTCAAAAGAGTGATAGCAGAACAGCGTACCAAATAAAATTAGAGAACAAATGGCTCAAGCAAGTAGACGAATATGTCTATTTGGGAAGCAACGGAACACCGGAATGGACGGATTGATAAAGAGATCGAAAGAAGAGTTATGGCAAGAAACAGAGAGAATGGAGCACTTAGACCAGTTATAAATGACCGCAACATATCAAAGGATGCTAAAGATGCCATAGATAACGCTATCTTAAAAGTGCCAACCTTGATGTATGCAAGTGAAACCTGGACATGGCAGAAGTCACATGAAAGCAGAATAAATGCAGTTTAAATGAGATCACTAAGATGAATCTGTAATAGAATTTAAGATGAAGATAGATGTCATTAATAGAATGAAAATGATGAATTCATTTCATTCATTAATTGGCCACATGGGGAGAATGAATGAGGAATGCCTGACGAACAAATATACAATGCGCATAGGAATGAAATGAGAAATCAATGCCGCCCAAGAAAGGGATGGCATGACCATGTGAATGGTATTTTGAAAGACGAAAAGGTTAGAAGCGTGAAGAACAGATAAACATGTATAAGAAGATGTATGAATGTTGACGAGGCGATGATTGTGTGTCAAGATATATGGCATTCAGTTTTCTCTGTATACCATGTGAGGATCATGGCATTATGGTATGTATAAGAATCACATACATTAGGTATGAGAAATTTTATAAATATAATAATTAAATTAGACAAATGATTTACTACAAACAAGACAAATATTGAAAATAATATTTCTATATTGCCCTCATTCAGTATAACAAAAGCTGTTTTTCATTCAAATTTTGCTTATGAGTAAAAGCATTTCTTTATAAACATTATTCTATTTCTATTTTACAAATATATATATATATATATATATATATATATATATATATATATATATATATATATATATATATATATATATATATATATATATATATATATATATATATATATATATATATATATATATATATATATATATATATATATATATATATATATATATATATATATATATATATATATATATATATATATATATATATATATATATATATATATATATATATATATATATATATATATATATATATATATATATATATATATATAAAGTCACTAAAATTTAACGATTTATTATACACAGACTAATCTCCTGAGCTCGTAGTGCACAGTGACATAGATCTGTAAATGTGTGGGTGCGAGAGAGACTGCTCAATAGAGTCTGGTCAATCAAAGAACACTTTTAATATATAATACTAAACATAATATAGGAAAAAAAATTCACTTGATCTCTGAAGTGCTGCTTTAACTAATACCATGAAATATTTATTTAGCTTTTGTGCATAATTTTAAGACAATAAACCAAAAATTCTAAAAGAAATTTTTCAAAAGCATACTTTGTGAAATATAAATTATATATAGTAATATAAAAGTTTTCTATGCATGACATGTTATGGCTGGTCTGGAAAAATATAGTTGTTTGTTACTCATGATGAACATACACAATATTATGATTTCAAAAATCAATATTAAGTCTATACAAGTTGTTCTAAATTCAAACTTTACATGGGAAATTAGTAATTGATGAATATTATTTGTTTTGTTATTTTTTATAAACTTAATTTCTTTATGTTACATTGAGAATACATGAATGTAATTCAATGTAAATAATGTTCTTTTTATATATTTTTCAAAACAACATAGTAAAACATCAAGTTTCCCAAGTAGAATAACTGCCGTTGAAATGAGGTCTCTCAGACAAATGTGTAATAAGACGATGTGTGATTGAATAAAAAAAGTAAGCACAAGAACAGAATGTATGTTGGAAAAGGACACCACATGCAAAATAAAAATATAATATATGTCCTTAAGTGGTTCGGCCACATAGAAAGAACAGATGAAGAACAGTTGACAAAAAAATTATACATGGCTAAAAGATGCGGAATAAGAGATAGAGGTCGGTCGAGAAAGACTCATTTAAATCACATGAATGGAATCTGATGTGTAGATAGTAGGAGAGTGTGCATGAGGCAATGTTTGGATTAAGTGAAGCGAGAAAAGTATATCAGGATAGGAAAGTATGGCGCTCAGTTCTCTCTGCCTACCTCAATATGAACAAGGCATGATAGTATGTATGTAAAAAACACAAAATATTTATTTGTAACTAGTATATTCCTAGAAAATAAACTATCATGACGTTCGGTTTCTAAAAAAAACTGATAAAATAAACATTTTCCTAATATTCATATAAGATATTATGAAAAATGATGTAAAAGAGTAAAATTAAATAATAATTTAACATAAACAGAGCAAATTTCACAATAATAATGTTAATATATTACCTTTAGTCAGTATATATTATTATAAGGTCTTTGGTATATACCTAGTCAAAGATGTTCCGTACTCAAATTTTGTATGGAAAATTTTCAGCGATTTTATGAAATGAGTTTGTTTAATTATTTTTTTATTTTATTATGAAAAGTTGATATTTCTTGAATGCCATTTTATGAAAGTGATGAGCCTTTTTACCTATTTGAAAATAAAAATTTCAAATTTTAAGTTTCCTGAGCTTGGGGTCACTTTGAAATATTTGACAGTTAAAAAAATTGAGAAGCACTATTCATATATCGTTTAAAATCTAATGGGATCTAAGTGAGCATTAGATATACAAATTTGCAAAATTTGAATAGAATCGAATGAGTACTTTAGTCTATAATCGATAAAGTAAAATGAACACGCCGTACATAGCACATAGCACACTGCACACACACACAGATACATTGTGATGAAACTTTCAGAATACAATCTCAGCATGATACTAGTTGATAATCTGCAAAAAAAAAAATACCCTTAAAAATTGCGAAATCATAACTCCCCACTATATCACCTTGTGTTAGTGAGGAGTAAAAAGTTTCATATAACTTATTTAAATTGTAATTTTTTGTAATATTTTTATTGTTTGTAACTATATTGTTATATTTTGTTTGGTTTCAATAATAAAAAAAAAAAAATATATTTTCTTTGTTTTCTTTTACTATTTTTCTTTTGCTGTTGTACATACATAATGTTGTCATACTTTGTAATCTGGTTCAAATTTCTTCCAACTAACCAGTGTTTCCAGCCCAGAGAATCAATATTTGCGTGAGAAATAAATTTAAATAAATTTCTCCTCTGCTGGGAATCGAACCCAGATCGCTCGCACAGAAACCAAACGGCTTACCAACTGTGCCACGGCGGTCGGCAATATGTTCTATAAATGGATGCTTCGTAGCATATATGTTCTATAAATGGATGAATTCAGAATTTGAAGTAGAACATTTTGTGTGTGTGTGTGTGTCCCTTATAACTTTTGATCCGCTCAATTCACAAAGCACAAAATTTCACAATATAGTTATAGTCCTACAAAACCTTTATATCTACTCAAAATTTTGAATTATTGTTTCAGTCAGGGGTTATCACTTTATTTTTCCATATTATATCAAAAACCATATACCTATACTTACCTAAGCTAGAACCCTGAAAATTGGTATGAATAGGTATAGACAAATACAAAATCTCATTTTTTTTTTCAAAAAAAAATTACAGGGTTTCTCAAACCCCAACTAGATAATTTAATTTTCTATAAAAAATATTAACATCGTAGCACATCTCAAACTTTTTTTAACAATTTTTATAAAAATTGAATTATGTGATGACATTGTTTCATACAATTTGTATGGCAGTATACACTATACAAATCATTCGGATTGTGGTCACATACTTATGCAGATGATACACAAATCTATTTTTTTTTTGTAAGACAGAAGAAATTCTCACATTAAAAAACAAAGTAGAGCAGTGCATAACAACAATAAACACTTGGATGTCACCAAATAGATTAACATTAAACTCTGAAAAAACAAAATTTCTTTGGATTAACACACACAGGAAACAACATGCATTCGATCGTTTTTTTTTATATTTAAAAAAGAGACACCAACAGAACACTGAACAACACAAACAAAAAAAAACATGAAACAAAAAATAGAATCTCCAGTGCTCCAATAACAGGTCTCTCCCGCATGGCTATTGTGCATAGTTAGGTATGTACAATCAACGTCTCCTGACCATTCATATTATAAAAAAGACATTACTTTGCACAGTTAAAAGAAAAGTTTAAAATACACATATACATATATGTAGGAAAACAGAAAGAAAACAAATGTTGAACTAATAAAATAAAACATAAAAAAAGAAGGAACAATTGAACCGAGACAAAAAAAAACAAATAGATTTGAAATCAATGGCAGGAATATAAAACCTAAAACGTCAATAAAGCTACTTGGAATCCACCTGGATTCCGAATTATCATTTGAGACACAGATCAGCAATACTGTTAGCAGCTGTTTCTATCAACTACGTAAATTAAAATAAGTTCGAAAATATTTGCCAATAGACGAAGCACGAATGCTAATAAACGCACTTGTTGTATCAAGACTGGACTACTGCAATATTGTATACGCCGGTCTACCCCAGAATCAACCAGATAGACTTCAATCAGTTTTCAATGCTGCTGCCAGGCTGATTAAGTCTTCATCAAAATTTGATCACATCACTCCACTACTGAAAGATCTGCATTGGTTACGTGTTCCGGAGCGTATTCTATTTAAAGACTGTTGGATGGTGCATAAAGCGGTCAATGGAAAAGCTCCATCATACATAACCGAGTTATGTAGGTATACCACAGCAGTTAACGAACCGGAGGACGCGGCTTAGATCTGCAGCAACTGCCGTTGGACGTTTAACTGAAAAAAAATCGGTGTCACTACTGCACTAAATTCGGCGAACGTGCTTTTGCTGTGTAAGGGCACCGATTCAGTGGAACAATTTTCCACCAACCATAAGAGCAGTGAATAGTGAAATAAGTTTTAAAAAACAGTTAAAAACTCATTTATTTAAGAAAAGTTTCTGTGTTTAATTTTAAGTTTATATGTAAAGCGCCCTTGAGGTGGATTCACAAAAACGGCGCTATATAAATAAGCCTATTTTATTATTATTATTATTTTAATATCTACAGGGACTCAATAGTTTGATACTTTATCTCTAAACAAACATATGTACATACCATCATCCTGTTTTCATATTCTGGGTAAGAAAAAAAGACTGACCTTCATACTATCCTATCCTAACATACATACCTACATGTTTTATATAGAAAACAAAATATCTTTATGTTTAAGTTTTGTACGTGACAGTTGTATCTCATGTGTTACATGCAACTAGTATAGCAGAATACAAAATATCAACGGGACTCAATAGTTTGATACATTAATCTCCATACTTACATATTATGTAGGTACATACCATCAAGCTGTTAACATATTCGGGGTAGGAAAAAAGGACTGACCTCCTTATTATCGTATCCCGACCTACATGTTTTGTATAGATAACATAATATTTTAAATATTCAATAATTTAGATCTAAAGGTTTATAGTTTGTTACGTATTCTTCAACTATACCAACATTCTATCGTCAATGACATTTGGATCTCATGTGTATCATGCAACTAGTTGTTCTTCGCCTCCAGTACTCATTCTATTTATGGGGCCTAATCAAAACGGCCCCTTACAAAACTCAAAAAGAACATACGATGAGTCCGGTAACTCTAAAACCTTGCACATACTGCACTTAAGTGCCAAAGAAAGCTAATCAAGAGACGCAACTAGGTGTTAGAAAATTTAAAAAAAAAATATTCTTCTTCTGGTGCCCTGTCAGGAACCCCCGAATCCCTTTCTGTCCTGTGCTGCCCGGAATATCTTCTCCACAGTTCTGAAGTCCGTACATTCCCTGATATTACGCAGTCGGGACATCTGTCTCCTTCCAGTCCCTCGGCGACCGTCTATCTTGCACTTCAGTATCAATTGGTGCAAGTGGTATTTTTCTCCCCTCATTATATGGCCCAGATATGCGATCCTGCGGACCTTTAATATAGACAGGAGTTGCCTAGTTGTCCTGGCTCGACTTGAGACTTCTGAATTTGTAACCAGATCTGTCCAAGGGATTTTGAGCACTCTGCGATGCATCCACATCTCAAAAGCTTTCAACCAATTCATAGTATTAACCTTCAGCGTCCACGTCTCACAGCCATATAACAACACAGACCATACATAACATTTTATCATCCTCTGTCTTAGGTCCATATTGAACTTTTCGTTGCAGAAGAGAGATCTCATTTTATTAAAGACATATCTAGCTACCTCAATTCTGCACCTGATCTCCATATCTGGGTCTGGGTTAATGATAAAAAATATAAACAAATTAAACACTTGTTTTTTCTTTCTAGATTTATTTTATTCCTCTCCAGGACGACCGTTTCGCCTTTTCAACTGGTCCCGTACTTCAATTTTAGCCGTCGATACCACACACATTGTGTAATCAAATCTGCACTTTTAATTTTATTTACACTGACAGCGTTGACTACATAATATGTAAAATTCCATTTTTAAATAAATTAAACATTTTTTTTTCTTTCTACATTTATTTTATTTCACTCCAGGACGACTGTTTCGCCTGGTGAAGGCCTTTTCAACTGGTCAATTAAAATACATACATACATACCATCACGCCATGTCCCTTGCGGGGTAGGCAGAGAGAACCGAACGCCACATTTTTTCTATCCTGGCACGCATCCATCGCTTCGTCCACATTCATGCATCGTCTCATACATGCTCGTCTATTGCTCACACTTCTAACATTTCCGTCTTTCAAAATTTCGTTCACATGGTCGTGCCATCCCTTTCTTGGGCGTCCCCGACCTCTCATTCCATTTCTTTCCGCTCTGTATATTTTCTTCGTCAGGCGCTCCTCATTCATTCTCCCCATGTGACCAAACCATCTCAATGTGTTTACTTTCATTCTAGTAATGACATCTTTCTTCATCTTACATTCTTTCCTTATGTCCTCATTTCTTACCCGGTCATACATCGTTCTATTACAAATCCTTCTTAACGATCTCATTTCAACTGCATTTATTCTACTTTCATGCGTCTTCTGCCATGTCCAGGTTTCACTTGCATACGTCAAGGTTGACACTACGATGGCGTTATGAATGGCAACTTTGGCATCCTTTGATATGTTGCGATCATTCATAATTGGTCTTAGTGCTCCATTCACTCTGTTTCCTGCCATAACTCTTCTTTCGATCTCTTTATCGAGTCGTCCATTCCGTTGAAATATGCTTCCCAAGTATACATATTCGTCGACTTGTTCGAGCCATTCGTTCTCTACTCTTATTTTACACGCTGTTCTGCTTTCACTCTTTTCAAAGACCATTGTCTTTGACTTGCTGGCATTCATCCTAAGTCCATTCTCTATACATCCTTCATATAAGTACCAGACTTAAAAGTTACATATTATTATTTACAAATTATAAACCAAGGTAAACTATTTATCTATGTAGCTATAGGTAGGTAGGTAGGTATACCTAATTGACATATTATTCGGTAGATAAAACTTATCTACCTTTGAAATTACATTTCTAGGTATTTTAGGTATATAATGTAGTTTAATGATATACGTTGAACAATTTTGGCTGTCTCTAATCGCACTCAACAATAGAGAGGAATTAATTACACTCACACACACTCATGCACGCTCACGCACGCACTCACACTCGAGCAAATTCGTTTAACGGCCGTTTAGATAGCGACATAATAATTCCCTGACGGGCGGTAACGCCCCCTCGCCCGTCCAAAAGCTCCCCCGCATTCCTCACCCCAGCCGCTAACGGCTGGCACGGTCCTAACGCCCGTTAGAGGGGCCTTCCGTTAATAAAACCCAAAGCGCCGCTGTACACAGTGGATGCCTGCTAACTGTACGGGAGATCTCGACCTAACGGAGTGGGGTGCTACGACCCTCCGTTAGAGAGGGTTCGCACTGAGCGATTCAACAATTCTGTAATTGGTTTAGGCAAGAATTTATACGTAATGTTGCGGACTTATTGTCCGTAGGAAATTTCTACCAGTCAACCACACTTGTAAATACATTAGTAGTAAGAATATAATATTGAATTACTAGAAACTAATATTTATTTATTTATTTACTCATTAACGGCATAAATTGCTTTTTACAAACATACATTCAAATAAACATACTGAGAACAATAAAGAAAATATAAAAAAGTCAATAAAATAATATGTAAAGCAACTACCTAAACGTAAAAAAAATATATAAAAATAAAAAAAAAACTTTGGACACAAATCAGTAACAGAAACAGTACCTACTATGTAAAAATATATTTATCAAATTTCGTATTTTTAATTTTGTGGTACCTACATTTTAACAAAAATTGACAAATTTTTTTAACTTTGTTTACTCACGTGGTGTAAATAAATTTTAAAAATTTAGTTAAAAATATATTTGTTCACTCTCCACTACTATCTTCCTCAAGGGATAGGCAGTGAGAACCGAACACCGCATTCTTCTATCTTGACACATATCCAAAGGCTCATCAACATTGATACATTGTCTCATACATGGTCATCTTTCTAGTAAAATAACTCGATTTTCCAGACCGTGAGAGCATTTTGTAAATTTGGACAGAAGAAACCATAGAGTAGAAATTAACGGATATCTATGGAAAACTAATTAGTTCTAGGTCTATGTACTTTACACATGATGTTAATATGAAGTCAATCGGACTTATAGTTTGGGCTGTAGAGAAAACAAAAAACGTCGTAAATGATGAAATCATAGAAAAGAAATTAAAAGTTGTCTATGGAAAACTAATCAGCCTTAGGTCTATGCACTTTACACATATGATGTAAATATGAAGTCGATCGGACTTATAGTTTGAGCTGTAGAGAGGACACAGAAAAGAAAATACGAACGGCGTATCATGTAGTAGTGTGCACTCTCTACATGATACCCGTTGAGAAATTGATGTAAAAATACGCTTAAAAATTATGAAATCATGACTCTCCACTATTTCACAGTGTGGAGAGTAAAAAATATATTGCTCTACGCCTTATACTTTATTTAAAATATAAGATAAACGTTGAAAATCGGGGTATGCTATTATTTTTCTACAAGAATTTATACACAACATTTTCAAAAAGTTAAAATACATTTTTCTTTATTGATTCCCAAACTAACTAAATTATTTTTTCAAAACGAGTTGTTTAGAAATTATGATGGTATATCAAATTTAAACAAAGGTACGTTGGCAGCAGTCGCCCCCTTAATCTTGTTTTGTACTGTATTGAAGACACTTCTCTATGTCCTAATACCTAGTGGCAGCTATTTCTGAGTGGCGTCTTTTCAACTATTAAATTTTTTTCATTCTATAAATTGACTTTATGAGAATCGTCTTTATATTTACAAACACATTGCTACGCCGGTTGTCTACGCATCTGTGACTGTGCTACGAACACACATACTGTCTCTACATTTGATTGTATATGTGTCTCATATATATTCCCTATGTATTAGTATATAGCAACCATACTGATATAATTAACAAGCAGGGGAGGTTTAATTGCTGGTACAATTACAGCGTTATTAAATCGTTAATAGCTGGTAACGAAAGCATAGGGATGGGAATTTGGCAGACCATAACCTTAACGTGTTTTAGCTATTGTCACATAAGAACGTATATTATATACATTTGTTTGTAGGTAAGTATATTATGTAATGTTTTATCAGCACATTATCAAGCACCCTTATCTCAAACGAATATGTAGGCAGGTAAAATGCTACTCAATGATTCATATGACTAATATGCGACGAATGAAACCGGAGTAGATGATTCAGGACTGAAAAACTTGGAGATGGCGTACCAGAAAAAGCTACCCAAGGAAATAGAAAAGAAGAAGACGCAACGGCAGTTGAAAGCAAAGCCTGCTCTGCGTTTCTGATAGATAAAAAGTACGACGTAATTTACAACAGTTGAAAATTTTATTTTATTTATTTTTATTTGTCGGTAAATTCACAGAATATATTACATAACATTGTTTACATAATCTTTAAAATATAAATGTAATCCAAATACGAAAACACTTGAAATATAACAAATTTAATGCTTGGTACAAAAGGTATTAACAAAAAAATAGATTAAACTACGTTGATAGAGGACGTAACAATAACAATAAATCAATTTACAATAAAGTAAGCGAGAGGAAATAAATACAATAATTATACAGAAAAGAAATCACAACAAATTGAGTAAGTGAAATAAGTAGAAAAACCAAGACGCACAATCTTTCAAGACTTACGTCAGGAATTTCATCATGTATAAAAGATAAGAAAGAGAAAAAAAAAATCTGTGTTACAGTGAAGTTAATATTCAGTACAATAACATGGCCTGAGATGAGGATCTGTTTCATTTTACTAAGATATGGTTTGTATTTAATGTGAAATACGTCAATATTATTAAACGTTTTATTATTATGTAGATTATGTCCTGTTTAAGACAGTTTTTTACGTATGTCGTGTTAATATTTTTTACATAAAATGTGTTTGTTGAGCGGGTAGATCGCGATGGAACGTGTAAGGCGATCAAAGAAAGAATGTAAGGTGAGTCTATTTTGTTGTGTGATATACATATTATGAAGCAACGACATATCGGAGATAAACTTCTGTTCTCTAAACAGGGCCTAGGTTGCGGCTCTAAGGGCCTAGGCAGTAAAGGCGGGGGTGGGCGGCCGACGCTGTTGTGCCCTCGTCAATTCTGTACTTAGAGAAGAGCAGGACGGACGCCTCTAGTCTCGCTCGGCAGTTACTCGTCAAACTGTGGCGAATGTTGTTGTGTGGTTCGGTTACACCGCCGGCGCAAACGTCGGGTCAGACATCCTGTGTTGACAACTAGACGTCAAATCTGACAGGTGATGATAGCGTCGGATGCCCCCGGTGTTAGCCCGCGGAACCTTCGGACGCCAACACGAGGACCGAGGGGTGCGGGGGCAAGCCCTTCCGTTCGGTCGGTTGTGCTAGGGGCTTGCCCCGGCTGCCGATCTTGAGCGGTTGCCCCGCCGTTTGAGGTTGGATTCTCGGGGGCAGTGGTTAAACCCGATGGATGGTGGATATTTTGTGTTTGTCCGATGTTGCGGCTGCGTCCGGTGGTGAACAGGGCCAATGGGCTCTATAGCGTCGCCGGCGTGGAAGTGGATCGCGATCTCCCTAGTTCTCTAAACATGTGATAATCCAAAAAATATTATGTCATACGGCACACTTTTCAATTTACGGTTAATATTTTTCAATTGTTCCTATTTTATGTAACACTTCATAGTAAATAACTGAATTTAAAAGCGAATTTTACAAATTTAAGTTCACAAAGGCGGGTTTAATACCATGAAGCAATCTCTTCCAACAAACACATGCAATGTGAAGCCTAAAGTTAGTTTGGTAGGTTGACGGTTCCAACTTTGGAATTAAATAAATTTGATTGCTAGGAAACATTTGGTTCGACATACACTGAAAGTGAATATAAGAGTGCGCAGTATTTTTGATAAAATTTCCTGAGAGCTCTGAAGTTGCCCTTTATTAAAATTGCGAAATCATAACTACTCACTATATACCCTCGGGTTAGTGAGGAGTAAAAAGTTTATTTGTCAAATACTTCAGTCCCTTCCTTCCTTTCCTCATTGCAATGATCAGTGTTATTTTTTTTCTCTTTCTTATTTGTATTACTTTTTCTATTTTAAATGCACCAAATTAACTTTAGTGATTTCAGGTTGCTCGGATTGATTGAAACCCACATTTGTGACTTATGTACACGATAAATATATAAAGAAATAAAAAAATAATAGATAAATATATAAAAAACGAGTGGGTTGTAGCCAACGCTAAACTCCTCACTAACAAGTCACTCCATAAAGCATTCAAATTTCGTAAGAAAAATTTTCAGCATTTTCATGAAATGAGTTTGTGTAATTTTTTTTAATTTAAATATTTTATTATGAAAACTTGATAATTCTTCAATGCCATTTTATAAAAGTATTGTGTCTTTTTACCAATTTGAAAATAAAAATTTCAAATTTTTAGATTTCTAAGGTCACATCAAAATACTTGACGTTTAAAAAAATTGAGAAGCACTATTCAGATATCTTTCAAAATATGGTCTAAGTGAATATCACATATACAAATTTGGAAAATTTGAATAGAATCGAATGAGTACTTTAGTCTATGTATAATTGATAAAGTAAAATAAACACGTAGTACATAGCACACAGCACATAGCACACACACACACAGATACATTGTGATGAAACTTTCAGAATACAATCTCAGCACGATACTAGTTGATAAACTGCAATAAAAAAATACAATAGGTACTAGTTGATAAACTGCAATAAAAATTGCGAAATCATAACTCCCCACTATATCCCCTCGGGTTAGTGAGGAGTAAAAAATAAGAATACGAAGACACGAGAAGTTCATTCGGGGAACTTGAAACAGTCCAACACGAAATATTTCTTATTTTTAACAATCATTTTTGAGCTAGAGGTGCAGAAAAAGTCACGCGCCTAATTAGCATTACTCAATACATTAATCTGGCGATCATGGGCAGAGTAGAAACCACGCTGGCATATAATTAAACAGCTTCCCACCTGGGCTTACCTGCCCCGGGATGCGGGGGATAGAGGGTGGCAAGTGTGGGGGGCTGGAGGCTGTGTTGCCTTATCTTAAAGTGGCCCGGTAAGTGATTAACCTGAAGTAATTATGTCGAGAAATAACACTAGTTCAGACTCGGCTTAAGCCCCGACACTTTAAACCAGAGAAATTATACGTCGACCCGATGCATAATCAAATTTTGTTATGTACTCGGCTATTTATTATTAAATTTATAATATTACATACTGATAAATTATTTAAGAATTTTCGAAACATATTCTTCACAATATGTATGTACCTAAGTTCATGATTATGAATTGATTTTTATCCAACTGTCGATTCGTTCATGAGAATTCAATTCTCTGAATGAATCGACATTATTAAGCCAAAATGCGTGTACGAATGAAAATTTTGTATGGTGTAGTGGACTTTTTGCATGCTAATAACACCAACTAGAGGCCTCGCAGCATATATGTTCTAATACATGGATTTACTCAGAATTCGGAGTAGAACATTTTATGTGAGTTTTGTGTGTCTGTGTGTGTGTCTGTCTGTCCCCCCCTTATAACTTTTGATCCGCTCAATTTGCAGGGCCCAAAATTTCAGAATATATAAACAGTTATAGGCCTACAAAACTTTCAGAATTGTGAATTTTTGTTTCAGTCAGGGGTTATCAACTTTTGAAATTTTGGTTTATTTTTCCATATATCTCGATATACCTATATATAGAAACCATAAAAGCTAGAACGCTGAAAATTGGTATAAACATAGACAAATACACAATCTCAAATCAATTTTTTTTTTTAAATTCCAGAGTTTCTCAAACATTTTTTATTAAGAAAAATATTTTTTTATGATAAATTTATGAGTTTAACTGCCTATATTTCCAAATTTTTTTAAAAATATCGATAAAGCCGAAACACCTCAACTAGATAATTTAATTTTCTATAAAAAATATTAACATTGTATTAGCACATCTCAATTTTTTTATAAAATTGAATTTAGTGACGACATTGCTTCATACAATTTGTATGGCAATAGCCTACACACAATATCTAAGAAGACTTTATAGTTTGATACTAATCTCCAAACATACATACATACCATCATGCTGTTTTCATATTCTGGGTAGGATCAAAGGACTGACCTCCATACTATCCTATCTTGACATACATACATATGTGTTGTATAGAAAACCAAATATCTTAAAATATTAAATAATTTGTATTTTTATGGGTTTATAGTTTGGTACTTATTCTTCAACTATACATACTATCGCAATCGACAGTTGGATCTCATGTGTTACATGCAACTAGTTTATTAAAAATATCATTATCAGCGGTAGCCTATACGACGAAACATTAAGACAAGTACCTAAATAAAGCAGCTGCAATATCGGGATGTCTAAAGGAAAGTACTTATATGGAGGATAAACACATGAATATCGAAAGCAAAGTCCGAATATATAAAACATGTGTAAGACCCATTGCCACCTACGGAGTAGAGACCAGAGTAGACACAATGAGAACAAATTCTCTTCTGAGAACATCAGAGATGATGACATTGAGATGTATAACCGGAAACACTCTAAGAGACCGAATTCGAAATACTGAAATAAGAAAAAAGTGTAGTACGGAAGACATCCTCAGATGGGGAAGACAGCGGAGGCGATATTGCCATATTACACACTGTTTTGAATATTGAACATTAACTCTGGCCCGCCAGTGTACTAATTATATGTACAGAAAGATTCAAATAAATAAACAAGATTGTGTATGAGACGATACACGGACGTGAATGAATCGAGAAAAATGTCAAGAGACAGGAGTCAGGCATTCGTTTCTCTCTACCTATCCCAAATCAGGAAATGGCGTGATCGTAAAATTTATATAAATTTAAAAAAATCTTTTGAAAATATTCACTTTGCTACGGAGTCACATGTCACATTAAACTAGGTACAAAATGAAGTAATTAAAACTATAAAGGCCTTCGTAATTAACCGGCGCAACGTAGTGCCACCCCTTCCTATCCCTTCATACCTAGCCGCGGTGTGAGGGGTGGGTGGGTTGGGTCCGACAGGGGATAATTGCGGAGTGAGGGGTATGGAGTGAATGAAGAATGAAGGGGGATGGAACGGCCATTTTGTCGAATTAAAAGGGCGCTGAAAGTAATAGGTACCTACGTAAATAAATACTTTGTTCTTGAAAAATTTGCGAGGATTTGGTTATATTATTTTACTAGTTGCATGTAACACATGAGATCCAACTATCGATGGCGATAATATGTCGATGAGTCCCGTATAAATGCAGTCAACTTTTTGACATTTCTCATATACTAAAATTCAGACGGATAAATTTAGACGAATCAGAATAGGACATAGTATGTATAATTGAAGAATACGTAGTTAGAAAACTATAAACACTTATAAACAAGTTAGCGGTTAGCGTGTCACAGTCGATATTATTATAGTTTTCGGGTGTCCCTTAAGAGCCGGGCAATCGCAAATACAACAGGCAACAATAACATATCACATCGGTGGTGGCAGAGCGGTTAATGCGTTGGGTTAGTAATCCAGTGGTCGCGAGCTCGAATCCCGCCACGACCAATTTCGTATTTATTCTTAAAAAAAAATACGTTCATCATCCATTCTGAATGTAGGGCTTTTTATAGGTGAGCCAAGACTGGTGTTTGGATATACATACATGTGTCGTGCACCCTATTATAAATTAATACACACCCGCACACCTGTCGCTATGACCCCCACATTGTGGGATATGATTGAATTGAATAGTTGTTGAAAAACTATAACTACCTTAGTAAAAGTATCGATTATAAATCAATTACAATCGCCGCATTATCATAGATTGTCATGATTTATCAATATTACAAAATAAAACCTACCCCATGTGTAAGGGATTAATAAAGTAAACCCTTAGTGTAGATTATGGGGTAGGTAAATTGATTCATATGAGATAAACCTCACAATATAGGAACCTACCCTTCCCTCCACCCCTCTACCCTCCTTCATGATATCAAATCTCTCTCCCTTTCATCGCAGAATCATTGTATGGACCATATCTGATGCATTTAAAATCCGAGGATTATATCAATTAACTGTCAAAGGAAGTTTTAATGCGAATACGACCGAAATCAGATATTTAAATATTTTTAGTCGAAGAATACGTAGAAATAGTCGAAGAATACGTAGAAATAGTCGAAGAATACGTAGAAATAGTCAAAGAATACGTAGAAATAGTCGTACAATACGTACGAAACTAAATCCAAATTATTGAATATGTAAAGATAAGTGTTTTGTTTTCTTATAGGAAAAATTATATGTCAGGATAGGATAGTGAAGAGTTTACTACCAAACAAATCGTATGATACGATTCTTTCTCCAATGGCGCTACAGCCCATATCGAGCATTGGACTCTCTCAGTCTTATTCGCCTCCAGCTTCTTCTGTCGTCTGCAGCAACTCTCCAACTGCC